>CM021108.1:374243147-374472668 GCA_007115665.2 Sequoiadendron giganteum | reverse complement strand
AAATAATTTTTATTTAATTTATTTATACTTGCCCAAGATGGGTGCATAGATAGGGTTGGCCCAACAACAACAATAAAATTTAAGTTTAATTTTTTAAATCCCCAAAATGGGGTGCCAACATGAGGAGGGTTGGCCTCATGCAAAATAAAAAGTTAAATTTATATTCATTTTTTATTTTCCAATCTCCAAAGGGGGCAATCAGCATGATAGTAGATTAATTTTATTTTGGGGCCACCAATGTCACCAAACTGCCTTTGACATCAATGACAATATTTTTCCAATAGATGTTTGACCACAGATTCACCATCCTCCATCATGAGGGTATATAGCTTTTTTTTTTCAGGGAAAGCTTATTCGTTAGGTATATAGCCTGATAAATTTCTCCAAGCATCTAAAGATTCACTGAGGTAGACTCTTCATGAACATTCAACAACATTGAATCAGCCAAACTGAGTCTAATAAGACTCTTTGCCTTTCTATCCATCTTGTCTCAATCTTCTTGCGATGTAGTTGCAAGTTTGGATCCAAATACAACAAACCATAGATCTCGGTCTGCGAGCACATCCTCCATCTTGAGCTTCCATAACTCAAAGTTTGTGCTTGAGAACTTCTCTATCTCTATCCTTAATGTGCTTGCCATCTCTTCTTGCACATAGATTGAAACCCTCGCTGTGCAAGCTTCCACTCAAATGAAAATTAGTACAAAAAGCCTTGTACCGAACACCTAGAAATTGATGTGATCAAGCTTTGATACCAAATGCAAGGAAGTAGGGTACATGGAAACACTTTCTACACTAATATTTTGAGGAGAGTTGTGCGGATATGATTTTCTGTAGATAACTTCTGCTGTTACAAAACTGAATATTCTGGACTGATTTTACAAAGAACTCAAGGGCTCGAACATGCCAAACATATGCCAAGATTTTTGCTCTGCAAATTAGATCTGAAACTATGATTATACATACTAAATATATGCAAAATAGTCCTCAAATATCAAACCCTGGATGGGAAAAATTCCTCCTTGGTAAGTGGTTAGGGTTTGCTGCTCCAAATATGCTCCAAATAATACAAAATCGCCCTCCAAAGGTGGGTGCTCAGGTTTGCTCTAAGTGGCGCTCCAAATTAGGGCAAAACCCTAATGCAATCTGCTCACAAAATGTCACAATAATTCTGCTCTAAATCTGATTTGCAAATTTAATTATGCAATGATGCTCCAACCCCCAAATGTGTCCAATGAAGTGCAAATAGAACTCCATTATGAGTCCTCCATCGTCCTAAAGCATATGCTAAATTTGCTCCTAAGGAGAATAAGTCTGCTGAAAATGAATTCCTTGAATGATGCTTTGAAATGCCTCAAAGACCTTATATTTATACTAGTTTTTCCTTCTCCTCACAAGCTGGCCGACCTAGGCTTATTTTCAATTTCTTTTTAAATTTTTTCTCAAGAAGGCCGACCCCAAAAAGAATTCTTATTTTATTTTATTTATTATTATTATTTTTCTAACTAATTTATTTAAAATATTATTATTATATTTAATTAAAATATGAAAACTAGTGTTCGAAAACACTTTTTCCCGCCTTTGCAAAAGTTGAATTTCAAATCAAATTGGGGACATGACATGAAGGGTTTAAAGTTTTATTAGATCGTGGAGTATTCACGGTAACCTTATGATTGCTTCTATTTTCTACTCTTATATTTCACTCAATTGTGATTAAACATATTGATGTAGTTCTATACTGGTTAGGAGTTTATTGTGTTTTCCTTTGACTTTATAGTTAGTTCATCACCACCAATAATTTGAAGTATCACAAAGTTACTAACTTCTATTTTGTTGTATTTCTTTGGTCAGCACGAATATTATTTTAATTATTCTGTTGATTGTTTGACACCCATTTAGTTGTCAAATTGTTTCTGGACATACAATAATATTTTCTATATTTCATATTATTTATACAAATCGAATAGCCATACTTTTGCTTTGCTTTATAATTGTGATATTCTGGTCACTATTTCTTTATGGAATCAATACTTGGTTTGTCTTGGCAAATTGCTATTTGTGATTCTAAAAACTTGTATGAGTTTATGTGGAATGTAGGTGCCTTCTGTATCTTAAAAGTATATTCTAATAGTGTAGGTGCCTTCTGTATCTTAAAAGTATATTCTAATATTGTTTTCAGTTGTGGTAAAATGCTTTGTGAAATTTCTTTAATTTTTCTTCCAAAGAATAATAATTTTTAATCTTCTTTAAAATTTAATTTATATGCTATGATTTTTGGTGTTCAAAACAGTGCTTTCAGAGGACATGGTTAATGATGGCTACAAGGAAATTGTAAACATTGATATTTCCTCTGTTGTTATTGAGGCTATGCGGAAAAAGTACCAGGATTATCCCCAGCTAAAATGTATCCTTTATTTTCTTTCAATATATTTTTACCATTTGAGTATATTTTTACACCATATCCGTTTTTACTTGTCAATCATCTAGAATTTGTGTATTATGTATATATGAAGATTTCCAAATGTGTATTCTCTCTTTAAAATGTTTCAGCCACTCCACTACGCTTTCCTGACTAGACACACAGATGTAACAATGGATGTCCGAGATATGTCAGCCTTTGGAAGTAGTTCTTTTGATTCTGTTATTGATAAAGGTATGGGCAGAGTTATGTTGTTGTAGCACCTGCCTTCTTCGAAAAAAGGCTTGTACTGAAACTTCACTACCTCATTGTCAATGATTTGAATTCTCTTTTCTTTATGTATTTGCTTGAGTATTTTGTAAATATTCTTGCTACTGAGTTAGGGAGAGTTTGAGGTTGGAGTTAATACTAGAATAATGTTCTGAATTGTCTTTTGTGTGATTATTCTATTCAAATGACATGTACATGGCTGCTATTCACCAGGAATGTTAGATTCCCTCATGGTAAGCTTTTGGTTATCCCAGGCATTGTCTTGATTGGTTATGAAAAAGGATAAAATATTGATGAGGGATATCACTCTAAAAATCTTCTACTGCCTTCTGCAGTGTGGATCTAATGCTCAACAGAGTGCTAGAAAAATGCTTGAGGAGGTTCGCAGGTATGCATGGTGTAGAGTTTGTAGGTAAATAAATAAAAAAAATCGGTGATTAAAATGGAAAGAATTGAAAAATGATAAATTGGGAATAAAACAAGGTAAAACCAACAATTCTTTGAAAAAGAAAAATGAAATACTTTAAATGAGTTTGAATAATCATGATTAATCACAAATTTTGAGCATCATTATATTTTGATTTCACTGCAGTGCCTTTGTTTTGAACTCATAAATTTCTAAGTATATAATTATTGATACAGGGTTTTGAAGCCAGGAGGTGTATATATTCTGGTAATTTTTGCTCTACAATTTTTCAGCAGGCAGTACATTAGTTCTGTTAATTGATGTTTTCAATATCATTCTATAAAATCAGAGCCTGGAAATTTGATGCTTGATCTGCTATTTTTACAGATTACCTATGGTGGTCCCCATGTGCGAATTCCGCATCTGAAATCACCATTATGGAGGATAACTCTTCATGTTGTAGGTTTGTAAAATTGAACAAAGCTCTGGGATTGTCCTTTTATTTTTAACTGAAAATATTGGAGTTTAACATTAATGGTATATAGTTATGTTGGATAGTCCTGCTACTTAACCTGTTCCTTGAGATGTCATGTTGGCTACCTGTTCCTACCCTTCTTTTCAATTGGTGAGTCAGGGGTTGCGAATAGTCCCTCACTCATAGAAAGCAGCATAAACAGCCAAATCAAAAACTGTAATTAACATAAAATAGCACCATCAAATACAGGATTGAAGTCTATTTATATGTTTCTAGTATCATATATAAGGTTTCCATTTATATCTCTTCCAAAGGCCACTTCTGATTAACTGAACCTTCATTTATCATTTTGGACAAAATTGGAAACCCTTAATAACATTCCAGATTCGTACATATTTACAGCAAAATGAAGCATTATGTGTCAGACCTGATATTAACAATTTTTTTGCCTTTTTTGCTAACCATACACAAGATCCATAAATGGCAGTCATAAACATAATTTTTCAGACTAGAGACCTCAAACTTACATTCTTTTGATGCTGATGTAGGCCTTGGCCTCTGAGAATGGCAGTGAGGGAGATTAATTGCCCATTTATGTTGGTGCAGAAACTATTCCTGCATTGCCCTTGATGTGCTCCTCTTCTGACAGCTGTGCAACCTCAGTGGAGAATACCAAAACAAAATCTAGGCTCTAGTTTGGCATGCTTTCGAGGGGATTTGTAATTGACCTGCATTGTTTCAGAATCGGAAAAGGTAGAGAGCTAGACACACTGTACTTTACAATGCAGAACCCTTAAATCTTTGACATACTAAGTCCAAATTTTACAGCTTCCTTGCAAATGCTTGTGTACCATTTGTATTCCATCCCTCAACAGATTCATCTCCTCTTTTGCGCAGAGCTCCTGAGTTTCATATGGAGTATTTTCATTCCTAGGAATGCATGTCTCACCCAAACTAAAGTTTTCCATTATACAATTACAAAATTCTTTGTTGTGTACTATGGCTGCCAGCCTTACCTCAAAATCAATTTCTATTAACACACTTATCCACTTTGCACAAGTATTTGCTGTTCCAGATTCACCCAGAATGCTCCTGATCATTGCTAGTGTGTCACTGCTGTCAATCCTGAATGTTTTCCCCATTAATCAATCTGAGTCTGCTCTTGCTTATGTGGAGCACTGTAATCTTTACTGTGCTATTGCTCTGCATATTGAGAACTTCACACCTGCCTTTGAATTTGCTCACTTTGCTTTGGTTATTTTCCTTTTATGTCCCTCTCAAGGGATTCATTTAATGACCGTGTACGTGGCAATAGGGACCACCTTAAATCTTTCAATGGCATGCTCTGCCATTCTTGAAGTGGGTGGATTGAAGGGAGGCCTCAGTTCTGATGATTGCCTTTGATGTTCCCAAAGCTTTAATGTCTTCAATCACAACTCCTTGCCCTCATCTTTCTTAATTATTTTATTTTTCCTCTCTTTCTCTCTTTCTCTCTCTCTCTCCTCCCTAAAACATTAATTTTTCATACCTCTAGTCCCCTTATAATGCCATTATGTGGAAAGACAGCTCTGGATAAGGAGATCTTGAAGTTCCTTCCAATCATCCAAGCATGTTGTAATTGGCCAATAGGTCTGCCAGTCAATTGCATTTGTTGGAGTAATGTTGAAGTGTTTTACCTTAAAAGTTATGTGCTTAGTCCCCAGCACCTCTGAGGACAAATTGAATCTTCCAACTAGGCAAATCTCCTTCTACAATGACTTTCCTTGGCCCCTCGCCCAAAACTAGTTTGGGGCCTTATACCAGTGATATATTGTTGGATCGCTTGTTTGTTTTTCCTAGGATGAGGTAAGAGCCCCCCTTCAATGAAGATGCCACTGATCTCATAGCATGCATCCTGCCTCAACCATCCTTGGGTTCCCATGAGAAGCCCCATTGGAGTTTATTTTGATTGTTTTCCTTGGCAGGGCTTCTCATATGGCTTTTCTTTGCTTGTCCTTTTGTTGCTTACCCCCTTAATTGGTCATTTGTTCCTACCTTTGATAAGAATGAACAAGAAATTTTGTCACCAATCCTTTTGCCGTCGTTAAATTGTTAATAATTTAAAAAACAAAGTTTTATGATATGCTGAGAAGCATAACTGGTACAATTCTGGCATTTATGTTTCATCGATTTCTTGGGAAAAAGTAGGTATCTCCTAGAGTAAAGACATGAAAAGGTGTTGTCTGCACCTTCCACAGAAAAATAACATGTCTTTCCATTTTGAATAGTTAACCCTACTTATTCTTCGAAAGCCCAGGGTTAGATACAAATACTTTTTGCATGGTATTATCATTTCGTGTTTTAGTTTTGGTCTATGCAGTGTAAAATGAAATATAATGATTATAGCTATTTTTTGCACTGGCAAATCCAAATGATATTCAGAGACACCCTGAAATATTGTACTCAGTGAATATGATATATATTTAACACTGTATAATTCTGTACATATGTTCCACTAAAAATCAGAACATAAAATGATCAAGTGGACCCTGGTAATTAGTGTTCAATGATTCTAAGTACTGAGGTTCAGACATACATTCTGTTAGAACTGTTGAGCTTTTCTTTCTTCTAAGTAAGTAGCATGGAAATGTCTTACCTCTTCAATCACTTTGCTATCCTCAACCATTCTAATTGACTTCCAGATTAATGCTCCTTCAGGTCCTTTATTTTCTTCTGAAACAATTTGTCCTTGGGTTTCAAAGCTCTCAGATGTTTGCTTTAACTGTGTCAGAGAAGAGTCCTTGAAGAGTCTAGTGCTACTGGCAAGGATGTTGTTTGGGTTTGATGCCTTGGGGACATTACCTGTTTCTGCTGCTTTGCTGCTTTTTATGGCTTTTTCTTCTTTTACTTAATTTTTTTCTTGGATTTGTCTTCAATGACACAGATTGAGTCCTGTCCCAATGTTATTTGGATGTGCCATTTTATATTCTATCTCAAAAGGTAGGCTAGTAGATCTGTTTACTTTATTATTACTTCATTAACTACTATGTATGTTGACTTGAAGAAAATAACGTTCTTAAATGGTCAAGTGGACCCTGGTAATTAGTGTTCAATGATTCTAAGTACTGAGGTTCCCAGTCTCATGGGCTCATCAGTGGTGATCCCAAATGTTCCTCGTGTTCCCTTTGTTCTCCAAATTTTGGTGAAATTCAAATTCCCCCCGTTGCATTAAGACAAATTCCCCAACTCAACTCCTTAAATCAAGCACTGGCCATAATAACCTTATCTTCAGATTGGAGAGAAATACTTGAAATGAAGCAAAAGTCTGTGAATGTGGGTATGATGGTCATCTGAGAGAGCCTGCGGTAGAAATGAAACAGGAAAATGATGTGGTCAAGAGGATACCATGTAGAAAATGAAGAGGAAATAAAATTGTGTCTGTGGTTGCAGATGATGTGCTGACCAAAGCACATAAAGGGAATAGATAAAGTTCCACCCCTGTTGTTAGATCTCTTAGCCAAATATTTTCAAACAAAAGATAGAAACAAGATATACAGGGGCAAACAATAGATTTAGTGTCTGTCAAATGCCCAATATGGAAGGTTGTCAAGTTTTGTAAAGAATCACAAGATTGACCTGTTGGTGATGATCCAAGAGTTTGAACCAAATGGGGGAACTAGTTTTATTTGACATCACCAAGGAAGAATCTTGAGCTACAGCATTCTTCTTGACACAACTGAATACCCCAGAGGGGCCCTAGATTAACCTCGATGCATTCAAGCTATTAATTTTTGCGGTGTTGGAACAGCCTAAGCAGGAGATCACTGGATTAAAATTAGTTGGCAAGAGCTTTATGGATGAGATTGCACTGGTACCAGCAATCAAGATTGAAAGGGTCAATGTATTACTTGAAAATACCAACCTTTATAGGGAGAATTTCTGGTGATCTCTCAGAGCTAGGAATGAAGTTGAACGAAGGTTAGGGAATCATTAACTTGAATAATTTGCCCTATGTACATGTAGTTTATGAGGTTTGCAAGTTGTCTACTTTGAGAAAGAGAAAATCTCCCGTGTTTACCCAAATAAAATCAATTTTTGATTGATGTTATTTTGTAGCACTTGAATGGTTATAATTTTTAGTTTCTATTTTAAAATGTAAGGATAGAATCCCAAGAACTGATATAAATAGATGCAGGAGCCTTTGATGGAGAGAAGGAATGTAGAGATACATTATTGTATAAAAGGAGATACATTTTAGTACTTCTGATACATGTTGAGATGAATTTTTCATTTTTGTATAAAAGAAGATACATTTTTGTATAATTTGAAATACAATATACTAATTCGATATCAGTTTGTTAAATTTGAATGCCATGATAGATAATCATTGTTTTATACTGAAATAATACAATTAGTGATCAACATCATATGGGTTATCATTAAGACCAATATCCTCATCATCAACAATAGATGATGCGAGTAGATTAGAACCACATGGAACCCCATTGCCACTCGAACTAAAAGTATTTTGGCTACTCGACTCCTCAAAAAATAAAGATTTTGTAATAGAAGAAAATTCTAAGCCAATTTGCTTTGGGTTTACATCCCACAACTTTGTTGCTCCTTTCTTGCAGTCATCATCTTTGTGAGTAAGGTGCAAGTTGAAATTCACACAAACTAACTCCTTTGCTTTACTTGATGCCGATCGGTTGTGTTTCACTAAGTGGATGAAGGAGTATGTACTCCAATTCCATTCAGACGAAGAAAAACTAGCAACCTAGTGAAACAAAGTGAACTCTTGTTAGAGTTGTTAAATTAATAAATTGTAAATAGAACTTCAAATTTGATAATAGTATCTTTTAAAATGAAAAGAAAAAATCAAATTTAGAGTGTGATAAAAAATAATAAACTTTTGATAAAATTTTGATGGCAAGAATTTGGAGGTGTAGCAATTTATGGCCATTGAGGCACCAACAAGAGAGTAAGCATCCTTCCTATATTTGTCATGGAGAAGTCAAACACTTTGACCAATGGAGGCTACAAAATCAGCAAACTCATTGATAGTTGCATCCTCCATATTAGGGCTCAAGGAAGAATTTAGTAAGTTCTTTCTTAAACTCTTCATTGACTTTTGCATCATGGTATGGTGGCACCCTTCTAGGTATAGCAAGGATGTCTTTGCTGTAATATTTGCAAGTCAATGCAAAGGCTAGAAGATGGAGTGGAGTGGTCATTATGTTCCAATGCTCAACACAAATTGATCTTGAATTTTTCCATTTATGATGAACTTCATCTTCTCAATCATTGAGTTGATGCCATTGTAAATCTCTCTCAAACATGGCTTATCCACGTCAGTAAAGAGAATCATACTCAACACCTCTTTGAAGAAAGTTTTTGTAGGATCCTTATTTTTTTCATTAATAATGGACTTCATCTTCTCAATCATTGAGTTGTTGCATACTCAACACCTCTTTGAAGAAAGTTTTTCTAGGATTCTTATTTTTTTCATTTATAATGGACTTCATCTTCTCAATCATTGAGTTGATGCCATTGTAAATCTCTCTCAAACAAGGCTTATCCATGTCAGTAAAGAGGATCATACTCATGATGGGCTCAGTGAAACTAGGAAGATATTCCATGCAATCCCACCAAGTGTCATCTAGGATCATTTGCTGCCCTCATTGTTGGATTGCCTCCATATGGACCAAGATTGGTTGATGACCATGCTAGAAAGTGTTGATGTTATAAGCAGCTTAGGTCTACTTCTTCCAATGCACCCACTTCAAGAAGACTCACAAATTAAATGATTAGCCTAAGCGGCTATTTAATTTATATATGTATTTGAGATTATTATTAATAACCTAATTAGGGTCGACCTACATTGCTATCTTGTAAATTAATTATTCTTGGAGATGGCCGACCTAATCAAGGTGTCACTTTATCTTGTATAAATACAAGGTCTTACCTTGTCATTTATTAATTCAAGTTCATCAAGACAATTCGCACTTTAGCAGCAGACCATCATCTTGTAGCAGCAGGCCGAATCAAGCAAGTTATCAAGTTTGCATTTTTTTGTATAAGGAGTTCGCTCTATCTCAGCAGATCAATATTGAGGAGAGATAGCGATTTCAGTAGAAGAGCAGATTGTTGTTCTTTGAAGGCTGAGACCATCTCCTATATCAGCAGATCATCAGATGTAGCAGCAGATCGGTTACAAGGAGAAACATATTCATTTGTATCTTGTGCATCTAGGAGAGGTGTGACCTCATTATATTCATTGTTGGCCATTGTTGGGCCTGAGTTGTAAGCAGAGTTCTGCTATTATTGTTCATCATATAGACAGACTATTTGCTGGGTTTTTCTCCCTCAAGAGGAGGGTTTTCCCAGGGTATCCTTGTGTGTTCATTGTCTTATGTGTTGCAATTCTTTTAAGTGCTTTCATTATTCAATCTGATCTAAGAAACACTAACATGGTATCAGAGCGGGTTTGAAAAAGATCGTGATCAGATTTAGTTGCAGCACTCACTCTAATTCTTTTTCAGTCTATCTTCTATTTCAAATTTCAAGATGGTGAATGGTCTGAAAATCGAGGATAGACTTGAAGGAGTTTCTAACTACACATCATGGAGGTTCAGGATCATGCTAACATTGGAAGAGAATGATTTGGTTGAGTTTGTGAAAACAAAAGTTCTCGAACCTGAGGAGGAAGAAGAGAAGTTGCAGTGGAGGAAGAAAGATACTAGGGCAAAGAAAGTGTTGGTTGATTCCGTCAAAGATCATATTGTTCCGATTGTCTTCAAGTTGGATACTGCAAGGTAGATGTTCAAAACATTGGAAGAGATGTACGAAATCAACAACACCAGTCGTGCCCTAACCTTGAAGCAACAACTACTTCACATTAAGATGGCGGAAGAAGAGTTTGTCATCACCTACTTCATGAAGATTTCCGAATTGAGAGATCAACTCTCTACCATTGGTCATATTGTTGATGACAAGGATTTGACCATGATTGCTCTCAATGGTCTTCCGCTTTCATGGGAGTCGTTTATTCAAGGAATCAGTGCAAGATCTAAACTTCCCAAGTTTGATCGATTGAGGATTGACTGCATTCAAGAGGAGTCGAGACTAACGGCAAGGGGCATTGGTCAAAGTTCAAAGAATGAAGATTTACATGTTCTCGCCTCTCATTCATCGAAGAAAGGAAAAGGTTGGAAGAAAGGATTCTTTAAAAGGAATCGAGACAATGGGTCAGATGGTGCTCCTGCATTCAAGAAGAAGTGGGACCTCTCTCGTGTTCAATGCTTTAAATGTGACAAATTTGGTCACTATGCGAGGGATTGTCCTACCAGGCCTAATCAGCATGCTTCATTTGCAGATGTGATTGAGATCTCTCCCCAAAATGATTCTAGTGAGTTTCTACTCTAGTCATGGGCCTATGTTCAAGCTGTGAAGGTTGTGTACTAAGCGCAAAAACAACATATCATACGGTGTCCACTCTTCTGAATATTTAAGAGATAAGTATTCCTTGTTTTTTTTTTTGTATTTACTATTCTAGGGTAAAAATTCAATTTGTTGAGTTATGCAATTCTGACATTATTTACTTAGGATTATGTGTGACTAGTAAATAGTGATCACTGTAATAAGATTCTTTAGATTTATTCATTGCAAGTAGGATCATGCCAATTTGTGAAGTTTGTCTTTTGGTTTTATTAGCTCTTCTGTGAAATTGAAAGAAAGACATGTCATGATTAATGAATTAATTATCTATTACTCAGGAGATTTTGAAATCCATGAGTTAAGTATTGTATGGTTGAATAATGTTCATGAATTTTTTTTGAAATCATTAAGAGGAGGCTCTTACATTGAGATATCCTGAGCATCTAGCAATCTGCATTTGGAAAGATTGGATATCGAAGTCTTACCGAATGAAGAAATGATCAAGCTGGGAGTCATAGCTTGCAATGATTGGACTACATTCATGGCTGGAGATATCTCTTGAAGTCAATGTACCATTCAGGTCGTCATTGTGTTCAAATTGTGAAGGGTACAGATTGATCTGAGCTCAAGTACAACGTATCACACTATGTCCAGCATTTGGACCTATTAGAATAGTTAAAAAGATAAGTATTCTTTGGTTGCTGAGTTATATCATTTATTTACTCTTTGGATCTTGTAATTAAGAGAGATAGTAGATTCTCTTGAATTGTGTTGTGTTCACTAGCATAAGATCTTTGGAAAAATTTCATTCATGATATAACTTGTACGATTCTAAACTTGATATTTCTTTGAATAATTATGGACTGTTAGTAATCTCTATCTAAAATGCTTCCTGGACAGGTTTAGGGGGAAGAAGATGATAAGAGATTACTTAGTGATGAA
Source organism: Sequoiadendron giganteum (assembly GCA_007115665.2). Taxonomy (NCBI): domain Eukaryota; kingdom Viridiplantae; phylum Streptophyta; class Pinopsida; order Cupressales; family Cupressaceae; genus Sequoiadendron; species Sequoiadendron giganteum. The sequence goes on along the minus strand of CM021108.1, from coordinate 374,460,741 downwards.
AAGCTTGAGGCATCTTGTGAAGAAGTCATGTCAACCAAAGAAATGATCAAGAGGGAGTAAACACTAGAGGGACTGAGTTGGTGGCTAGAGGGAGTACATCTCCAGAAGTCTTCTTTGCAATCTCTGAAGCCAGGATCGAGAGGGAGTCTCAGTATCAGTGTTCCTTTGTTTAATGAGTTCTTCTTTGAGAGAAGTTCGAGGTGAAATCCCTTGATAATGCAATTCTCTGTTGAGAGAGAGTTGAGGTGCAAGCCCTTGATAATGCAATTCTCTATTGAGAGAGAGTTGAGGTGAAAGCCCTTGTTTCCACCCTCTGGGAGAGCCATGGTGGATGTCATGTGTGTGACTCCATGACAGCATCACGTGAGGGAATCCGTGATGATTTATTTGTGCTTATGAATCACTCTCTGGGAGAGCCATGGTAAAAGTCACGTTGAGGTGACAACATCACATTAAGTGATGAGCACTTGTTCATACCATCTATGGAGGTAGCCATATTGGTTGGTATCACAATGAGGTGATATCTTATTTTGTTTTCACATTGAGATGATGTGTTTTGTGCAGGTGGAAGTATCATCCCTAGCTGAGAGGGAGTGTTGATGTTATAAGCAGGTTAGGTCTGCTTCTTCCAATGCACCCACTTCAAGAAGACTCACAAATTAAATGATTAGCCTAAGCGGCTATTTAATTTATATATGTATTTGAGATTATTATTAATAACCTAATTAGGGTCGACCTACATTGCTATCTTGTAAATTAATTATTCTTGGAGATGGCCGACCTAATCAAGGTGTCACTTTATCTTGTATAAATACAAGGTCTTACCTTGTCATTTATTAATTCAAGTTCATCAAGACAATTCGCACTTTAGCAGCAGACCATAACTTGTAGCAGCAGGCCGAATCAAGCAAGTTATCAAGTTTGCATTTTTTTGTATAAGGAGTTCGCTCTATCTCAGCAGATCAATATTGAGGAGAGATAGCGATTTCAGTAGAAGAGCAGATTGTTGTTCTTTGAAGGCTGAGACCATCTCCTGTATCAGCAGATCATCAGATGTAGCAGCAGATGTAGCAGCAGATCGGTTACAAGGAGAAACATATTCATTTGTATCTTGTGCATCTAGGAGAGGTGTGACCTCATTATATTCATTGTTGGCCATTGTTGGGCCTGAGTTGTAAGCAGAGTTCTGCTATTATTGTTCATCATATAGACAGACTATTTGCTGGGTTTTTCTCCCTCAAGAGGAGGGTTTTCCCAGGGTATCCTTGTGTGTTCATTGTCTTATGTGTTGCAATTCTTTTAAGTGCTTTCATTATTCAATCTGATCTAAGAAACACTAACAGAAAGTGCCCTCTTGCACCTTCACAAGTTGTCTCAAGATGATTGTGTTGGATGCAAATCTAGTATTAGCGACCTATTTGATTTTTATTTAAAAAAAGAGGAAGAAGAATACATACTCAAGTTTTTAAAAATAAATTACTAAAGTTAAACATAAAATTTTAAAATTGCATTGGTTGAATTATCTTCAACAGTTCCAATCACGAGAATGTTCTAAAAATGTCATGCTACATGTGGTGCTTTGTGATGAACATTTGGATCTCTTTGGCCTTAGCATAGACTTGTTTGATCTAATCTATTTTCCTACCCAACTTTTTTAGCATGAGGTTGAGCAGGTGGACAACACAAGGTGCCCAAAATATATGTGAGATTTGTGTTTCAACCAAAATACTATCTGCTCCACAATTCTTTCCATTGTCTTGACTTGGACAACATTTTGAGGACCCACTTTCTAAATGCACTACATAAGGATGTTAGCAATAAATTATGCATTTTTCACTTGCTTCTCACAATCCACAACTTTCAATAACTTTGCCCCTTAAAGGCACATTGCAATCACATTGATTGATAGCCTATTTCTTGCATCCTTCCATCCATCAAAAATGATGGACATCCTTATTTCTTTCCATGAGGCCCTAATGGGACCCAATGAACTTTCTATATGTTTGACCTCCTTTAACAATAAGATGTTGCACATCTTCTCGTAACTTGGGCCCATGTACACTTTTGAAGCTTCATTTACTTTACACATCATGTCTTGCCAATACGGTGATCAAAAAACATTTAAGAACAAACCATTTGCGTAGAGGCATCTTGCAACTGTTTGATCAACAATCTCTCTAACATAATTCTTAAATGCCCTCTCTACTGGTCCCTTTGCTCTCTTCACATTAGCGGGCTCTTCTTCATTCCTACCAAAAAATGGGTGTTCCTTTACTAAAAATCAAGAACAATGCTATGATATGGAGAAGCAGATGGCCTCCATGATCTGCTTCCTCTCATCAAAGGATGCCTTGTTCAAAGGACAACTCTTACATTTGTATCCTCTTGCTATTTGATATTTTTTTCTATTTTATGAGGTGGTATAGGTGCACCATTCTTTTCTGGAGTAGGCTTTGATTATCCTTCCAGGGATGACACACAAATGGGCTTTCACCCAACTATATGAAATTTTATACCTTTCATCACCTGTTGCATATCTGAACATAGGATAACGATCACGAGTTTTCTTTTCATCTTGATTATCAAATCTAAAGTTTTTAGGCTGATTTCGGGTATGATTAGTCTCAGAATTGGATTTTGCAGATTTGACCAAGGCTCAAATTTTTCACCATTGAAATGTTTGGAGCCATCACCCAATGAACTTGGATGATTCTAGGGCAGGATGTAAAGCCCTTTCAAGCATTTATGTTTGACTTTTTGATTTATTGACCCTTGTAAAACCCTAAATGATAGCATTATTTGCCACCTCGTTAGTTTCATGGACTGCAAAAAGAAAGAATAGTGATCAACAACAACGAAAACATGATGAATTTCCTCAATAGTGATGATCGACAAACATTGGAGACCTGGAAAATGCCAAATGCATTCTGTTTGAGCTTTAAGTTGAAAATACCAACATTGAAGGAATTCTTTGCTTGACATGATTTCATAATTATGCGACTATCTCAGTCTTTTTGAAGAATCTTGGGTGTTGTTCCAATGTTTAATTTAAATTCAGTTATATTAGTATTAAGATTTATAATTTTTTTATATTATAATATTTTATTTTTATGGTTATAGTTAAATATGTATATTTTACTATTTAGTTGCATATATTATAATATAAAATTAATAAATTTTCATTTATAAACTTTTCAGCATATTAATATTATCTATTTATATTATATGATATTTATGATATTTATGATTTTATGTTTTTTGTATGTACATACGCAAAACGTACCCAACCCCCTAATTTTTTTTGTCGTATTGGTGTACTGTATCGATACCTGATTTTGGTTTGGTAGCTTAACTTTTCATTTAATAGGTTCTGACTTTCATCTATGTTTGCATGTTTTTTTATCCTTCCTTCTAACAAGTGATACCCTCGTGTCTGTGCTCTTGCTTTTGTATAGCAAAATGGATGACATGGAGTTGATGTTTAACATTTTGTTTGTGAATACATTCTAATGCAACTGGAGTTTGTCCAAGGAAAGAGTTCTCACAGTTCTTGCACAAATGGAACAAAATCACATGTGACATTCAATAGGACACCATCAATTTTCCATCTCTAAATTTTGAAAGCCACTTGTATTCCTCACTCTATTCTCTACTGTCTTTGAGAAGGATTGATCTCAGTCACAACAAACTCACAAGAAGCATATTTTTTTGCTTTTCAAAATGTGCAAGCATGGTGGGATGCCTTGACATCCTTGGGATGCTAGGATAAGGATCTCTTTGTTGGCATTTGGTCACCACCAATAAGATCAGATCACAAGTTTTCTTTTTATTCAATATGTCCCTTAATTTCATTTGTGTTTGCATGCTTTATTCCTTGCTTCTAATGAGTGATGTCCTCATGTCTACTTTCTTGCTTTTGTATAGAAAAATGGATGCCAAGGAGTTTTTTTTGTACTGCAGGAATCAACTTATGCCCCCTATAACTTGCAGTGCGCTGGGCAAACTTTTTAATGTGACCAGGCAACGTTGGTGTGACACACCCTTCTGTACCACGCAGACGAGGGCCAAGGATTTGATATTTATCATTTTGTTGTGAAAACATTTTGGTTCAACTGGAGTTTGTATGAGGAAAGTGTCTTCCTAGTTATGACAAAGATTGACTAGAATCACATGTCACAAGTTCAGCTTGGTGGGCTTCACTTTACTCTCTACTCTGTGAGAAGGCTTCATCTCAGTCTCAACAAGCTCATGGAATCCTCCCCCATATTTTTGCTTTTTACTAAGCTATCGATTTTGGTATTAGTTTTGGGGTTTGGTCAAGTTTTTTTGGTGGTTGGGTTTGTTTTGGGTTGGTCCAAACAAAAACATATAGAAATAAAAATGTATACATATTTGCTGCCTAATAACAAAATGTACATATTTCCAAATATTTTTAATGTTGCTTTTCAAAAGGAATCGGGTATTACGCTACCTTATCATGAATAAATTAGCATGATTGTTAGGGCAAAGTCGACAACGACGTTATAATCACATCTAGTTGAATAGCAACAAGCATGAAATCACAGCCAACAATTTTCCCTTTAAGGTTAGGGATTGATTTATGATTTGGAAAGCAATTTTTTTTAGGCTCGTCATGGAATCAGAAAAACCCATCAAAATTCATCATGGGCTCTTGGTTTCTTAGGGTTGAACCCACAAGGAAGTTTTAAACCCTAACCGCATCCCTGCCCGTGGCTGCACCAACTAGGATTTTGACCCAAAATGGATTGTACCCAAATCAACAAGGTTGTAGGGCTGAACTAGTAACTAAGGCTTTTTAAAAGGTGCTAGTGTGGTGAAATGCCTTGATGTCCATGGAATACTAGGGCGTCCCAATTTAAGCAAAAGATAAAGGGACTTTCCAGTTTTTGTTTGAGTCAGGGATGACTAGTTGCCATCCTAGAATGTCCAAGATGGTTGTTAAGGCCCTGCAAACACAACACTACGAAACAATGACTTGCTATCCTTTCTCTATGGAGTAATTGTACCTCTCTTGTTGATGAATGATGGCATAGAAGATTTTGAATTGCTATATGAATGTTAAAAGGTTAAATTAGAAACAGCTACCAGCATCTGTGAATCTGGTTGCTTGCCATTCATGTTTTGTGATGCATTGCTCACCATCTTCACTTTTATGTTATTTTTGCTTTGCGCCAAGCTATTAGGCTAAGTCTTACAGGATTTAAATGCTATTTGAGTTAATTGGGCTTGGATCCATGAATTATTACAAGTTGGGAAAGATTGATGAGGACTGTTTATCATCCACACCCTATGGTCCATTGTTACAATTTAAGCCTTTGTTTATTCCACAATGAAATGCTCAGTTAGTATGAAGTTCACAGACTATAAGGGTGTTGAAGAAGTGAACTGTAAATCTGATTTGAAATTACAGGTCTTGCAAATTCTTCCAGAAAACATTCGAACTTGTTCTAAGGATGCTTGGTGTTGAATGATTTTCTCAGTTTACCTACTTTGGACACAAGGCCAACATGATTTTATCCAAAGTAATTTGCAAGGTGTGAACTAGCATAAGCGAGTGAATAACTTGCTTGGATTACCGAGCTAGCAGGATGCAAAGCCAATAGAGTTTTGTGCTCAAAATGAAGACTATGTAAGCGTAAATTCAACTGCATAGAACTTGTGATTTTTTCTTTGAGAGGTACAAGGTACCCCTTCAAATCAATAAAGTTAGCCTTTTGGACAGGAGTTTCTTAGCGAATGGAAAAATTGAAACATAATTGGAAAAAGAAAAGAAACTAAACTGCAGAACTATTCTAATATTAAATTTCTTTTAGCATAATAGGTTTTCCAACTGAGAAATATCATGTTGGTTAAGCTGAGGCAGAACTTATGTTGAGGAAGCAAATATTTTGTTATTAATGCACATTGTGCAATATAGTTGAGAAAGCTATGAATATTTTAAAGATTTCTTGCTTCTTCATGAAACTTTATTTTGACTTAATATTTATATCTTTAAGCATTTTCACTAGTATTTCATTACTGCATCCTTCTCTCTGCAATTTTTGCTGTATAATTATAGATATGCTATTCCTGTAGGGTGTATTTATTTCATATTATATTTTGTCACCATTGAATTGAGTCTGGATTGAGGGTCTAGAAGAATGTGACTGTTTCTTGATTCTTTATATTGAAAATAATGAAAATGGTTGCCATATGCAGCTAAACCAGGGTCTCGAAGAGCTTTGGAAACTACATCCTTGGCAGTAACCGAACCTGTTCCAGTGGATGATGATGGAAGTCCAGATTTTCACAGCGAGGACCCTGATTTGCATTATGTTTATGTTTGCATTGTGGTGAGTTTATGTTATTTCTATTCAGTCTGGAAATTTGTAGGGTCTGTCCTGTTGCTAGTTAGTCATTGCCTGCTGTTGAAAATTAGGCGATAATTTTTTCATGTAATTGAGAATGTGTTCTACCTGTTTTTCAGGACCCAACTAAGGACGTCAGAGCTCCAGAAGGAGAAGATGAATAGAAAACATGATATTCAAAGCTTCCTTTAAGGATTGTATATAAGCGCAGAATAAAAAAGAGACTAATGCAGTCAGTTGTGTTGCGTGAGAATAAATCATCCAACTTTGGCTCTTGCTGTGACAAAATATTTGGACTGCTCTCTTGAAGAAGGATATTTGAGCTTAGTATAAAGTTTTCCATGCCCAAGAATGTAAGAACTGTACTATCATGTAAAGAGTGGCCAGATAGAATGTATGATCTTGTTGCTTATTCCAACCTAAATCTTGCATGTTGGTTTAGGGGACACATTATCCTCCAGTTTCTAGGTCTATGCTGTTGTGTTGCATGCATAAATTGGCAAATCATTGGGATGCTTGATCTCATGTTATTTTTCTCTTGGTATTTGTTGTGCAAGCATTAGAATCATGCTTGTTTTATTTATCACGCTTATGTGGAGTTTGCAGCATTTCTGGACTGTTAAATGTGTCTCTACTTATTCTATTTTAAAAATATGTTCCAAAATGGGCTTAAAGATGCGATAGGACACTTACATTCATAATGGCTGCATATTTCATTTTGCCATTATGAAATACTTCCTGATTAATTAAAATCCCATAGTGTGCACATGGCAAATTATTTTCCCGTAGGGGTTATGATTTACTCGGACATTCTACTCCAAATAATTCAGAAAACTAAGATATGCTTTGAGCTTAAGATGAACAGATCTCAATAAATTTGGGGTCGAGACAAATTTAAATGCTTTTCAAATGTTCAATTTGATTATTCTTTATTGCGGTATAAGTCCAACATGTGTTGGAATCAATAGAAATGCATGAGATTATATCAAGTAAGAGCTTGCTTTCCTAGGTTTATAGACAATATCTACAATATAATTTCTGTTATGAATACTGTAGAGCAATGCATTATGTCTACTGAATCCTAGGTTGATTATATAATCTACCAGATAAATTAAAATAGTTGTGCTCCATATCGCACTTGGTATGTATTATTTATGTTAATTGATATCGGTGTTTTACCAGATAGTTTATGCTTGGAGCCAACTTAGCCTTGACAAATTCAACACTACTAATAAGAATCTACATATATCTAGTTATATTGCTATCGGTCAGGGAAAAGCTACATGTGTGCTATATATAATTTCTAATCCTCAGTTAAATCACGCAACTGGACTTACACAATGAGATTCTCTAACACAAGGACACAAGTTTAATATAATCCTCAGTTTATACAAGGGTATAAACACTATATAGTTTTATGTTTGAATGCTATTAGCTTATTTTGGAGAGTGAAGTACTGAAAACAGTTGCAGTATAATACGAAAATTACTAGGCAACCAAAAATACATAGGATAAACAACAAATTTATAATAAAAATATAACAGATTATGATTAATGAGGTATAAAAATGATAAAAGAACACTTTTACTTAGTAGAGTTCCCTAAAATTGTACAAATTTCCTGGTAGAATATTGTATGGGACGGTGTATGGACTCCGAGCTCTATGGAATGTACCCCAAGCCCATTGGATTGAATCTGCACCTTACATGTTTGGAAACTTCTGCAACTTATGTGAAACAATCGGTTCTATTCATTACTATCATTTGAAGTGCGCTACTATATTAGGGATTTTATGTTCCATCTTTGGCCTTTGTCCTTTTATGAATCTCAATATGTTTTGCACACAAAAGGCCTCAATGCATAACTCGCCTTAGATTTTATAGTTTTCAAGTGGGTGATTTTAGTGCTTTAAAGAGTAGGAAAGTCTTTTAAGGCAATAGGATTTTCTTACATTTAGTTCTATTCATTCCTATCATTTGAAGTGCGCTACTATATTAGGGATTTTATGTTCCATCTTTGGCCTTTGTCCTTTTATGAATCTCAATATGTTTTGCACACAAAAGGCCTCAATGCATAACTCGCCTTAGATTTTATAGTTTTCAAGTGGGTGATTTTAGTGCTTTAAAGAGTAGGAAAGTCTTTTAAGGCAATAGGATTTTCTTACATTTAGGGCTTCTAAAGAAGAGATAATTTGATGTAGTAGTCTAGCGGTCGAGCAATCTTGTTATAATTTGGTATGTGTTGTGTGTTTTGTGTGCAACTTTATTTTTAGGTTTGGTAGTATAAGTAATCAATTGTGTTAAATATGAAACCCATTAGTTGTGATATTGATGCCATATGGGGCATAAAAGGTGAGGTAGACTCTTGATATTGTTAAGAAATAAATCTTTATAGGACCCAGTAAAGTAGTGGTTTGCGAGTATCAATTCTTACACCATCACACATGGGTCTCATCCATGGGTCAACATTTTGAGTTTGATGATGATATATGCCACTTGAAGTGACATTTAGGCAATCCATTGAGTGAAATTTCTTGGTCAAATAGGTACTAGTTGAGAAATTCCATTTTGGTTTTTCTCCTACATACCCTTCAAGTGTTGATCTTGACTCTCTTTTTTGAGACATCAAGTAAATCTTGATGACTTTCTTTGCAATGACGCCAAGAAGCAACATACACCCTCTTTGGTGTTGCATGCTCATTTTGGTGCATACATGATTAGTCAACTTGATGTGAAATACAACACTCCTTTTTAATCGTTTGTTTATGTTTTTAAATTGGTGTGATGTCAGTAATTGGAAATAAATTCTAAGAAATTACCCACCAAGACCGAGGGATATTAGTACCACTTGCTTAATGAACATCATCATGGACCTCTTTCCAACATTTGGGTTATTACCTTCAAAACACACAAAACCAATTACATCATTTGGCATGCGTCTGTCTACAACTACGTATTGTTGAAATGCTTGGGTATAATATCTTCATTCAATTTTTGCAAAATTGGACTTGGGATTATGCTTTCAAAAAATTGGCCTCTCCATTTGGAGGTTATGCTTTATTATCTTCCTTGTCATCATCATCCTCTTTTTGTATTGACCTATTTGCAAATGTTGATGCTTTCAATGGATGTCAATTGCCCATCACCTCCATTAAACCATTCATAACAAATTGACCTCAAAACTCTTTTTGGCTAGTCTCAAACAATTAATTAAAAACTTAGAAATCAAATGGGCTAATTTACGATCCACATGACAATAATCACCTTATAGCCACACTATTAATTAATCAACTATTCATAGTATCTCAATGTAGTAGTATCAAGGCCATCTCCCTTCTACACTTGATTTCAATTCAAGCGTTTACTTGGAATGCCTTAACAAACCCTAGGATCAAAATTAGTAACAACATTAATAGACCATTACTATGCCTACCTAAATAGAGGTCGAGGAGATCCTCACACATTTCATGGCATACATGATTGCTTTCAAAAAAATTCTCATCTATGATGCCTTAGTGGCTAAAATTTCCAAAAGCCCTTGAGGGAATCACCTTGTAGTGGTATTTAGATTAATTGAGGCTTCCATCCACACATTTCAACAACTATTGAGTGAATTTGTTAAGTCCTTTCTCATAAACAAACAAACAAAAAATGATGTTAGAGAGTTCCTTTACACCTAACATTAGCTTGATGAATCATTGGTCCACTTCATCACTCAATGGAGATAGGTGCTTTATGCTTCACCCAATGATTCTCACATGGATTTGAGGGAACTTGGTGACCAATTCCTCCATTGATCAATTCCTTTATTCACTAAACATAAGCATTCTTGAGGAGGTTTAGAATTTTTCTTGTCAATCTTATCATGAGGCCATGGATAGTGCTTTAAGCATAAACTAGACATTTGTTGATAGAGGTAAGAAAACCTATGGCATTCATGGTAAATTGATACAAAAGGGAAACTTGTACCATCATCCCACAAACCAAAAATGTTGTCTCTAAATTACAACACTCACATTGCCAAAACATTGATGTGGATGCCACCATTAGAGACAATATAGAAATAGACATAATAGTTTTCCCCTACAACATCATTGTGATCTATATTGTAACTTTCATAAGCTTAAGGATCATGATACATCAATATGTAGAGAGTGCAACTGTTAGGAAACTTGTAGGTAGCCATCTAATGACAATTTCCACATAACCCAAAAGAGATAACAATGCAAATAAGTATTCAAAATCCACATGCAAGAGATAAACAACATACCCATCAAAGATGACACAAGATATACTTTGGGAAAACACTCAAGAGGGAAAAAACCAGCCTCCAAAAGCATCCACACTCCATGTATTATTCAACAATGAAAACCCATTACAATACATCTTCAGAGACTCCATGAACACTTTTGAACCAAGCTATCCATGCATTCCACGTGACCAAGCATGTAACCACACATCCCATGCCATGCTTCAAACCCTCACACATGCACTAGCTCAACCTGTAAAAAAAATGACCAACCATAAGCAACTACCCTTGTGGTTGCTTTTATAGAAACAAGCTCCCACAAAACCACCAAGTGGTATTACATAAACCATGTGCCCAAAACCATGAACTTACAAAATCATGTGACCCTACATTTAATATTGGGTACTTTATTATATTTTATTTTTCCCCAATATTAAATTATTACATTTTACAATTAAGTCCCAATGTCACATACAACATAAAGTGGCCCAAACATTATAACTTCTAGTGATGCACATCCATCTAGGTACCCTACGTGCACCATACACATAATAATAAATTGAACATTATAAGCATTATGCAAGGTGTACAACACCTAACTCTAACAATCTCCCACTTGTTGTATACATTGCATAAGGGGGTAACAAATAAGCTCAAACATCAAGATGATAAACTCCATAGGCAACATGTACCATCCTGGAATTTAAGTGCTCCATGTGTTCCATCAAGATACTTGTAACAAGAACCAAGGTGACCACCATCTCATCCATGAATGCTCTCATTCTCCACCATGTAAATGCACTAAGATAAGAACACATCCAAAGAGATGTCACACTAACTGTCACAAAGAAGCATAATATTGCCTCAAACTGATATCTCAAAACACAAACACTCAATCCAAAGGTAATGAATATGCACCAGTAGTTGTCAAGATACACAAACCCGTAGCTGAAATAGCACCCACAACAAGTGCCAACACATCCAACTATCCATACCTCTGAGGTATACATAACATAGTAAACTCATGCCACCGATCATATCCACCCATAACCTGCAATTACAAACTCCATGTGCAAACCTGTCAAAGAGTGACATACACATCTAGGAGCTCCCACTGCATGGGCAATGTCCAGATGAATGCAAACTTGGAATGAGCACATTCAACACATCGCTTCGTTAACATTCCATAAACAAGGCACCATCACAAGTGATCAAGGCATACCAAATCTACTATCACATAGGAGATGTAAACATGTAGTACCAAGGAACATCCACAATGATATGCAAAACCTACAAACCAAACACCTGTAGCATGTCCTCTTACACACACCTCTAAATGCCAATTGTGTCAAGTATGATCTCCTCAATAATACTCCAACTGAAAAGCCTTAACAACATCCATAACACCCAATCTCATGGATCAAGTACGACATATGAATCAATGTAACAACGCCAACATGGATGTAAGCCTCTCTTACAAGAAGATCAAACTCAAAGTAACCATCCCCATAACTGAAAATCATCCCATAAACCATCTCCTAACAATCCTCAAATGCACAAGGAGATAACCATGCCATAACATCCCTCAAAATGAATCCTCCAGAACTAACTAACCATAGCTCAAGATCCATATCTATGAAAGATAAAGCATATAAACTCATGCTAACCCATCCTCAAATGAGTATCCATAATCAACATGAATCAACTCAATCCCATGAGAATCAAAGCACAAAACATAACACATCTGAAAGATATAATGGGAAAATACCTCTCAAATGATAACCTGCCGAGTAGACCAAGAGTGGGGAATGAGAATGCTCCTCCAGGATATCCAAGTCATCATGAATCAACCAAGAACACTCTCCTCATAGGTCCATGTTGAACTCACGTCCAACTAAGGTGTAAGCTCCTTGGACTTCCTGCTAAAATCTCATCAAGAGTAACCATCTCAACACATGCCTGTAATCACAAGGGAATTCAAGCCTCACCTATGTCTCAAAGTATCTATGAGTACCAATGATACATCCACGTTACTACCAACAACTCCCACTGAAACGTGGTACCGAGTCACACATGGCATCATGACAACCATCCTCTCCTTGAAGATCATCTAGGTCTACACACACAACTGAAGTGTCAATAACATAACAAGTAGAACCAAAATCTCCAAGCCAAGAAGATACCTACAACTGCCAAACCATCATAAACATATCCATCACCACCAAATCATCACTGTCAAAAGCTCCCACTAAAAAGTGTAACCATGTAACAAGCTATCATGACATCATGATACCAATCTCCTAATAAAGATCAAACATGAGATACCCTCATACAACCAAATAACTACAAATGCAACATGAGCTCCTCAATAAGAAATCAAAGTAAACCATGATCCTCATACCAAGAAGATTCACCGCCACAACCTGAATCAAGAATGCACTTACATAAACCATCATGACATGCCAAAGTCTCTAAAGCACAAGAAACATCCATGACACTGTGATCACCACCAAATGTACCAACATCACCCAACTGTGTCCACATATCTGCATAATCATAGTCAACTACATAGGTCTCATATCATGACTATACCTGGTAATACCATCTCACCTCCTCAACATGACATCAAAACCAATAAACCAAGTGACTAAACCAAGCAACCAAAATTGAACATGCATCAACACTGAAATATCAATGGGCAAAGACAACCCATATCCAAGTCATAGGTACAACAAGTATAGACTGCCTACAATATTGCACAACTTGTAGATACAAGAATGCAACATACAAATCCAACCAATGTTGATAACCATGTAAAAAAAAAGAATAATCTGAGATGTACAATTGAGCATACAATGAATCCAACATCAAATCCCCCAAATCTGACAATCCATAAAGTCATAGTATCACCATAGTCAACATAACCCATAAACAACTCAGATAAAGAAAACAGAAAATACACCATGCCAAAATAAATCCAAACCTGATCCACTGTGTAGTGCTCTGAACAAGCTTTCTATTGACTATTTGAAATCCAAAATCAAACTCCATATGCACTCAATATACCCTCTCGAATCTCAAAACATATGAATTTGACTAAGAAAACACTGTCATAACTGAAAAATCTAGAGAAGTCTCTAATACGAAAGCGTAGAGCTCCAAGTCACCTTTCCAACGAGTCCAAGAAGTAAAAAAACTGACATCGTGAGTGAAAGTTATGCCTCTCGAAGTAAAACTACTCCAATTTAACTATATAGGCAATTTCAAGTGGGTCCCACTCCAAAAAAAAAAAACTCAAAAATTATATCTTTTAAAAGTGTCAAATTTCGTTGTTAATGTTTTTAGAAAAATTAAAAAACCTTTTAATAAAGGTGAAAAAGGTGGACAGATGGTTTTGAGTTTAATTTAAACTTCATAAGGATTTCTTTTAAAACTTATTAAAGCATTTTAAATCATTCACATTTAAGCTTTAAAGAAAAAGACTACAGAATTAATAAGGAGGTGGTTACAACTTGCTACAGGTTGTAAGAAGTGATAGCTGACGCAAGTGCAGGGTATAGGGTACGGGGTATGAATTTTGCGGACCTGCCCTCCCCCATATATTATTAGTCCTGGCCTATTTATAGGCAGAGACTAATGTTTTCGCTTCGTTTTGTTTGCTATTATTGTCTTTTTTAGGAGTGCCGAAAACTATTTAAGCTAAGGTCTGAAGTATTTCCTTATTAAACTGTAATTTGAACCATTTACTGGAAATTTTATGATTGGCCGTTGTTATTTTTGCTGGGATTTTGGACATTTTCAATTTAAAATTTGAAGACAAAAATCTTGTGACCAATAAAAAATGAGCAGTGATTTTTTTTGGATGGTTTGGTAATGTTTAAAATTGGTAGATGCATTACAAAGTGTATAATGGCAATGTTTGTGGCGAAATGTTGTTATGGCATGCATGCAAACATACAGGTGTCTTTTACAAAAAAATCATTGGAAGAGGATGGTGGTTCCTTGTTTCACGTGGCTGCACTTACACATTTTGTATACATGCCTAACAGAAAGCTTGGGAGTCGCAGGTTTGTTGCAATGTGGTATCGGTTTGCAATGGAATGCCATATGCACACTTTGCTCTATTATTTCGATTATTGATGTCTTGGATTTTTTATTTGGTGGGTACCTAATTATTTTCATTCAGGAATATCAAATGTGTTTGAGATGTTATGTTTTGATGAGCTCACTTTTCTCAGGTGAGATATTCTGGTAACTTCGATCAGTCAACCTTATAAGGGGACAAAAAGCCCAAGTTCTTTAGAAGGGGAAAGGAAGATGATGATCCTTAGTTTGCTCGTTTCTGCATTGGCTTTCATTGCTTGAAAACATGTATACAATTTGTGCAGAATCTTTAAGTAAGTCGCTTACCATGCTTTGGGTGTTGTGCATTCATTGTTGCCAATCTGGTTAGATTTCTACACTGCTCAGTTAGGTGGGTGTGTTGTGGTGGAGATGACTGTTTACTAGCTCGTTGGTCTATATCTGGAGCACCAATACTATTCTTCCTCCATTTTGTAGAGCAGTTCACATGAGATAGTGTCTCTATTACCACATGTTGCATACATGTGTAATAGGGAGTTCAACAAGCTAGTAGCTGTAGGACCCAGGTATTTTTAGATCTACTTATCATTTATTGTGAATAGATTGAAATGCAAATAATTTTGCTTAGTTAGGGTTACGTAATATTTTTCCTACAAACTCTACGCATTTTCCTCAACGACATTGTTGAGTGCATGAGAGGATTTGTGCAAAATCTTGAGGCAAACTTCACCTTCTCAGTTAGGTGTCTGGAGCACCAATACTGTTCTAACTCAATGCCCACTTACTTAACACTCTGCTTGGAGCTATTGACATGTGTTGTGTATTGAGCTTTGCATCTTTGCTTGATTCCCTTATTGTAATAGAGTTGTAAAACCTTGTTTAGGATTGAACTTTGCAATGTCCATCTCTATACATTCTTGCTAGTGGGTCTACAACGTCGTTCGACATTGAGCATTTGCTATTTTTTGAGTGCTCATGTGTTTGGGTTGGTGCTAGGAATGCAAGGCCTTTGTTGGGTATTTAGCCTTGGCTCTTTTCTTAATGCCCATCTGTTTAGATTATTGCTATGAATTCAGGACCTCTGTTGGGTATAGGACCATTAGGTGTTTCCCAATCAATCCTATGCAGGGATCTGTAGTGCCAACCATGGTGCTCTACTTGCAGTCCCCAATTTGAATGTTTATTTGATGTTGAAATCACTGGGCATTCAACCTTGGATTTTTTTTCTGATCCTATAAGTTTAGGACATGCTAAATCAGTCATGTTCCAGATGCTTTTTAAGGTTGTGGTGCCACCTCCTTTAATTGTGTTTAGGATCCCACATAAGCCTTTTTCTAGTTTAGTTATTAAACATTGTTAGGATGAGCAATATGATGCCTCCCACTTTACGTTGACATGGTTTTATATTAGTCTTTAATAGTTGGGTTTGTGTAGAAATCATCCTCACTAATTTGCAGCCCTGTTGAATTGCTTTCCCACTGAACATATTGTGCTCTTCCCCCAAAATCCTTGTAGTTGTTGAAAAAGCTAAGATTAAGCCTGATGCCATGCCTTTTGGCTTCACATATCACAAAATCCAATGCGTAAGAGATACTATTTATGTCACTGTGTGCTAAATGATCATGGTGTGTTGTATCCATGTAAATTAGTATCTTTGACTACTATTGACAAAATCACGATTTCAATCAATATCAGCAACTCATATGACTCTTATCACATACAGAGAAACATTTAGTCCATATAAATGCAAACATGTCTTTTACATGGAGTTCATTCCATGCATTGGGATCTATTGCAGGAGGTGAGTTCAATATATAGAACATGTGATCCTTTATGTTCAGTGGATGAAAGAGGCTCAACCAACTTTAAAGAAAATTATAAACAAAAGACTGACTTATTACTGTCTAGGTGAAGGGTTTTGACAGCTTGATCATGCTATTTTTGTATCACAAGCCTAATTATGAAAAAAATCTTAACTTATATTGATTTTTTCACTGGTCAAGAACCAATGTATTCTCAATTGGCAAAAAATCTAATTCATCTTACTGCCACTCGGCCAGACGTATGTTTTATCTTTGCCTATTTATGTCTAAGCATACTTGGGCATGGTAAAAATCTGTAATGAAATAATGTTGAAAGCCATAGAAACATAGACAAACAAACCATATAGAGACTCAAAAATATATAATAGTAAGTCTATGGGGCTGAAGGATTAAGATTTTATGTCCCAGAAGAGCAGTACATGGAGAAGAGTTCTACTGCGGGCTTCACAACAGAGTGGGGACAAGTTATTTGAAAATACACCCTTCAATTGATTCCTATAGTCCATGATCTAGATGCTACGAATGATGAAGACAATAGAAAAACCCAAAAAGAAGTCATCAAAGACCAACTCCAAAATACACATAACACTGTTTTCCCTACACCCAGACCTGCTTAAGGCAGGGACTCTAGCTCACGCAGAGTGCTTGTTATTATTATTTTTTAGACTTTCAAAAGTCTTTCACAAGCCCATAAATGATTTTTGATTTATTTTTTTATTTTTATAAATTTTTAATTTTTGACTTTTGTTTTGCAGGAATTATTTTTTCGTACGCCCTGCAAATAGAGTTTTTTATAAAAACAAATTGTTTTTTTTTTTCAGTAACCAAAATAAGGTGAATTATATATCAAAATTCATCTATTGGCCAACCTAAATCCAACCATGAGGTCCATTTTGTCTCAGGAGGTCATGCAATTTTTCTCCCACAAATCCCTCAAATGAATGCACAACCAAGAAACCCTATTTGCCCAAAATTTTGCACACCCCAAATCTTCAAATTACCCATTATAACAACAAACCCAAAAGCCATAGATCTGCATTAAACAACCTGCAAAAACCCTCATATCTTGCCCTATTTTTCATTTTTTTATGCATTGCATAGATTCAAACTTAAGCAATATTTTTTCTCAACCTAGGGTTATCCAACTACAACCATGGTTCTGATACCACTTGTTAGGAAACTTGTAGCCATCTAATGACAATTTCCACATAACCCAAAAAAGATAACAATGCAAATAAGTATTCAGAATCCACATGCAAGAGAATAGACAACATACCCATCAAAGATGACACAAGATATACTTTGGAAAAACCCTCAAGAGGGAAAAATTCAGCCTCCAAAAGCATCCACACTCGATGTATTATTCAACAATGAAAACCCATTAAAATACATCTTCAAAGACTCCATGAACACTTCTGAAGCAAGCTATCCATCCATTCCATGTGACCGAGCATGTAACCACATATCCCATGCCATGCTTCAAACCCTCACACATGCACTAGCTCAACTTGTCAAAAAAATGACCAACCATAAACAACTACCCTTGTGGTTGCTTTTATAGAAACAAGCTCCCACAAAACCACCAAGTGGTATTACATAAACCATGTGCTCAAAACTATGAACTTACAAAATCATGTGACCCCACATTTAATATTGGGTACTTTATTATATTTTATTTTTTCCCAATATTTAATAATTACATTTTACAATTAAGTCCCAATGTCACATACAACATAAAGTGGCCCCAACATTATAACTTCTAGTGATGCACGCCCATCTAGGTACCCTAAGCGTACCACACACATAATAATAAATTAAACATTATAAGCATTATGCAAGATGTACAACACCTAATTCTAACAACAAGAAGCTTGTTCAACACTTCTTTGAGAGAAATAGTTATTTGTTGAGCTATTCTCAAACTTAAACAACTCAAAATCTAGGCCTCAACCTCAACCACATGCTCATTCCCTTGAATGAGATATGTTAGGGCATGTAGAGCTTGATACACACTAAGAAGTTTATCATCCCACTTCCAGTGAGCCTTGTGATTTGACTTTTTCTCATATGTTGGATCTTCTCAAGCAACCTAGCACTCATAGAAATGCCTTCTTCAAAGCTATAGGTCTAAGTCATCTAGTGTAGTCTACTTCAAATTTTTGTGTTAGAAACATTAATCATGAACTTCATCCCCTTGGGTTTCCTCCCAAGAAAATCACATTTGATGACAAGATGACCTTTCCCTTTACCTTTAAGTTTAGTTTTGCAACAACTACATTAATTTTTTTTTTATCCATGATGAGTTGTAACTAACATAACCCCCCTAATCCTTTGTCAAAGAATGGGATATGATTGACACACATATCCTAGACCAATAAGACGTGTATAAATCAATGCAACAAAAATAAGTATCATCGTTTGTTTGACATATAACCAAAAAATAATAAATTGAAAAATATTAAGGAGAATAATCTTCCCATAAAATAATTCATTTGATTTAGCCTAGAATTTATTTTTTCATTTACAATACTCGAGAAAAACCATAGAAGCCCCAAATCCACCATGAATGAAATTGGACAAAAACTAATAAATTTTTATCTTAAAAAATACAACAATTTTCAAAAATTCAAATGTCCTTTCACTCCAAAAATGCATAACATACTTTTCACTTCAATTATTTTAAAATAGAGCCAACTACCCACTTTATTAGTTATCACAAGGAATTTTTTAATTTTTACACACGTTTGTTGTGTTTATTATTGATTTTGATTAGTATACATTCAAGTATTGTAAAAAAAATTAGCATAATTTGTGGGTTAGTTGAATTGAACAAGGGATGATTTTCTCAAAAATGTTGAACCCTAAGCAAAGAAAATTCCTAATAACACATAAGGTCCTTGTGCAAAACAATTCTACCAACCATTAATCTCTCTAATCAAATGGTGAAAATGTGCCTCCCTATGTAGACACTATAGTGCAAGTCCCCACCATCAAAATAAATCTTCATTAATGCATACTTTAGCTATGGAAATTCTTGAGTGGTCATTATTAACACATCTTTTGACCCATCCATGCCTATACTCCCACTCATCAACCTCTCACATTCCACTCATTCACACTTGATAAATATTTTATCTGTGGATGTCAAGCACCAATTGGATGTTTAAATATCTACTTTTCAATCATGTGCACTTAGAAATATTTTATTTGGTGTTTCAATTGTCATTCCAATAAAACTTCATGAGCTCACCTAATGACATCCATCACTAGATCTTATGGGTAAATGACTTTTAGTTAGCAATTTTTCCATTGCACTCTACAATGATGTGATCATTTGAAATCAAGGAGTTGTTAACTACCTCATCTTACATTGGAGTATTCATCTAACAACTATAGCCAATCATCAATCAAATACCTCTCTTCTTCAGCGGTATGTTCTCATTCTCTTATTTGATTGTACTATACTTCTACACCTTGGATCATTGCAAGTAACATGATTTGAGAGCTTCCCTTATCGTCTAAGAGGTTACAATATGGTGTAAATATGTTCAACTCATGTAATAAAATTCTCTTCACTTTGTTACTCAATAAACTGTATTGGAGATAGTCCTTAGATCCAAAGTATGCATTTAAATCCTTCTCATGGTCATCTAACAAAATTTTTTTAACTACTTTGTGAAATGCATGCTTTATAATTTTCTTGATTTAGTATAATGGATTAAATTTAGCTTGCTAGTTAGGCTACAAAAGTAGATTGAATCATATTTGATTGTACTTTGTGTGTGTAGTGTAGAAAATTGCATACCTTAACAATTTCACAATATGTTTTGGCCCCCCAAATTGCCTAAAATTATGTATTATGGAGCCCATTTGTCCCATTTTTCAATAAACATCAAGCATTGAATAAATGCATCCAACTCATATGTTGCCCCCGAAATTGAGTGTCCTAGAAATTTGGGCCAAGATCCCCCTTCTTAGCTAGGACCCATTTTTGGATATGTTTTTGGCGACATTTTAACATTCAAAAATTAAATTGCAAATGTTGGCTTTCAGGATCTAATTTCTGGGCAATTGGATAAATACCTAGTCATTACATCATTTTAAATCTAAGTGAAGGAATCTAGCAAGAGGTGATCATTAAGAACACTCAAGATCAAGTGAAGAGCAACATTATCAAGATCCAAGCATCATGTCAAAGTGTTTGCGAGTTGATGTTATCATGTTGTCATTATTTTGTGAAGGCTAACATCTTTTTGTAGATCTCCAAAGCATTCAAGTATTCAAGCAAGCAAGATCCAAATCCTTGAAGAGATGTGTATGACTTCAGTCTTTCAAGGCATCCATTGAAGGGTGGTGAGTTGTAGAACATTGTGATTTCATCATTCCTTCCTTTCAATTATCCATTTATCATCAACATTGCCATTGTGGAAGTGGAAAAACTTACATGAGGTTTGACTGAGGCAATCCCCTAAAATGACCCAATATTTTATCCCTCTTTGAATATGCAGGTTATAGGTTTGAAGAGGATTGAAGAAAATTCTCCATTGTTGCATTTGTTGTCATATATCTTGTCAAGCCATGGAAACTCAGTTACAAAAATATCTGGCAGTGTTCCAACATATTTGCGGGCAAGAATATGAAGCTCAAATCCAACATAAGATGACCCCAAAAGTTGATCAAGACACCCTTACAAAGACCCATTCACCCAAGGGTGACCTAATACTCCTACATTGCTTGAAACTAGCTTTTATAGGTTGGTACATATCAACTTTCCTTTTCTAGATCCACTTGCAAATCATTATTTTCATCTATTTATCTTCGAGGTTTTTTAATTTACATATTAGGTCATATAGTCTAATTAGGGGAATCACTCCAAATCATTTCCAATTCATTCCCATCCTCAATTAGATGTAGATCCAGGTTTGATTGGCTCACCTTCATGGTTGATAGTCAATCTATTCACCTTATTGATCTACATCCTAATGAAACTTGGAAAAAGGCCACCATTGCATCCTAGGTTCTTTACATTTAGGACCTAGGATCCCTTTTTCTATATTTCATTTTGTTGAACCCAACATTTGACATCATAAATTTTTGATTTAGTAATCTTTCAAACCCTAGATCTAGGTTTTGCATTGCATTATTTTGCATCTTTCATTTAGGGTTTCATCTTTGCATCATAAAAGAATAAAAATTCAAAAAAAATTGCATCATAACTTTCATTAGGGTGTATTTCAGTCATTTAGATCAGATTTACATTTAGATTGCATTCACTAAGTGGTTAAAATCTGAAGTTGTTCATTGCATCTTTCATTTTAGGTTAAGAACAAGTGAAATTGTATAGTTGTGTTTCAAAATTGCATCAAATCATCATTCTCAGAATTTTGCATCTTCAAATCAGTCAACTATTGCATATTAGATCTAAAAATTACATTCACAATTTTCATTTATTGTTGCATATTGGCACTTGAATCACATTGTCTTATATGGGAAAACATTACATTGATTGATTTCAAAAGTGCATCAAAATCATTATTTTCAAGTTGTGGCATCTTAGAATCAATCAATCATTCCATTTTAGATCTATAACTTACATTCAAAACTTGTCAAAATATTTTCACCTTTGTTGCACACTTGCATTTTGCATTACCTTGTTTCAAATTGAGCAAAATCTAGAAAAATATCAATTGTTTAACCTATTTGCGACCATAGACAGTAACATTAAAAGACAACATAAAAAATAATCATTTTTTCAGTTTTTTTAGCCCCTATCAGGGACTTAGATGCCCTTGGGTGTCCCTGTCCTACTAGGGGTGTCTTAGGAAAATTTTGCACAGGTTTCTATCTCTACTTTATCAAAGTATATCTGCTTGAAATTCTCTAATTTAAAATTCTAGAAAAAATGTTATGAGTACAAGAAAGGTGTCATTTTACTTCATTTGTTGCAAATTTGGGAAAAATTGTTGCATTTCAGTATACAAATCATCAGATATGAAGGAAATTTTTTTATATTTTTTGAAGCATTGCACAATTTGGTACATTAGTTTTCATTTTTGTACAAATTCAAAACCCTAGGTTGTTACAACACGTTGCAAAATCCATAAGGAAAGTAGAGACATGTTTCCTTTCCAAACATTTGGTTTTCATAGGGTCACACATGGCTTTTACGATTGTAATCTCCCTACTTATGAGCATAATCTAAGGAAACAAAATAAAACTAGTAACAAGCATGTTAGTCACTCTCCCAATATCTCTCTCATTTGTGAGAATGTTTTGGAGCAAGAGGATGCAATCAAGGACAATCATGACAATCATAATTGTTCTTCTCCCAATACCTCTCTTGTGAAGAAGGTACCTTGGTGTTAGAAGACCCAATCATTGAGCGTCATGAGGAACATGTTTGTACCTCTCCCAATACTTCTCCTATTTGGGAAGATATTATGGCACAATAGAATGAAATAATTAACACATTTCTTAATATCAAGTTTTACCTAGTCTTCGTTCATCTCCCAACGTCTCTCCACTTGTGAGAATGTTTTGGTGCAAGAGGATGCAATCATTGAAAATCATGAAAATCATAGCTGTTATTTTCTTGATACCTCTCCTACTCGTGACAAAGGTACCTTGGTGTTAGAAGACCCAATCATAGAGCATCATGAGAATCTTGTTTGTTTCTCTCCCCTTACTTCTCCTACTTGGGAATATATTTTTGGGCAAGAGGATGAAACCATTGATATATTTCTTTCAAAAGATAGTAAGATGGATTTCTTAGATGATGATACTAAGGTCACCTTAGATCCCCCCTCGATAGAAGATCATCAACAAGGAATAAATTCCATTGAGGTTATGAATGCACAATTAGCCATTAGTTCTCCCTTGATTATTGGACCTCCTAGCACGCCTTTTGGACCTCCTAAGGTTCCTCTAATTATTGGACCTCATAACACTCATTTTGGACCTCCTAAGATTCCTCTAATTATAGGACTTCTTAAACCTCATGACCATATCCTAAGCTTTGAAAAATAACTTAGTAGTAATCATGTGTTGCAACAACCAAATTATCATACACTATCTCACACACATAACACTAGAAATAATAAGCAACCAAGACAAACGTAAGCCATTCCTTCATCGATACCATTCCCGCAACCTATTTTACCTAGTGCCCCTCATTTACTTCAAAATAATGGAAAGGAGTATGATCTTGCAGAGCAACTACCCATCATTCCTATCAAGATATCCCTTTGGAATTTTATTTACACATCATGTTTTTACCATACCATGCTTCAAAATGTCTTGCAAAAATTTATCATCCCTCCTAATGTGTAACTAAATGATGTGGTAGCCTTGATTGAGAATATGAATTCACCTAGTATGGATATTGTCTTTCATCAAAGTGAATTACCTCCTTTGGAAACACAAAAAAAATTGATGCTTTGATGATATTGGTTGTTATTAACAAGGTTGGGATTAGGCATACCCTTGTTGATAATGGTCCAATGCTTAATGTTTATAGTGTGAACCTTTGGGATAGAATTGGAGTAGATAAGACTAAAATTCAACCAACTGATTTGTCTATCTGTGGTTTTGGTAATGTGGGAAATAATTGCTCGGTGTGATAATACTACTCATCAAAGTTGGTGAGATTACGTTACAAAATCCTATCCATGTCATGCTCCATGACCTTTCATATAATATTCTCTTGAATAGACCGTGGGTTCATGAAATGAATGGAGTGCCATCAATGCTACATTTTCTAATGAAATCCACTTACAAAGACAAGGTTTGCACAATAAAAGTTGATCCTAAATTTAAAAATTTCTTACAAAATAAAATAGGAATGAAGAATCCTCTTAGGACACTGACACCAACTAAAAAATTGAAACCTTTAGAAAAAAATGAGTGTCTTTCATCAGTGACAAGTTTTTTAGATGATGATTGGGGATAATTGGATTTCACACCTACATTTAATGGGGAATACAAGCTTATAAAACCAAAATCGGGAAAAGAGAAAGAAGGTGCCATGATATCAACACAATCTAATTCATCAAATGCATTTGAGTCTATAAATTTTAGCAAAGAAGTAAACACAAATTACACATATGCATATGATGAACATGATCATGAACAACCACCTTCTAAAGAAATAGAAGTCATTCATGGAAGAGGTTATCAACTTTTGAAACAATGTGGCTATAAGGGAAAATGATGTGGCGTAAGAGAAACAGGTATATGTGTCCTTATAGAACCTAACACACAAGAAACAACATGAGGTCTTGGTTGTTATCATTCAAAAACATCAAAAATATCTTCATTGAATAAATAGTATTAGTTGATGCTCCTTGTCATGTGGTAGTTGTAGTATCATAACATATTGACTACCATACACAGGGGTATAAACTTAGCTTTATGCAATCATATTTCATTTTGTAAGGAGCAACATATCTTCATCCATTTTGGCTCACCTTTTTTCCCTACACTTGAAGGACAAGGGGTCAGGTAGCCTTGTCTTAGATGCATTCCTTCTAGCAAGGGATCCGTTTTGTGTCTCCTTAAAATGTTATTGTAGCAAGTACACTAAAATTTTAAGGGGGGCATATAATCCCCTGTTTGTCCTTGGTATAAGAAATGGTCCCTTCTTAGTGATGATAACATACATCTCCTAGGAAGTGTGACCTTTTCAACCAAAGTGTGGCCTCCTTGATCCATGTGATATGTCTCCTTTGTGGTAATATTGGACTTGATGTATTGCAATATTGTGACCTTTTTGGGCATGTGACTTTCTCCTTAGCGGTAATACTATGGTTGGTGTTCCCTACTATGATATTTTCTATTCCTTTACTAGTCCTCTCTTGGTGGTGATGTCATGTGTGATGTCCCTAAGGAGTGACCTTTCATGCATCAAGCAGTTCCTCTTTGATGTTTTTAACATTACCTTTTGATTTGGTGTTATTATAACACCCCTTGAGGTCATGACCTTGTCCTATCATAATTTTTTTGCACCCCCTGAGGTGACCTTGACATTTTTGCTTCACTTTGTTCATGGGAGTAGAACTTAGTGTAGTGTTGGTATAACACATTGATCATTTGTGGCACCTTATCAAGGTTATCAGGGAGTATAACTCTTGGTATGGTTGTTATGGGCACACCTTGTATGCCTCATTTTTACCTTGTCTTGGGGGCTCACCTAGTGAATATTTGACTTCACTAGCCTGTGTGTCTCCCAGTCTATGATTCACCTCAAAAATAGTAGAATTTTCTATTGTGTGAGTCATGAACACAATTTAACATGACCACCTAGCATAATACAAATTTCTTATCAGTGGAGCCATGTGGCCCATGAGTGATGTGTATGAATTCAATCCTCATGGGATAATTTCTTCATTCGATGGATGACATTTGGTATTTGAGACAATTTAAGACTAAGGTCTCCTTACCTTACCAACTTGAATACTTTAGTACCAACCTTGTGTTTTGTGTTATGTATTTTCACGTGTCTTCTTCGTGTCTACATTGTGTTTATTTTCATTTCGTCATCATTTTTATGTTCCATCATGTCATGTGTTTTTATTGTGTATGCTTCATGTTTTCCAACATATATGTTTGTGTATGTTGTATTGTTGCATATTGTACATGTGAGTGTTCCTTTGTGATTATGTTGGTTTTCCATGGGATCTTGGATCCTAGGGGCTTGCATAACCCCCTTGATCCTTAGTCATCCTATCTCTTCAACATTATCGGACCCCTCTTGACATATTTTCCACTTTAGTGTGAGTTTGAGCGTAAGTTCATACTCTCACTAAAGTGGGGGAAAAATGTAGTGTATAAAATATCATACCTTAACAATCACATTATGTTTCCCAAATTATTGAGCTTAATTGACTCCAAAATTACCTAAAATTATGTATTTTGGAGCCCATTTGTCTCATTTTTCAATAAACACCAGGCATTGAATAAATGCATCCAACTCATATGTTGCCCCCAAAATTGATGTCCTAGAAATTTGGGCCAAGACCCATTTTCCCATGGGCGAACGGATCCCCCTTCTTAGCTAGGACTCATTTTTGGTGACATTTTAACATTCAAAAATTAAATTGCAAATGTCAACTTTCAAGATCTAATTTTTGAGAAATTGGATAAATACCTAGTCATTACAACATTTCAAATCTAAGTGAATGAATCTAGCAAGAGGTGAACATTAAGAGAATTCAAGATCAAGTCAAGAGCAACATTATCAGAGTTTCATTACAACAATTCAAGATCCAAGCATCATGTCAAAGTGTTTGTGATTTTATGATATCATGTTGTCATTATGTTGTGAAGGCTAATATCTTTTTGTAGGTCTCCAAAGCATTGAAGTATTCAAGCAAGCAAGATCCAAATCCTTGAAGAGATGTGTATGAATTCAATCCTTCAAGGCAACCATTGAAGGGTGGTGAGTTGCAAAAAATTGTGATTTCATCATTCCTTCCTTTCAATTATCCATTTATCATCAACATTTCCATTGTGGAACTAAAAAAACTTACATTGGGTTTGACTAAGGCAAGCCCCTAAAACGGCCCAACATTTTCTCCCTATTTGAATATGCAGGTTATAGGTTTGAAGAGGATTGAAGAAAAATTCTCCATTGTTGCATTTGTTGTTATACATCTTATCAAGCCATCAAAAAATTGAGTTATAAAAATATCTGTCAGTGTTCTAACAAATTTGCAGGCGAGAATACAAAGCTTAAATCTGACATCAAAGGACCCCAAAACTTGATCAAGACGCCCCTACAAAGACCCATTCTCCCAAGGGCAAACCGGTCCTCCTACAGTGCTTGAAACCAACTTTTTTAGGTTAGTATATATCAGTCTACATTTTCTAGATCAACTTGAAAATCATTGTCTTTATCTGTTTATCTTCAAAATTTTATAATTTACATATTAGGTCATATAGTATAATTAGGGAAATCACTCCAAATCATTTCCAATTCATTCCCATTCTCAATTAGATTTAGATAAGGTCGGATTGGCTCACCTTCATGGTTGATAGTCAATTTATTCACCTTGTTGATCTACATCCTAATGAAACTTGGAAAAAGGCCACCATTGCATCCTAGGTTCTTTGCATTTAGGACCTAGGATCCATTTTTCTATATTTCAATGTACATATATGGAAGTTTAAATCCTAAAAGGAGGGCCGAATTGATCATTTTTTGGATCATTAGTTCTTTTTTTCTTTGTTTTCTCTGAACTATATTGTTGTCCCACCCTTTTCCTAGGCATAAGTAGAGTAGAATTGTATTATTAATAGAAGCGAGTTTTCAGCCTCCATTTGCATTTAGAGTGGCATTAGAATAGTTATCCAACAATATCAAGGAATCAATATTTTTTAGATATTCTTGTTATGTCTAGATAATATTGTTGGATGTGACAAGTTTCCATCTAGTAGGATTATTATAACCAATGCAAGTTCACAAGTATGCAATATCATCTCAAACTTTTCTGCTAGATCTAGTGATCGATGCAACAAAGAATCTCTCCAATTTTTCCTTAGTGAAGGCCATATCCCATCTCCATCTACCTTACTCTAAATAGCCTCCCTCTTCCCCACTGCTACAATACCCTAAAGTTTCCAACACTTATAATCTAGGAAGATTTCCAATGACTTAAGATCACATCCATTCAACTTATCAAACAGATCCAATACTATAAAGTAGGAGATAACTTTTATAAGGCCTCTTATTATATTGACTTTGTAATTTTTTCATGAAATTTATTGTAAAATTATTTCTTCTTTGTTCACATTAAGTAAAGGAAACTATTGTACATTTTGTTAAGACTTGTACAAACAATTTTATTTAAATATCTAACCTTTCTTCATTCCTCGCCTTATTATGAAACCCATCAATTAGAGTACCCTCAATTTTTTTAAATGATAAATTTGTTGAGGTCTATTGGTAGCTTGTTTCTTTATTGATAAGAAACATTAATCAAGAATGGGAAATTTGGAAGCCTCCACATCAATCACTATACCATGTCTCAAATATATTGGTTATCAAAACAATGTTCCAACAAACTTTCACTTAAATGACACAATCATTAAAGGAAAAGGAGCATACTTTTACTCATTATTTACAAATAAAATAAAGGCAAGAGATATTTGAGCTTACAATTTGAATAGGAGCACAAATGTTGAGATGGGATCCTCACAAAATCTAAATTATATTTTAAGTCCACCTAAGGAAAATAATGGATTATAAGCATAAGGAGCTTAAAGATTTAAAGTACTAGCCCAAACTCACAAGAAAATATTACTATACTAAACATAGTTTGAATTTTCAAAGGTTCCCATCCAACCACTACTTTAATGGCATCTCTAACAAAACAACTTTCCATTGCAATTAGTGTTGCATACACAATCAAGAATTTTGGCTAGCGTTGTAGCAACTAGGAAGTTTCCTTCCTATTATCATGTGAATCCATTCCTACACTCCTTTATAATGTTTCAAACTAGATTTTTTATTCTTATAATTTTATAATAAAAGTGGATGAAATCCATAATGTCCAATCACCAAGTCCTTGAATTTGACAAGGTAAGAGCATACAATGGTTGGGATACTAACATACTAGCGACAAGTTGTACAATTAAACTAATGTCATGATGGGATAACCTTCTAGACTTACAATACTGAAAGAATCTACAAATTTAAATTATTTATGACAATGAACTACATAGAAAATAATATCTCAATATGAGAATATGAGAGCTTAAAAAAAATTAATCTCTTTAAATCCATGGTGGATTACAAACATAAATATCATGAACACCAATATAAAAAAATCATAAAATAGTGAATGATGATGAATTGGTACAACCTATTACATAAGCTAATTTGTAGCTAAAAATGAGATAGTGTGGCCAAGTCATAAGTAGCTATAGCAACCCAAAAAATGTAGCAAGCTATATTATATTATATCAATGAAGTCGACATGTGCTCCACCCAAAATAAAGGTTTGAGGTCCAAAATATAGATTGAAACACAATAATCATACTCAAAGAGGTACAACCTGAGTGATAAAACTCCACGAATGACTCATACTTACCTTTATTAACTTCAAAAAGAGTAGTGACTCAACCCAACAAGTGGTATGGCTAGGACAAGAACTTGTATAGCTCCAAAAATAGTTGTGTCTAGATAAAATAACTCACAAAGGTCTTCATACAAGTCAACAGATGAATCAAATGTTGTAGAAATAAGTTTTATCCAATCAATTTTTGTGAGGGTTAACAATACAAAAATTCCAACTTATAAACTGAACTTGTATGGCCCAACAAGAATAACCTCCAAACTCAACATGATATGTTTTTTTGCTAGGAAAAAATGAAAGATGATAATCTTCACAATATATAACAATGATCTAGAACCATAGCATAACATTTAGTAGTACAAATTATTGTAATAGTTATGTGAATCATTGTAGTAATAGTACAAATCACTATAACAACAATATGAATCACTATAGTGGTGGTATAAATCATGGTAACAAACTACACAATATGAAAATATTTAATAATAATCATGATAATGGAACTTCTTCAAAACCTTCAACACAATGAAAATCCCTAAATGGAATGGCTTGAATGGATAAATGAATTTCCATCCTTGAATCTAAAAGGAAACTTTGAGGGTTTTTTTCCTCCAAATTTTAATAACAAAAAGGTTTTTTTCCTTAGGAAGATGAACATGTGGCTTCAATCTCAAAATTCGGGGTTTGATCACAATACAATGGATGTATTTTTTATCTCCCAAAACTCTCCTTTCATAGATTCTTTGATGATTTTTTTTATTTTCTTTTCCCTCCAAAACTTTATTTTAGAAGTGTCTAGAAAGATTTTTAATAAAACGTCTCATTTGGCCTTTTTTCTTATTGACACTTTCTTAGGTCCATTTTTAGCATACATTAAACCTATAATTTAATTATAATAATAATAGGTTTCCTTTTTAACAATGTTATAAAATAAAATTGTTAGAATAACTTAAAATATTATTTTGATTATTTCCTTAGCTTTATTTTAAAACGAAACATGACAATCCATCCTTCCTAAAATTTACGGGTCTTCAAGAAAACTCAACTCTCCAATTCTTCCCAACTAAATATTTATATAATACCAAGATCCAAATTCATCCTTGGGATTTGATGTGTCCATCACCCAATTTATCAAATTATGGGAAATCTTTTACAAAATCCATTATTTATTTTGTTCCTAAAATTTTAAACTTACCCAGGGGCTACTTTATGTAAAAAATGCACTCTCCGCCATATTTTTCATTACGCCACTTGGGTATAACTAAGAGTTGGAAACTTGGTCATAGATATTTTATTTACAACATCCACTTCTCCTTTAGCATCCTAGGAAAGTTCTCAATCACTAACCTTTGATATGCTTCAAAAGGAGATTACACTATTTGGGATTCACTACTTTCCAAACATCGTATATTTGGCCATCAATTACCTCCCTCAAAATATCCTACTTCACATTTGTGAGAACACCAATGAGATCAAGCACATTACAAATTCCTTGAGTAGTTGGAATGGAAATAAACACACAATGAACCAACAAGATGTTTCTTTTGGTGAAAACCAATTATTTTCTCCACTTCACACTTCAATTTTAGATGTCTGATAGAATCACCTGGATCCCATGCTCATATATGTAGACAACCTTAAGTGAAATAATCTATGTGCCCTTTGTTATGTGTTGTGTCCTTTACCTTCTCTCCATACCTCCCATGCTAAAAAGGTCTTGCAATGATCAAATCTCTACTAGTATCATTAGTTTTAGGCCTTGAGCTAAAACCATGGAGATATTCAAAGTGCTTACTGTTATCAACACCTCCATTCAATTCCATTAAAAAATCCTTTTCAAGTGTGTGCTTATTAGTATAATCATTCTAAAAGTGAATTAGATATGTTTATTGGATCAAAACATCCCTTTCATAATTTGATTTGTAATCACCATATTTTGATTTCTAGTGACCGAAATGGTCCAAGTGCTTATCTTTTTTGTTGATGCTTCCAAAAGACTTGTATCAACATCACTATTTTGGCTAATTAAGATATTGAAAAAAAAAATCTCAATTTCATTTTCACAGCTATCATGAAAATCACTCTTATCTAACTCAATCTTTTAAATATTGATGGCTATTTTTTGAATAAGGACATCTTTTTCATTTATGCATTCAATTGGTGATGTTTCTCCTCCTTGAATTCATCACTATTATGCTAGCACACACACTTTTTAGATGTAAAATTAACATATTCTCCAACTCTTTTCTCAAATGTATCCATCACTCTTTCTAGTTTCATCGCCTTCTTTTCTAGTTAATCAAATTTATTTAACTTTTCTTCTTACATCATCTTCTCTTTGCTTGTAATGAAATGCACACTTATACTGAGAGAGGGGGTGAATTAGTATAGATTAAAACTCTACTCCTTAACTTAATCAAGCATAGAAATATTACTTCAAGCCCTAATTATTCATAGTAGTATCATACATGCAAAATGTAGTAATTTGAGAACATATGCAAGAGACACAATTTTACATGGAAACCCTTACGGGAAAAAACCACAGTAAAATCTTGCTTGTATTAATATTCTTATAAAATTTGTAGGTACCAACCCACTAGAGACTCCAATTCCCATCACTGAGCACCAACTCAACAAGAGACTTAATCTCTTCAACAAGAGGATCCAACCTCATGGTATCCACAAGTAGGAGGCTCCAACCTCCATAAGAAAAATGTGATAATTTAATTTGCAACTGCCCTACCACCTTCACACAGGTCTACCAAATTTTCTCTCATAAATCTGCAATAATTTCTTCACATAAATCTACAATAATATCTTCACCAAATCTGAAATAATGTCTTCATAAGTCTACCACCTTGACTTCATTTTTTTTCCAAAAAATATTCTTTAGATATGTTGATGTACAAAAAGATATTCATTAAAATCTTGCCTCCAAATGTCCTTCACAATGTCTTATTATATATGTTCCAAGGATGGCGACTCTTAGAAAAGACACACACCCTTCCAAAAGAAATGACCTTTCATTTATAAGTGCCCCTCCACATAGGTCAACCAACGTTTTTATTTTATTTTCCTAAAGTTGGGTGCACCTTCCTAGGGGGTCATCCCTCTTTGAGACCCCATAAAAATATTAATTAATTTTTAATTTAAATTTAAACACCTCAAATGAGGTAGCTCCAAGAGAGGGGTCGTCTAATTTATTTAAATTTGATTTTGCAAATTTAAAACCTCCAACATGTGTATAACATGGGTCAGCCCATATGCAATGTCTTCCGATCCTTTAATATAAATGACAACATTTTTCCAACAATCTCCCCCTTTGTCATTGATGGCAACCTTGCAAAGTAACAATCTTAAAATACAACAGGACTAATATTTCTCCCCTCGACTAATATGCTCCCCTTGAGTGACATGCTCCCCCTTACTCTATTTCTCCCCGTTTGACATCAATGCAAAAGGTATCTTGAGGCTTAAAGATGAGACAATAAAAAGCTCCCCCTGAACATATGCTTCTTTTGAAGCATTTAATGACTAGATGAGAGTGATATCACTCCCAATTTCTCCCTCAAGTACTCAAAAGTATCTTTTGGTAGTGGCTTTGTGAAAATATTTTTAATATGTTCCTTTGTAGCAATATATTCCAACTTCACCTATTGATCAACCTCTTGCTCTCTTAAAAAATTATATTTGATCGATATGTGCTTTGTTTTGGAATGCATAACTATCTTCTTTGATATGTTAATCGCACTTGTATTATCACAAAAGATGGATATATGGAGCTCATACTCAACCTTGATGTCTTGCAAGGTTTTCTTCATCCCAAGGACTTGAGTGCAACAATAAGTTGTTGCAATATATTTTGCCTCTGTTGTGGACAAATAAATTGACTCATGTTTCTTACTTAACCATGATACAAGACTGTCGCCAAGAAAGAATGCTCCTCCACTTGTGTTTTTTTGTCATAAATATTGTCACCCCAATCTACATCCATGTATGTTGTGAGGGTGAAATATTCACCTTTTGGGTACCACAACCAAAAATCCACAGTTCCCTTTAAGTTCTTGAATATCTTCTTCATTGCTTGTATAATGTCAGGTCTTGTTGATGGCAAATATAGCAAATTTCCAAGCATGGACCTATATACAGTTTAATCCACCTCTGGAGATTCATCGTTCTTGCTTAATTTGCATCTTGTGACCATGGGAGTACTCATTCGATTGCAATCCTTCATCCTAAACTTCTTCAACATTTCTTTAATATACTTGGTTTGTGAAATTAATATCCCCTTATCTAATTGGGACATTTGCAACCCAAGAAAGAAAGACAACTCACCAAGCATGGACATTTCAAACTCCTTTTGCATGTTCTTTGCAAACTCCTAACACATCTCATCATTGCTACCTTCAAAAAATAATGTTGTCCACAAAAAGTACAACAATCAACTAATGATCACCTTCAGTTTTGATGTATAGATTGCTATCAACAATATCATTTTTGAAGCCTTGTTGTTATAGATACTTGTCCAACCTTGAGTACCAAGTCTTGGGGGCTTGTTTTGGCCCATAAAGTGTCTTCTTTAGTCTACATACATAGTCCTCATTCTTTGATAGGAGAAAACCTTCTAGTTGTTCAATATACACTTCTTCCTCCAAGTTTCCATTTAGAAAGGCTAATTTGACATCCATTTGATAGACTTTGAAATTATTGAAACAAGTGAATGCTAAAATCATCCTTATAACCTCCATTTGAGGAACTGAGGCAAAATTTTCTTCGAAATCAATTCCCTCAACTTGAGTGTATCCCTTGCATACTAATATTGCCTTGTTCCTCACAACTTGGCCATCTTCATTCAACTTATTCCTAAATATCCATTTCATGCCAATCAATTTTTTATCCTTAGGTCTTGGGCCAAGTTCGCAAGTTCCATTCTTCTTGATTTGATCTAACTCTTCTTCCATATCCTTTATCCAATGCTTGTCTTCACTTGCTTATGTAAAATTATTTGGTTCTATCTTAGAGAGTAAGCATAAGTTCACATGTTCAAATGAACTGGCTAATCTCCTCCTTGTTTGGATTTATGTATCTCTATCACCGATGTTCATATTTTTTGGATGGTTCTTTTGGATGAATCTAGATGGAGTCTTGGTTGGTGCTCTAGATGGTGTTTCTGGATTTCTTTGTTCAACCTCACCATTTTCATCTTCTTCCTCTACTTCTTCTTTAATGCTATCTTCTTGATGATCAACTTCTTGTACAATTTCCTCTTGATGTCTTCCTTCATCAACACTCACATTTGCACTTTCAACAATTTTGTGCAATCTCTTGTTATAGCATTTATAGGCTTTAATTCTCATGGAATGTCCAAGGAAGATGCCTTCATCACACCTGGAATCAAACTTTCCCAAGTCTTCTTCATCTCACCAAATGTAAAATTTGTTTTTGAATATTTTAAAATAGTTCACTAACATAGGCCTTCCCTTTCAAATCTCGTAGGGTGTTTTGTTATTATTTACCCTAATTTCTGCTCGAATTAACACATAGACTATTTGTGCACCACCTATTTCCAAAAAGTATCACTAAGATTCTGACTCATTCAACATTGCTCTTCCCATCCCTTGAATAGTCCTGATTTTCCTCTCAACAACTCCATTTTTTTGTGGAGTCCTTGCAATCAAATATTGTCTTTTTATTTCATGTTGCTCATAATAATCTTCAAACTCATTTGAGATGAATTCTCCTCCTCTATCCAATCTCAGACACTTGATTCTTAAACTGGTTTCATTCTCTACTAGAGCTTTAAATGTCTTAAACTTCTCAAGAGCTTCCTATTTTTCTTTGAAGAAAGTAATCCAATCCATCTTAGAATAATCATCTATTAACAACATGAATTAGATCTCACCTTGTAAGCTTTTAGTCCTTGTTGTCCCACATGATTCAATATGAATGATTTCCAAAGACTTTGATGAAGAATATTCCTTTGATTTGAAACTCAAACTTGTTTGCTTTCCACATTGGTATTGTTTGTAGATCATATTATGCAGATTTTGTATCCTTGGCATGCCCCTCATAGCTTTCTTATGGCCAATATTCATAATGTTATCAGATTTTAAATGTCCCATCCTTTTGTGTCATAACCAACTCTCTTCTTGTGTCATTCAACATTTTTCTCCTTTGAATTCTCTAAAAGTGTAGAGATTTCTTGTAGTTCTATCAGCATCAACAATAAGTTTCCCTATTCTTGTATTTCTAATTTCAAAACCACTTGGATGAAATGTGAGAATGTTCCCTTGATCACACAATTGACTCACACTTGGAAGATTTTGTTTCAACCCTTCGACATATAATACGTTCTCACTCTTTGTATTTCCATAGTCTAAGCTAAGAGTGCCTTTTCCTATGATTCTTGTTGTGGAATTGTCTCCAAACTTTACAATGCGTCTATTAATCTCTTTTAGAGTGATGAACTTGCTTTTATCCCTTGTCATATGTCTTGAGCAACCATTGTCAATGTACCATTGGTTTTCTGTATTTTGTGCATGTAGGGCTGCTTGTGCAAGCATGGATTTTTCTTTCATATCAAGCTCCTTCTTTTTCGTTTTTTTTTTTGTATATTTCTCTTTTGGTATGTCAAGAACATCCTCCTTTTGTCTTGTTTTGGAGGTTCAACAAAGTCACTTCTACAAGAATGTGTTGTATGACCAAAATTATTTCACTTGTAGCATATAATATTATAATCCACTAGAGGGGAAAATGGATTGTAGTTTCTCTTTAGAAAACCCAAATCCCTCGTATGAGCTCTACAATCTATTGCAAAAGAAACAATAGCCATAAAAGGAGTATTGGAACTTGTTTATTTGCACTTGCCTTTTAGGGAATGGTCTCTTGAAGCCTTCATTGTTGTCTTCAGGAGGAATGCTGATTTTCTGAGTAGTATTACTTTCTCCCTTCTTTGAATTGTCATTATTGATGGAGCCTTTGAGCATATTTGTATAACTTTTGGGATTTCTTCATTTGTATGCTTTGGTAACTCTATGGCCTTGGAACATGAACCTTCTTTGATTGTCTTATGTTTTTCCTCAAAACCAAGACTTATCTTGATAAAAGGCGATCTTTGGGAGTTTATAATTTTTTCCAATATTTTGGTGCTCTTTTCATACTTCATGCTTCAATTTGAGTTTTCCAAATCCTTCCTTAAGGAAATAACTTCAAGCTCTAACTTCTCGCACTCTAATTTCTTTTCCTTTAGCTGGTCTCTTACAACTTCTTCAATTCACTTTGCTTCCTCAATTTGAACCTTCACATCCATGATCACTCTTTCTGATTCTTCAATAATTTGAGATGATTTTACTTTACTATCTTCTTGAAGTTGTGACTTTATTCTTGAATTCCTTCTCTTAAGCTTCTCAATCTTGCTATGGGGAAATTCAAGTTATTTCTCAAGGCCATCTTCTTCATTATCTTCAATGTGTTCTTTCGAATCTCTTTCTTCTTTTCTTTTATCTTCATCCTCAATTACTTCCATCGTCATAAAGATTATCTCTTCATCACAACCAAAGAAGCTTCCATACACACTATTTTCTTCAAATGAGCTACTTGTTTCTTGAATGTAGAGGCTCTTTTTATGCCTTCAAAAATTCTTCCTTTCTTGCTTCCCTCGTGTGTCCCTTTTCTTTTTCTGATGGTATTTCCTTTCTTTCATTTTAGAGTAATATTCTTCCTCTTCACTACTCTCACTTTCGGCCTATGGACATTTAGAAGCAAAATGACCTATTCTACCACAACTGAAATATTTAAGAGTAGACTTACCTTTATGTTTGTTGAATCCTTTCTTGTACTTTCTTACAAAATGTGCTTCTTCATCACTTGAACTTTTGCTCGATATATGTCCTTTATTCTTCATCTTCTTGGATGCTTTGAAGATGACTTTTCATTTTGACGACTTCTTCTTCTTCCTCATTTTGTATGTCGTGAGGATCCCATGCAACTCGTCCATCCTCAAAATTTCTAGATCCTTTATCTCCTTGATGGCAATTTTTTTTGCATCAAATATCATTGGAAGAGATCTCAAAACCTTTTGCACAATTGTTGCCTCCTCAACCTTTTCTCCAAGTCCACAAATAGTATTGACAATTTCATCCATATGAACTAGATAGGCGGCAATACCCTCTTTGTCCTTCATTTTCAAACTCTCAAATTGTCTTTTGCAGGTTTGAAGCTTGTATTTCTTCACCTTTTCATCTCCTTCATATATATTTTTCAACTTATCCCACATATCTTTAGCCAATTTACAATGCATAACTTCACAAACTCTGATTCGACTAATCCACACAAAATTGCATTTTTGGCTTTCGCATTGTTCTCGGTTGCTTTCTTTTTAGGTTAATTTGTTAATGGGGTTGTAGGGGGAGTATAACCAACTTTGACAAATCACCAAATATTGTACCCAAGCTGATGAAGACAAAAAAAAAAAAACACCCTTCTGAATTCTCACTCAAATTTGCAAAACCAAATTACATAAGACTCCATGATCGATTAACTCAAAAATCGACAATTACATATGTCAATTTCAAATCAATTTACAATTGCACAACTATATTACTCAAATTTAAAAACCAAGTAAATAACTTTATTATTTATTTAGATTCATGAAATTTACATAACGATTACCAGACAACTCATTGCCTCTCTTTCCACCCAAACTCTCTCCCTCATGCTAAGCTTCCATATTCCTCATGTCACCTCCCTTATCTACACTACCATTTTCCAAATTTGTTCTAGCCTCTGCACACTTTCTTGGCCCAGACTCCCTTCTATTTCCTCTATTATTTTGTACATTCCTCCTTTGCATACTCTTGTTGCTACCTTTCATGCATCATATCCTCCCTTATTCTCCAAATTTCACTATATTGAATCCCCCTTCAAATAATTTGTAATCATATTAGAGTTCATGCGCTAGCTTATTGTTTCATCGCTACTTTTAATCATTTCAACCATCTTGGTGCATCCTTTTGTTATTTGAATCTGCATAAACTTTGACTCCACTCTGGTAACTACCAAGGTATATAAATTTCAAAGCTAACATAGATAATTTTTTACGCAACAATTTAAAATCATATTGGTTCCTCACGGTGGCGCGGGCTTCCTTTGGCTTTGGCGTCTTCACATGGATCTTTGTTAATTGGAAACTCCTTGCTGCTCATTTCCAACGTGTTCTTCATCTTGTCCTCAGGTTGCTTCCTCTTAACCATCTCTTACCCACCCCATTGTTGAATTCTTATCGTTTTTAACTATGCATCTCCATTGGCATAGATATTTGAGGGTCTTCTGCACATTTCCTTAGTGACTGCCCCTTGACTCCTTCAGCCACCCTGTACCCCTCCTTTTCTTTCGTGTCATTTCTCTCTTTATTAAAATGATTCCACTGTTGTTTCAGTTTCTCCTATCTCTTTACCTTATGTCTCTTTGTTTATGTTTTTAAACCACAATTCTTGATTGTATCTCTCTTAAATTTTATAAATATTAATATTTCTCAACTGGAGCAAATATTATAATGTAAAACGAAACTAAACCACTACAATTTAAGAAAATTCACATGCAAGAATTCTCTAAAATATATCACCAATACTTCAAGAGCATTGTCAGTGCCAATAACATCATTTTATTGTTAATAAAACAAATGCATAGAATAAAAATCAAATTTTGATGCAGTTTCTCACTAGGAGTTTGAATTCCTCCAAAAATTTGTAAAGATGAGCGTATGACATTATCCAACTTCCCACCAAGCCACTCTACCTAAAACCTCGCAAATTTTAAAATTTCACCAATTTGCCCGCCGAAGTCGTGAAATGGTTAAATCTACAAAACTACTAACTGTTTAACTTTAAGACTTTTTCCATCAAATCCATAATAGAGTCAAAATTCTTCTTGTAAGAAAGAATTTCATGAAATCTTACCAAACTCTTGAAACAATAGTTTTTTGTTTGACGCAGGATTGTGTGTTCACCCAAATGCTCATGCATCACAAGCACATTCAAGTAAGTCTCCATCCTTATGCTCCAAAAAGCATAATTTGATCCATCAAATAGTGGTACCCTATTTGACGAAAATCTAAATTCTTCCGCCATGTGTTTTTTCAAGATCTACCTTCAAGCGGTTAGGGTAACTCTGAAGGAACCCGCTCTGATACCAATTGATGAAACACATACTTATATTGAGAGGGGGTGAATCAATATAGATTAAAACTTTGCTCCTTAACTGAATCAATCATAGCAATATTACTTCAAGCCTTAATTATCCAAGCGTTATTCTTCATGCAAGATGTAGTAATTTGAGAACATGCACAAGAGACATAATTTTACGTGGAAACCCTTATGGGAAAAAGTCACAGAAAATCTTGCTTGTATTAATCTTCTTACAACACTTGTAGGCACCAAGCCACTAAAGATTCCAATCCCCACCACTAAGCACCAACTCAGCAAAAGACTCCAATCTCTTCAAAAAGAGACTCCAACCTCACGATCTTCACAAGTAGGAGGCTCTAACCTCCATAAGAAAAATGTGAATTTAATTTGCAACTGTCCTATCGCCTTCACACAAATCTGCCAAATTTTCTCTCATAAATTTGTAATGTAGTATTTCCAAATCTACAATAATGTATTCACAAAAATCTGCAATAATATCTTCACTAACTCTGAAATAATATCTTCATAAGTCTGCCATAATGACTTCACAAATCTACCACAAATTATTCTTCAGATCTATTGATGTATAGAAAGATATTCATTAAAAGCTTGCGTGCAAATGTTATTCACAATGCCTTATTATATCTCTTCCAAGGAAGGCGACTCTTAGAAAAGACACACACCCTTCCAAAAGAAATGACCTTTCATTTATAAGTGCCTCTTCACATAGGTCGACCAACATTTTATTTTATTTTATTTGCCTAATGTTGGGCGCACCTTCCTAGGGGTCATCCCTCTTTGAGACCCCATAAAAAAATATAAATTAATTTTAT
The DNA here is from genome assembly GCA_007115665.2 of Sequoiadendron giganteum. Taxonomy (NCBI): domain Eukaryota; kingdom Viridiplantae; phylum Streptophyta; class Pinopsida; order Cupressales; family Cupressaceae; genus Sequoiadendron; species Sequoiadendron giganteum. The sequence goes on along the minus strand of CM021108.1, from coordinate 374,420,129 downwards.
TTTTAAATTTAAACACCTCTAAATGAGGTGGCTCCAAAAAGGGGTCATCTAAATTATTTAAATTTGATTTTGCAAATTTAAAATCTCCAACAAGTGTATAACATGGGCCAACCCATATGCAATATCTTCCAATCCTTTGACATCAATGACAACATTTTTCAACAACTCTTAAATTTATGACTTGGATCCCAAGATTGCTTACATGAAAATCAAAGTTTATTTCTTCAAGGTTCATTTTGGTCCATCCTGCTTCATTATGACAAGAGGATTTTTCTCCTTTGAGAACATTTTTTGTTAGCTTTGACTCTTTGGCAACTTCTTGAAGCTTTAGTTATGGTTTATCTTCCATCTTTCTCATCTTCCTTGTGTATTCGTATAAGCCTCTCTTTTTTAAATCCATGTTTTTGAGTATCTTCAAGTAATCATCAAGGGTAACTTGCAACTTGAATTCATTAGGCATTCTTTCATATTGAACAATAATTTTGGTGGCCTCAAGTTTATACCTTTACTTATGTATTTCCATCAAAGTTTTTGAATAAAATATATCTTCTCTTCTTGGTGTAAGATCCTTAGTTAGAAAATATTGGGAGTGGGATTGATCACTGTAGTTAGGGTAAAAATATTAGAGCAAAATTCATAAACAAATTATAATGAAAAACTCTAACAAGCACAATAAAGCACAAACTAGCATGAAAATCAAAATAACAAGCGAATGCAAACCGATCTCCAAGCTAGATTTGATTTATCTTCATTGCTCTTCTCCACCTGCATGAGAATGCAATATTTTGAAGGATTGAATGATTTGATATGTTGATTGCTCATTTTTGCAACATAACAATAAGATGAAGATAATAGAAGAAAAATAGATAGATAGATAAGAAGATTGAGAGAAATTTTGGCAAAGTGAGGATGCTAGAAGAAGATTCTTCCAAATGACCCATGAAAGGCTTGATTTATAGGAGAAGGATGATTTGATTAAAAGTTTATTTTAGTGCCTATGACTCACATTAAGTGGGTTATGGCATGAGACTAAAATTAGGATGTGAGAAAATAATTGAGATTCTTTTATTTATTTTGGAAGAAAAGATGCTTATGACGCACAATGAATAGGGGGAAAAATAGGATGTGAGTGGGAATCTCATAATTTAAATAATAAAATTATTTGAATTATTTGTGCATGTGAAGAGTTGTAGTCATGTGACACATGTTGCAATGTGACAATAAGTGAGGGATTAATTCATTTTGAATTATTTTGAGACATGTGAAGGGGGAATTAATTAAATAAATGAGATTTATTTAATTAATTGGGAAGGTGATTAAGTGGAATAAGTGTGATAATGTAATGACCTAGGGTAAAATATTACAAATGTCTTTCAAGGTCGTGTATCAACTAGATAATATTATGATATGGACATTTTTGGGTGTCTACATTTTGCCCCTCTTTGAGATGATGTTTGAGATGATGAGATTTATGTCGAATAACATCATTTCAAAGAAGTTAAGGTATGGATAGAGGAAAAGAAGGTGATGCCCCAGCCACTTAAGGAAGTGAGGAATAAGATGAATGAAGAAAAGGGATGATAGAAGAATATGATGATGGAAAAGATATGAAGAAATGGGATGATGATATAGGATATGATAATGATAATGATGCCGCCTTGAGAGGATAGGTGGGTTGGAAAAACAAATATATTCTCTCGAAATGAATGAAATGATAAAGGAGGGATAAGATGAATGATGCAAGATAAGAAGTAGATGAAAAATAAAAATGACACGCTATGGTGCAATAAAGTGAACAATCATATGTTTGATATAGCACTAGACGTTATGCACCAAGGTATAAGGACCAAGGTGGCGATGTGTCTCATGCCCCAGCATAATACAACCTTGTCTAGATACAAGATATGAATATTAGGTGGGAGTGATTCGGATTTGATGCAAATGCAAGATAAAAATGATAACACACACAAGCGAGCAAGCAATCATACACAAATGATACAAAAACAAACAAGGTATTACCCCTGTCAAGCTGTAAACTGATGATTAATTAATTGATTGATGATGATGATGATAGTGTTGTCATTGTGGGGAACGATATATCCCTAGATCAACACAAGGATGATTGATTGATTGATTTATGATGATGATAGTGTTGTCATTGTGGGGAACGATATATCCCTAGATCAACACAAGGATGATTCATTGATTGGTTTTACAACAAGATTAGGATTAAGACCGAAATGTGATTGGATAATTTGACTTGATTGATTAGCTTGGTTGGTATGGATTAAGGATTGAATTGCATTTGGATTATTGCTTGGAATGATTGAAGATGCTTTATTTGAAGATTTGGACGATGATTGATGAATTAAATTGAGGAATGATTTACTTGGAATAATTTTGATTGATTGGATTGATGGAGAAATGATTTGATTTGATGATAATGATTGGATTGATTAGAAAAATGGGTTTGATTAGAAGAAGTGATGTGATTGATTAGAAGAATGGATTTTACTAGAAGAAGTGGTGTGATTAGATAATTTGATGAAGAAATTGATTTGAAGAAGTTGAATTGATTGGAAGAAGTGATTTAGTTTGATTTTATTGCTTGGATTTTTGAAATGTTTTGATTTTTTGGATTTTTGAAATGTTTTGATTTTTTTTGGATTTTTTAAATGTTTTGACTTTTTCGAAATGTTTTGATTTGTTTGGATTTTTTCAGGACCTTTTTCAAAAAAATTGCAATTTTTTTAGGACCTTTTTGAAATGTTTTGAGATGTCAATGGATGAAAATTTGGCCAGCCTTTGTGCTAGATACCAATGACAAGGGAAAATAAAGTCTAGGTTCAAGGAGATAGAGGGGTTTGATGGATGAAAGGGATGGGTGATAGGATAAGGGATAAAAGGATCGATAAAAACAGATATGTCATAGTGAATGAAACTGATGTATGCGTCATAAGAGAGCAAGGATGTGATCTCCAAAGACTATGTCGCATAGGAATAACACGCCCCATTCTAGGTACAATACTTAGGATCTTTCATGACAAAGCTTATGACACTAGGATAATGATAGGCTTGTTTGGAAGGATGAGGTATATCAAAAAATATCCAAAGCATGTTTCAATATTTTGCCCCTTATTTTTATCAAGATCAAAAAGATGAAGAGAGGATGAATGGCCTCAATATGATAAGTATATGGGTATGATGGCTAAATATGGTAGGATAGGAGTGTTAGAATCCAAGATCACCTGCATGCAATAACCTGTTACATGCAAAAGACATTCAGAACAAAAAAGATCTGCAAACCTCAAAGTGTAAAATGCATTATCAGAATCTCAATTATTACAAAGAGATCAATCCTTATGAAAGAGATCAAGAAACCCTAAAAGGGAAACCCTAAATGAAACCCTAGTGTGCACACTTAATAATTAATCAATTATTAATGTGCCTAAGTTTAGCTTAAGCAACTAGAGGAATAAGTGACTTAATTAATTAACCAGTATGATGTAATTAATTAAGCGTAATAAAATTATTACTCTAACACCCCCCCTTAAGATGAACTTAGGAAGAAGCTAAAACACTAGAATAAGATGCATGCAAGAAAAGATGGGTCCCGGCAACTAGGCCTGATCAGGTACCCATTTACAAATGCAAGAAAGAGGTAGAGGAGGAAAACCCAGTGGGACAAAACCCCCCTACAATGATATGACATGCTGCAAAGAAGCACTGGAAGAACACTGTAGAGTAACACTGGAACCGCAATCTGGCAAGCAAGGAAAGATACTTCTGTCTACAAGAAACCATATCGGAATCATAATGATGCAACAGCAGACCCGATGCCACGGAACACTCGAAAACTCCAAACGGGAACAACTCTGGAATCTATGAAGCAGTAGTCGATTATTAAATGATGCATCACTGAAAATGAAGTGCAAAGATGCAAGAAGCACTCTCCCAACTGTCAAAATATCCAAGTAATCTTTAAAACACCCATTGGGTCAAATCTGGAATAACAAAAAACTTGTGACAGATACAGAAAAAAGTGCATGGATAGCAACATAGAGCTCCTCAATACCTTTCCAACGCCGCAAAGATAGCGAAAATCGGAGATCGTGGCAAAAAGTTATGAGCTCGGAAGCATAAAAAGTACATCTGACTTCAACCAGCAATAAATGCAGTAAAACAGGAAAATACTATAAAATAAACAGCACCACAGGATAGTGCTCGGAACCAGCTTTCCGGCGATATCTCGTTTGCCCGATTTCGATACCGTATGCCCAAGTTATACAAAAAAGAAAAAAACTGCTTCTTTAGAGAAAACTAGGGTTAGGAGGGGCAAGGAGGGGCCGTACGGACGCTGACGTCATGCTGACGTCAGCGGTTCATGGGCATAAATTTGACGGCTTGTAGATCGTCGTCGCAAAAAATCGGCTTCCCTGCAGAAAAATTTCGGCCCCTGGTCACCCATGTGACCGTGGGCGCAAAGCAGGGGGCTGGATGTCGGGCCGGGGGCTGGGCGCGAGGGGTTTGGTCCCCCATAGGACCTGTAGCCGACGGAAAAGGGGCTCGCGAGGGCTGAGTCGAGCGCTGCCCAGTGGTGGCGGACCGGCGGCGGAGGACGGCGGCGGCGGTGAAGCGGTGGCCGCCTGGTGGCGGGCCGGTGGGAGCCGTTTGCACTGGAGGCGCCGACACAGAACCTGAGATCGCCTTTTTTTCTTATTTTTTATTTTTGATTTTCGTGCCTCGTGAAGCGTGCTGGGGAGGCCGTACGGCTTCCCTAGCAAAAAATTTTTGCCTCAGAAACCAACTGCTCGAAAATGGACGATTTGACAGGCGTTTCTAGGGTTTTGGGGCGCTGCGAACGCGATGGCGACGTCCGTTTGAGCCCATAGTGTCCCGAAAAATTGGCTACCCCCAGATCTTGCAAAAAACGATGCCTGTGGAAACCCTTGCACTTGAAACTCACTGAGAAGCCATATCTTCAGATCACGAACAGGCAGCGGCAGGTCTGGAGCTCTGATACCATGTTAGAATCCAAGATCGCCTGCATGCAATAACCTGTTACATGCAAAAGACATTCAGAACAAAAGAAGATCTGCAAACCTCAAAGTGTAAAATGCATTATCAGAATCTCAGTTATTACAAAGAGATCAATCCTTATGAAGGAGATCAAGAAACCCTAAAAGGGAAACCCTAAATGAAACCCTAGTGTGCACACTTAATAATTAATAAATAATTATTAATGCGCCTAAGTTTAGCTTAAGCAACTAGAGGAATAAGTGACTTAATTAATTAACCAGTATGATGTAATTAATTAAGTGTAATAAAATTATTACTCTAACACCCCCCCTTAAGATGAACTTAGGAAGAAGCTAAAACACTAGAATAAGATGCATGCAAGAAAAGATGGGTCCCGGCAACTAGGCCTGATCAGGTACCCATTTACAAATGCAAGAAAGAGGTAGAGGAGGAAAACCCAGTGGGACAAAAAGGAGATGGTAAGATATACTATGATAGGATAAAAAATGATATGGTAGGATGAGACAACATGCCCCCAAGTGTAAGTGACATAGAAGATCAACCTACACATGATGCATATTTGCCAAGTTTTCATCATGGTACTTATCCAAGGCACTTGTTTACTAGGTTTTCACTGTTGGATGAAAGAATTTCTCTTTAATTTTTTTGGAATTCTTTTTCCTTTTTTTGACTCTTTTTTTTTTTTTGGATAGGAGAAAGGGAATATGGATAGGAGGAACTCAAATGTCTAGTTCTATGAAAGGTGATAGTCCCACTAGAGATGGATGTCATCGCATGAACCATGTAAAATTTCATTATGCTCATAGATGTTGTTAAGGGATGACATGAAAGGGAGATGGAGTAGGTAGATGATGGATTATGTTGTGGATTGTGGAGGGAAATAGTGGATTACGATAGGGATTATGTAGGGGAGATGAATGGGAGGCTTAGCCAAAAGAATGGACCATAGGAAGGTGATGGGGAAGATATGTAGGATGATGAGTGAAGGGTGAGGAGATGGAGGTATGTAGAATTTATATTTCACAACAATTTTGAATATTTTGATGTGGAGGGGGTGTAGGAAGCAATGGAGATGTTTTCTTAGGAGAGGGGTGATGAAGTGCTTTAGGTACCCACATAGACTTAGTATTTTTTTGACTTTTATTTTGCTTGTGGGATGAAATATGAGATTTTTGAATACAGTGGGAATGTGAGGTGGAAGTGGATGGTTGGGATTTTTGAGATATAGATGCCTCGTTTGACTTTTTTCCCTTTTTCTTAGGTACCCAGACCATTTTTCTTTTAGAATTTTCTTTTGAAGGTATGGGCTTATATTGCTTTTTGGATGGATTTTTCTTTGTTTCTTTGCTTTTGTGTCCTAAGGCATGAGGGCCCTTCATATTTTTTGCTTTATAGAAAGAGACATAAAAAATTTGTTTTTGAATCCCATGGGTATGGTGGAATGAGTGGAAGCTTTATGTTTAGACAATGTGTGCATTGATTGGTCATGATTAGGATTTTTTGAGGATTTATGGATAGGTGCATAAGGGGATTGGATAATGGGGATATTAGGTGTTGGGAGTAGTGGTGGTAGATCATATGGAGGGATATTAGGAGTTGGAAGCAATGGTGGAAAAGTTGATGGTGGAAGGTGTACGGTCACATGCTTTTGACATTTATAAGATGATGGAGGGATGGAAACATATGTTTTAGGCATATGATAGGATTTATGGTGGAAAGAGGACTTATGATGGATGAAGGAAGTACCAACATCTTTAGATTGGTGTCCTTGGGTTGTATATCCAAGGCCATAAGAGCGTGGAGGGACCTTGACATGGATTGGATCCAAAATACCTTGTTCATGAAGGCCTAAACCTTTACCTTGGTAGTTCATGTTTTGAAGCATGCGATGGACAATGGGACTAGGTGTGTTTTGGACACTAGACTTGAACTCATTATTAGATGAAGAAGGTGAAGTGGATAAAGGTTTTTGTTGTTCTAAGGAGGAACATTCATGAATAAATATGGATAGACCAATAGGACATGTCGATGGATTTGAAATGGGGTTGATAGTGGATTTGGAAGGATCATTAGGATCTTGATTATGTTTATTTAGATCCACACTAATGGTTTGATCTTCTAAATTTACTTGGGAGGCATGTGTCTCAACATGACAAGTGTATAATGTAAGATCATGGATAGGACTAGGTAGGGGGTGTATAGGAGCAATGGAATTTTTTTTCTCATGGATAGGTGAAGTGATAAGATCTCGACCATGGAATGCATAAAGTCGGATAAGAGGATCATCACGGCCTTCTTGATCATAGGTAGGATCTAGATCATAGAGGGAAGCTCCATCATGAATAGGACCAAGTATGTTATGAGTGGGATAATTAGACGGGCCTAGATCTTGATTAGAATGAGAGGTTAATGTTTCCTCATGCTTAAGATAATGCTCTTGACATAGCTCTTGGGTTTGAGTGGAAATGGAAGTGGAAGACTCTAGAAGAGGCTTGGTATACTATTTATGATCAACAACATGAGGGCATGATGGTATTTGACTTAGACATATAAGATCGATAGTTTTTGGACCACATGATGGAGTTGTAAGAATAGACATGACATTCAAAGGTTCATTGGTAAGCTCATTAATGGGTGCTTGACATGGGGATGGTCTATTTCGTGCTAGTAGTCTTTGGAGAAAACCGTTAAAGGATTATTTGGTTGATGGATTAGAGCTTGAGAAGTTGGATGGTGGTGTTGGTGTAGGACTAGTGTGCTTTGAGATAGGCATTTTATTAGATGGAGATAGAGGACTAGTAAATGGAATGGTGTATGATTCCAAAATTAGGGTGGTATTTCCCTTGTCAATAGTATCATTAAGGTGACCTAATATTTCAACAAAGTTTTCATCATCACTAAGATCTACAAAGTTCTCATCATCACTAAGAGAAAATTTTGACCCACCTTAGAGGATATATGGTTTTGGATTATCTTCATGATTAGGGGAAGGGGCTTCTCGAAGTATGAACTTGGGCTTGTGACTAAGATTATTAAGGATTAGGACCATTTTAGCAAGTGCTTCCTTAGGATTAAGGCGATGATGATGTGGAATGATTAGATTGGATGACTTGGATTGATTAGGATAAAATTGATTTGAATGTGATTAGAAAAAGGATGATTAAGATGATTAGAATGATATGTTTATGTGTCGGTGTTCATAGCTTGATATGGAAATTTGCAAACAAATGATTACACATGTACACACATGAATCACACACGCAAGAAACATAAGCAAATTTGAATTTGAAATTATGAATGTGATGATTAAGCACGCACTTAAAGAAGACACATCAACAAGTCCTAGAACTAGTCAATTGGGTATGGCCAATTAGATCTTAAGCTAGGATGCACGAGGTTGACTAGGGATAATTTAAAAGAAAAATCTTGCCACATAGCTGGGAGAAAGGGGTAACCCACCCTTCACCTTCACTTCCCAAAGGTATAAAGTTCTTTGGGGCTTAGCCAAGAGTGACAAGATTTTAACTCTGAAAGAAGTGTGTCTTTCGATTCACACCTTGATTGAGGTCATCCCTAGGGGTGATGAAATCCCATGGCGAGCCTCCTATTAAGGGTATGACAAAAGCGAACCAAGTGAGGTGTTTTTAATCACACAGGCACTTGATTCACACTCGTGATTGTTAATTTTCTTTTAGAAAATTGAAATGTGTGTAAAACAATTCAAACACTTGTTATTTTTAACCCAAAGTCAAAATGTGTGATGGAAGACAATGGTTCTTTTTAAGTTCAATTTTAAAGTGTGATTGAAAACAAGATCTTTGTTTTAAAGCCCCAAATTAAAGTGTTTTGCAAATAAGATTGATGGATCAAGTGAGAGATAAAGATAATAGAATGAGTGTACCCGAAAGTTTTCTCTTTTCAATCTGATTTGTATGACTAATATTGTTGCTACTATAGCTCCTTATGATCACACAAATGGCGATAAACTCTCAATTTGTTTATTGTAGCCTCTTGAGATGATGTATAGGCGTCTGTGAAAATATTGTAGAAAAATGCATAGCCATTTGGAAGATATGACAAAATTTGTAAAAACTAGCAGACCTGCAACAAAAAGTCAATGAAACTTGCAAAAAAGCAAGCTAGATCAAAGGATTCATGTTGGGTTCACCAAATGTAGTTAGGGTAAAAATATTAGAGAAAAATCCATAAACAAATTATAATGAAAAACCCTCACAAGCACAATAAAGCACAAACTAGCATGAAAATCAAAATAACAAGCGAATGCAAACCGATCTCCAAGCTAGATTTGATTATCTCCATTGCTCTTCTCCACCTGCATGAGAATGCAATATTTTGAAGGATTGAATGATTTGATATGTCGATTGCTCATTTTTGTAGCATACCGATAAGATGAAGATAATAGAAGAAAAATAGATAGATAGATAAGAAGATTGAGAGAAATTTTGGCAGAGTGAGGATGCTAGAAGAAGATTCCTCCAAATGACCTGTGAAAGACTTGATTTATAGGACAAGGTTGATTTGATTCAATTGCCAAGATTAAAATTCAAATTTGTGATATGTATGGCTAGGATTAAAAGTTTATTTTAGTGCCTGACTCACATTAAGTGGGTTATGACATGAGACTAAAATTAGGAATTGAGAAAATAATTGAGATTCTTTTATTTATTTTGGAAGAAAAGATGCTTATGACGCACAATGAATGGGGGTAAAAATAGGATGTGAGTGGGAATCTCATAATTTAAATAATAAAATTATTTAAATTATTTGTGTATGTGAAAAGTTGTAGTCATGTGACACATGTTGCAATGTGACAATAAGTGAGGGATTAATTCAAATATTTAATTTGAATTATTTTGAGACATGTGAAGGGGGAATTAATTAAATAAATGAGATTTATTTAATTAATTGGAAGGTGATTAAGTGGAATAAATGGAATAAGTGGGATAATGTAATGACCTAGGGTAAAATATTACAAATGTCTTTCAAAGTCATGTATCAACTAAATAATATTATGATATGGACAATTTTGGGTGTCTACAATCACATAACATTTATTTGTTGACGATCTTCCTTCTTCTGCTCTTTTGTCCCTTTGATTCACAAGTACAATGAAATGGTTTGTTTCCTTATTCATATTCTACAAAGTTTGTAACATTTGATAAGGATACTTAAAATGATTTCATTTTTTTCCTTCATACTTTCTTGTCATTGGCATGGGAGTGAGGTATTTTACATTAAAATGTTAGCTTTTCCTACAAGCTTGCAATATCGCAACTTTGATACCACTACAATATTTTGAGCTAGATTTTTTTATTTTTTATAATTTTATAATGAAAATACATGAACCCCTTGTTGTGTGGTCTCACAACACACCCCAAGAATGTAAGGCTTGGGGACCCAAGTTAAAAAAATTAATGCTTATGGCAGGTGATGGTTGGTTAAGGATCACTAGAGGAAAATGCTAAAGGGGAAATCTTTAAAATAATTCATGGTTTAAAATACTGGGTGTTAAATGCACCAAGCGTCGGGACACCAGGTTGATTGGAGTGCTTTAAGTGAAGTTTTGTAAGTTGATGCAGTCCAGGAGTAAAGGCTTGGAGGTACAAATTTTCGGTAGTGACCAAGATCCGGGTGAGTTTTGTTTCGATAAATCTGAAATATGTAGGGTACTGGGTAAAAGGTACTTTGGTGCCAAAGTGTTAAAGTTGGTTGTTTGATTTTACCCAAATGCCTAAATGTCTGGTAGCCCACCTTAACTGATAATTACATGAGAATACATTAAAAGCATGTTATTTATCACTTGCTTTAAAACTTGATTTATTAATGATGGTTTTATGTTAATGAGAGTTATTACTGTTTTTAAAAAGGGATTGATATATGGAATTTTAAGTGTAGGAGAAAAAGGTTGTTGGATAATGTTTCAGTATGGACGGTCAGGAAAATTTAGATTGCAAGCAGACTCGATGATGTTACCATGTTTGATGGCACACTCTTAAAGCTCATGCAAGAACACAGCTTATTGAGGAGGAATGCCAATAACTGGGAGACCAAGGACCCAAGTATAACGCATGCAATGAAGGAGGGTGCCTAGCTCCGGGGCGATTTACTTCCAGGTGTTTTAGCCCGAAGCTTGAGCTTGAATGTAGGAAAAAAAGTGTCAGTCGATTTGAATAACTAGTTCCACCTAATCGCTCTAAATATCCAGCAAAGGAAGTTCCTACATGTTGTTTGACAAATCTGCTCAATCCAGTTTGATTTCATGATCAAGTTTTAAAGACATAAGTCCAAAAGTTTTAAGTGCTAACAAAGGTCAAAATTGGTTGACCTATTCAAAAGTTTCTCCTGCCAACTGTCATGTGCCACGTGCCTTGTCGTGATTCATCCCTTGGATTCCCTCTCATGTGTTGATTGAATTTCCCGAGTGTCTTATTCTTATAAAAGGTCGGGAGATGTATCATTTAAGTCAAGTTCAGTATTTGTGGATGTCGAAGAATTTAAAAAAATTCAAGTTTTATTCTTTTTCCTATTTTTTGTTCTATTCCAGACTAAAAACTCGTATGTTTCATTAGAAGTTAACTAATATCAAAGCCAAATTCAAAGTTATTTCCTTATATAAAATCTTACGTAGTTGATTGTTTGTTCCTATCGGACAAGACTATGTGTTGCATCATTTAAGGGTGCATACTGACACTATCTGGTGGCAAATGATCCCCCTTTTCTTTAAACTCTTGCATCGTTCTATGCCTAGATGTGAAGCAATATGGTGATGTATGGAATGGTTTGCTCTGGTTTGGTTATTTCTTGAGGCATGTGTGGATAATACCTAGGAGAAATTTTACTTTTCAGTAATTTTTTATGCTTTATTTTAGAATAGAAGCTTTATATTCCAAAAATGATAAATACATGGAGTTTTATTATAAATCTTTCGATTCCATGAAGTTGTTGAATGATTAATGCTAAATCTACTTGAATGTATGCAATTTAATTTGAGTTTCATGAAATGTTGTTGCAAATTCTTTGATTTCATGAAGTTATTGAGTAATATTTGAATGATCAGACTGAGATTATGTTTCATCTTTCAGACACCAACCAATTTTTAACAATCATTTGCCCATCATGTTTAACAACAAAATCATAATGAACCCTAAGTGAACCTAGTGCGTCAAGACCTGACATAAAAATTTCTTGGGATCAAGTCGAGTTTTCCTTAGAAATAGGTTTTCCCAATGGAGTCTTTCAAGAAAGGTAAGTTCTTACGATACTCTATCATAATTTATCTGCCTATTGGTGTGTGTGTGTGTGCAACATACGCATCAATAGAAGTGATGCTAGATATAATAAAAATTTGCTTGCAAGTCAGAAGTCTAAGCAATTTTGTGATGGAGAGTGAAAAAGAGATTGATAAGCTCCAGAAAATCCTTAACCAAAGGCTTTCTCCCTCAAGTTTGTTCACTTTTGGTAGAGTTACAAAGTGCAGGATCCATGACACAATTGATCATAGTGAACTTGATTGTAAAGTTTTCCTGACTAGGGTAATTCTAGCTACTCATAAGGTAATTTTGTTAATGGAGGCATCCCTAAGTTTGAGAAGAAAGAAATCGTTATTGGAAAGGTGTTTGAATTCTAAGAAAATGCCTAACCCTAGAAAAACTAAAAGCTTTGGTGGTTCGACTGTTGAACCAAACGGATTCACTAACCATAATTGCTATGAAAATATTTTAGAAGTTTTGCAAGAAAAGAAGTAAAGTCATCAAGATTTGGGAATAGCACGTTTTAAGTGTGAATTTGGAAAGAGCAAGTCATAGTTCTTCACACACGTAGATAATAACAATAAGAAAGAGCAAGTGAAATGAGTGGGAGATGCATGCTTTACGCCCTTAATTGTGAATCCACAACCTAAAAGGGAAGAGATTCTTGATTTTACACAAATTGCAGAGTATCAAGTTCTTACTTACCCTCTTTCTAACAATTGTGAAGATTGTATTAAGGTATGGCCTGATGAAATGAATAGAGATGTTAAGGTCGAAGACAATACAGACAACCGAAGGAGTCTTGGAGGGAAAGAGAATCAAGAAATAAATGCAATCATTCATGGAGCAGAGCAAAACGAAATGGATGACCATGAGCGAGGACTCGAAGAAGGTACAAGACCAAGATGATGGCAAAGGTGGGTGCAATCGACCATTAATGAGGTTGTTTCAATACATTTTAGCCAAATTATTGGTAAGTATGCATTTAAATTTTCATTTATTAAACATAGAAATTTTCAAATGATTCGTTGTTACAATAGGTTATGCGAAATTTATTCAAGTGAATTTAAAGATAAACTTGCTAGGATTCTAACCGAGAGCATTATGAAGTTAATGATAGAAATTAGGGTAAATGCTTTGTTAGGGTAAATTTTAGTTAGTCGGGTTAGTTTGCTTTAGTAGTTTTTTCCCTGTTTTTTGGTTTAGTTCCAACATTAGTGAATTTTTTCTTAATCTAAAACACATGATGATTGAATTCTAAAACCATTCGAAATAAATACGCGCATGAGTAGAGAAAAGAAAAGAAATCATTATATTTCATATATACATGAAAGTACAAAATTCTCGTTGTAAGGTTATATAAAAAATAAAAAAATGAGGATTTGATGTTCAAAAGGCCATGCTAGAATAGTTGGTAGGCTAATTAGTCTATTTGGTTTGCTTTGTCTTGGAGGAACATGCACCCCGGGTAGGAATTGTCTCTATGGTCGTCGAGGTTGGGAGTGTGCAAAGCGATAAGGAAGGGTGGGAGAAGAACTATTTCCCTTTGTTGCATAAACCGGGGAATGCCATCAGCAACAGGAATTCCTACGGTCGGGTGAGCAACGCCAAGAACATTGTCTAAATTCCCCAAGAAGTTGAGTCGCACTATCATCACCACCGCAAAACAAATTTCAACTACAAAGAGGCCAAGGTCAAGGAGAGAAGCCACGAACCTTGAAGCTAGGTCTGAATTCAGTCTGTAATAGGCTCCAACATTCATATAAGTCTCCCCGAGGACCATGCTTAGGAATAGTTTCATGGAAGAAATCTGCAGGAAGAAAGCTTTCTGAGCCGCTGGTTCGTAATTCGGCCTAGAAAGTCAATCTGGTGACGGACACTAGTAAGGCAATTAGAGTATCCATAGCCTAAAAGCTAGAAAGCACATGTAGAGAAAAGGAAATTTTTGAAGAAATTGAAGATAGAAGTGAGGAATTTGAAGGAAAGTACTAAATTTATAGAAAGTCGTGAGAAATCTATGATAAATAGTTGTCTGGATAGAAAATCTTGGGAATGCAAGTTGAGGTGGCAAAAGCACAGTTTTCTCCAAAATTAAAAGTTAAATCAAATAATTTCTCACGAAACTGGTGTTCAATGCTTCGAGGATTGTCAGTACGAAGATCATGAATCGAGCAAAATTGAGATTTAATAATTAAATGGTGGTCATTTCAGTTTGTTTCATCAAGTTGTATCAATTATGAATTGTCCAGGTGTGTTGTTCAAAAGGAAAGTTAAGCCAGTAGGGTGGTACACGTCAGCGTGTTGAGAAGCTTGAGGGAAGCAATATGTGTGTGATTAGGCGTGCGAATTAAATGAAAGGTATGATGGTTGGGCTTAAGTATAATCATGACAAGCCTGGTGCATTAATGTAAGTGCAGAGCTGCAAAAATAAAAATTGCAATCAAGTTTATTTTAGCTAGTCACCTTGGAAAGTAAAATGGAAGGATGGTAACTGATGTCATAAATTTAGAATTAATTGAGTGATTTGATAACTTGCAGCTAAATTTTAACTTATGTTTATTTTGTTTGGCAGATAGTGAATTACAGTTAGTTGAAATATGGCATAAGAACGGTAAAATTTAGTTGAAAAGTTTCACATATAGGAAATTCATTAACTGAATCTTTTGGGAATTGGTGAAATGATGAAGGGAATTTACATTGAGTGAAAAATCAAAAAGTAACCTTCATTACTGCTGTAATTTCCAACCTAATAGTGGGCTTCATTGTCTACAAGTTGAAGCAAAAGAGCTTACAATGAAATATCAAACAAAAAACTGAAAAAAAAAAGAATATTAAAGAAATATCAAAAGAGAAAAATTCAACTCTTTAGGCTATTCAAATATCTCTATCGGGGCTATAGACGTCCGACTAGTAGTAGAGCTATGTTTGGGGGGGATTACAAAGATAACCTTGTCAAGGCTATGGACGTTTGACTGGCAACAAGACTCTATCTAAGGTTGGCTTTGTTGGATTGTTAAATTATGTAGCTCAATGTCGATGAACTAGTCTTTTCACCAAGTTTCAGAGATGGGAATTATCAATGCACACACTGATACTTTTCGGAGGAATTTTATATTTTTTTATGCCAGGATTCAGATAAAGGTAGGAAATTATTCTAGTAAAATATGTATAAGTTATAATTTATTGTGGGTAATTGATTCTCAGGTTTCTTTTAAATTTGGATTTGTTGGTTGCAAGTTGTCGTGTGGTCTCACAACACGCCCTAAGAATGTAAGGCTTGGGGACCCAAGTTAAAAAAAAGTTAATACTTATGGTAGGCAATGGTTGGTTAAGGATCACCGGAGGAAAATGCTAAAGTAGAAATCTTTAAAATAATTATGGTTTAAAATACTGGGTGTTAAATGCACCAAGCATCAGGACACCGGGTTGATTGGAGTGTTTTAAGAGAAGTTTGGTAAGTTGTTGTAGTCTGAGAGTAAAGGCTTGGAGGTACAAAGCTCTAGTAGTAACTGAGATCCAAATGAGTTTTGTTCAAGTAAAGCTAAAATATGTCGGGTACCGGATAAAAGGTGCATTGGTGCTAAAGTGTAAAAGTTGGTTGTTTGGTTTTACTCGAATACCTAAATGTTTGATAGCCCGCCTAAAGTGATAATTACACGAGAACACATTAAAAGCATGTTATTTATGACTTACTTTCAAAGTTGGTTTATTAAGGATGGTTTTATGTTAATGAGAGTTATTAATGTTTTTAAAAAGGAATTGATATATGGAATTTTATGTGCGGGAGAAATAGGTTGTTGGACAATGTTTTGGTATGGACGCTCAGGCAAATTTGGATTGCAAGCAGACCCAATGATGTTACCAGGTTTGGTGGTGCACTCTGAAAGCTCATGCGAGAACAAAGCTTATTGAGGAGGAACATCGGTAACCGGAGACTGGGGACTCAAGTATTACGCATGCGAGGAAGGAGGGTGCCTAGCTCTGAAGTGATTTACTTCAAGGTGATTTAGCCCGAAGCCCGAACCTAAATGTAGGAACAAAAGTGTCGATGGATTTGATTAACTAGTTCTACCTAATCGCTCTGAATATCCAACAAAGGAAGTTCTTACATATTGTTTGACAAATCTGCTCAATCCAATTTGATTTCCTAATCGAGTTTTAAAGACATAAGTCCAAAAGTTTTAAGTGTTGATGGAGGTCAAAATTGGTTGACTTATTCAGAAGTTTATCCTGCCAATTGTCATGTGCCACGTGCTTTGTTGTGATTCGTCCTTTGGATTCCCTCTCATGTTTTGATTGAATTCCCCGAGTTTCTTATTCTTTTAAAAGGTTGGGAGATGTATCATTTAAGTCAAGTTCAGTATTTGTGGATGTCGGAGAATTAAAACTTTTTCAAGTTTTATTATTTTTTTTGTTTTTTGTTCCATTCCAGACTAAAAACTTGTATGTTTCATTAGAAGTTAACTAATATCAAAGCCAAATTCAAAGTTATTTCCTTATATGAAATCTTACATAGCTAATTGTTTGTTCCTATCAAACAAGATTGTGTTGCACTGTTTAAGGGTGCATACTAACACTATCTAGTGGCAAATGATCCCCTTTTTTTTAAACTCTTGCATCATTCTATGCCTAGCTGTGAAACAATTTGGTGACGTATGGAATGGTTTGCTCTGGTTTGGTTATTTCTTGAGGCATGTGTGGATAATGCTTGGGCTATGTTTTACTTTTTAGTAATTTTTTATGCTTTATTTTAGAATAGAAGCTTTATATTCCAAAAAATGTTCCAAAAATGTTAAATACATGGAATTTTATTATAAATTTTTCGATTCCATGAAGTTGTTGAACGCTTAATGCTAAATCTACTTGAATGTATGCAAGTTAATTTGAGTTTCATGAAATATTGTTGCAAATTCTTTGATTTTATAAAATTATTAAGTAATATTTGAATGATCGGATTGAGATTATGTTTCTATCTTTCAAATACCAACCAATTCTTAACAACCGTTTACCCCTCGTGTTTAATAGCAAAATCACAAAGAACCTTGATTGAACCTAGTGTGTCTAGACTTGACATAAACGAGCCTTTGGATCAAGCCAAGTTTGCCTTAGATTTAAGTTTCCCAATGGAGTCTTTCAAGAAAGGTAGGTTCTCACGATACCCTATGAGAGTTTATTTGCCTGTTGGTGTGTGTGCAACATCCACATCAACACCCCTCACATTTTGATCATCAAGTTCCTAGGTTGGGCAAGGTGAAAGCATATAGCAATTGGGATATTAACTTATAGGCAACAAGCTACACAGCTCAACATGCAATGAATAGATGAGAATGAAACTAATGTCATGGTTGCATAGCTTTCTAGACTTGAACCCTAAAATCATATACAAACTCAAATTATTTCTAGTGGTGAACCGCATATAAAATTACATAGCAATATGTAATATGAGAGCTAAAAATTAGCAATATCTCCATAAAAATTCATAATTGATTACAAGATGTATTATAAATAGCAAATGCAAAAGAGTGAAAGATTAGGAACTAGTCTAGCAATGATAATAACCCATACAACCCCCCAAAACAAAAATTGGCAATTTTAAAATACCTTTATTCCAACCCTAAAAAGGTCGGTTGATTTGGAGAAGGGTTGTGTAGGTCATAACAACCTTTATGGTGTGGAGAGGACCGAGAGTATGCAGCTCCCAAAAGAGTTGTGCCTAGATAAAATTGCTCTCAAAAGGTTTTTATTCAAGTCAACAAATGAATGGAATGTTGCAACAATAAGTTTTGTCTAATGACCTTTTTATGAGGTCCAAACAATACACAAATTCTAACTTATAAACTAAACCTGTACAACCCAACAAGAATAACATATAGGGTTTTCGTTCTCCAAATTTTGATGTGAAAGAATTTTCACCCTTAGTTAGAAAGACAAACATTGGGATTCAATCTCATAAGCAAATGTTTGATCATAACACAATAGATACCTTTGTCTCTCCCAAACCTCTCCTTTTATACTCTTTGATATAATATAATCATTTTTCATTTTCCCTCAAAAATTTTGCAATATACATGTTCGGAAAAGCCTTTTAATAAAACATCAAACTTTTTATTTTAAAATAATAATAAATTACCCTTTTAATAATGTTATAAAATAACATTATTATGACAACTTAAAATATTATATTAATTAATTCCTAATCTTTATTTGAAAAAGGGCAAATGACACCTCACATTGTGGCGCGTGTTGAATAACAACCCCTTCCATGCCACTAAGAAAAAAATCAACAAAAATTTATAAGATATGTAAACCTCAAATATCAATGTCGAGGTCCTTTGTTTGAAACAAATATATTTTACTTATAATTCAATTATCTATTACAAGAAAATATTAATTCATTATATGTATAAGTTTATTAAAAATCATTAAATATGATTAAATTATTTTTTTAATTCCTTAAAAACTGTATTCAAAATCTATGAAAAATGACACAATTCTTTATTTATATCTCTAAAATTTTAAATATTTATTCTTTATTAGCAACAAAATGATACTTTTAAAAATAATAATTAAAAATACGAAACGTTATAATATTAAAATCCTTTTCTATATTGAAGTCATCATGATCACTAAACAAGTAATTGCCAAAGTGTCTCGGACAAGGAAGAGTGACATTTTGGAATGTGGTAAAATGCCTAAGTCAATATGCTAATTAAATAATAATAAAAAGGGCACATACATAAAATAAATTGATGCTTTATAAGAAAATGTCAAGTTTAGATTTAATTGTATATATGGTGTTAACCAATATTTTCTTAAATTTGGTTCTGTAAATTTATGTTACCAACATTTCGAAAAAACTCTATGATCCATCATCAGAATATAAAACATTTATGACGGTTCTTAATACACCAATATGACCAATTCTCATTGAAATAAGACTCAAACCACTTATATCCCTCTTCCATTGAGATGCTTGGTCAACTTGGTAAGAAAGAATAAAACAAAAGCAAATTAGTTGGAATGAAATTTGGAGTGAATCTGTCCTACCATAAAACAAAAAAATATGGAATACACGTGTAAGCAATTTATAAACTGACGTGACAAATCCCCTTGTTCTCACCGGGGTTCCGGATACACCCACAAGCTATTTAGCTAAGTGGGGGTAGCCTGAAACAGGCCATCTTTCTTATATCAGTTCAACAGTCCGTTTTTAAGAACGAACCCTCTAAATAGATTGATTACCTTCAATTCTATTTAAGTACAAAATCCTTTTCTCATCAAAACCGTATAAAAATAAAGGTGCGAATTGATGAACGGTAAGTTTGTATGGAACAAGTTGATCTAATGATAATGCAGAGTCTCAATCAAATTCGCCAGCTTTAATCGAGAGTGGCAATGAAACAGGATAAAAAATATGGCACATCCAACATATCCTTAAAATTTTAACATTTTCAGATTGACAAATTTCCATTTATATAAGATGGATCAGGTCAGAAGATGGATGAATTTTCATTGCAATCACCCTTATGCATCCAACAGATGCCTCAACTAACAGCTTCTCAAGGAGATATTAAACAAGTTCGTCAACATCTCGCTTGCAACAAATACAAAATTTGTTTCCCATTCCGATTGATAACTTATATAATTTCCATCCAAAATGAAAGGCCTGCCCCATTTCTTCTGTATTTACAAATATCGTTTATGTACATGCTTTGCAGGTCATTTTATGACCTGCAAATGCTTCTCATCAACAATGGCCTTCGATCCATTAAGCACAAGGCCATAATTCTACCTTCATTTGACCTAATTTGTGAACAAGAATCGAAGATCATCTTCAGTTAACTTTCCTAGAGCCTCCGAGGATCCTCCTACAGTGCTGAATTGCAAATTATAAGAGTCAGTATTTACCGGGTTACTTTAAATCAATCGCAATTACTCAAGACTTATAGGGCTTCAAAAACAAATGATATCTGGCATAGAATGTTTACCCCTCAAATACAAGTTGCTTCTTCTCCTGTAACCTAAGAATTCTCTCTTCAATTGTGTTTGCAATGACAAACCTTACAACCCTGAGGACCACAAAGTTTTACAGACTAGTAAAAAATAGTTTGAATTCTAAAAGACTAGCTGCAACATTTGGTCTTCGAATCTACAATACAAGACCCTACAAATCCAGAAATAGGCTAAGAATCATGCTCCTGATAAAAGTACCTGATTGGTTTATACTGTCCAAGCCTATGGATGCGATCCTGTGCCTGTTGTTCAACAGCTGGATTCCACCAAGGATCCATCAAAAAGACCTGAAGATGAAAGAACAACTTTTAACAATCACACTGGAAAGGATAAGAACAAGCAATATACATTTTAACTCAGCAGAAAAACCAAGGATACCAAAAATGTTTCCAAGGTGTGTACTCTTACATGAGAGGCTACAGTCAAATTAAGAGCCACTCCTCCTGCCTTCAAACTCATCAGGAAAAGCTAAGAGACAAATAAATGTCACAACCGGGATCATGATGAAAGCATGTGAGAAAACATATTTACAGACAAAAAGCTACCAATTCAAATACCTGACAATCTGGGTCATTTGTGAACTTCTGGATTGTTTGATCCCTAGCTTGAATACTCATGCTTCCATCTAGCTGCACACATTTTATTCCTGACTGCAACGTTCCAGAGATGTTACATAGTATCTTTCTTAATTCACAAACATCACAAGAAGGCCACTTGCAGAATGTCTAGAGATCATACCTTTTGTAAACAAAACTTTATCAAGTCCAAAAATGACGTGAACTGGCTAAACACTATCGCCTTTGCTGCAGCATCCTTCTGTAGCATAAGCACAATCTCTTCCCTCTGAAAATCAAAATAACATCCAATGTCTAAGCCGTATGGAATATATTAAGTACTAATAAACGTATTTCTATTGGAAACCTGTGCATGAAAAACAAGCAGGCTTCATTTGAGTTGCAAAACATCACAAGATAATAGAATGTATTTTTTCCAAAGCAGTTACCAGAGATTCCTACAAAAATGCATTGAAAAGAAATGTTAAATAAATATATTGCATAAAAGTCAAAACATCTAAACACAAGAGTACCTCTCATCAACCTGTCACAAAAAATTTCAGTTAATATATAGCTTAGGTGATTAAGAAGTCTATGCGGGATAACTTTTGCCAGTTCTGCCATGAACTTATTTGGTTATAAAACTTAAAGTGGAAAAACAAATTCGAGGTTTACAATTGAATAATCTTTTCAAAATCTGTTACAACAAGTCATAATCATGGCTCACTGTACAATTGAGAGATTAGCATATGCATCTACTTTAATTCAAAGAAAATTGTTCTGTCTACATCTCGCCAATAAAAGAAAAGCTACATTCAAGTATTGTAAATGCATGCCATTATCTGTATGTCTCTGTCTCTGTCTCAAGTTCTTGCAGCAATGAACATGTGGATCTCCACACCCAATTAAAGGGTCTGTCATTCTTGCAACTCACCCAATCAACATACACAACTCAATCAACAACATGCCTAACTTAATCACCCCCCACCACTTAGCGCACACAATAATAGAACTATGACAGCAGCAGCAGCATTCTGCTATGCTGCTCAGGTTTTAGATGCGTCGATTTATCTCCTTCCAAATCTAGATGTCAAAATACCGAACATTAGACAACTGCAAAAGCATTTACAGAAATCAGACAGATGACCACATCACTCAACATTGTTGTTTAGTGGAAACATGTTGAAAGATGCAGACATGAAGGAGCTTACAACTCCTTGGTGAAGATTGCAAAGTTTGTGATTAATAAATAGAGCACTCCTACAAGGTAAAATGGAGGACTGAAGTTGCCAAATGACTTTTCCATCATCGCATGGCATGCATCATCTCCATTTCTCAAGAAAAAAAAGTATCTGTACTCTCTTAATATTATACATCAAGTTGCCAAAAGTACAAAACATTCATGGGGATAACTACTAAAATCAATGTGCAGTTGGCTTCACTTTAATTAGTCTGTATTCTTCTAAATTCTAGATTCACGAAGGTTCCATAAGATTACAGTCTTTCCAAAGACTTATTTTTATTTGATGTACTGCAAGATCAATTTTGAGAAGAAGAAATTTACTTCTAGACACGGGATGGTATAAAGGGCTTGAAGCCTTCCTTGTTTCATTCTGTATGTTTTAGTATTATGTTTTCTTAGATCAGAAGCAGCTAATAGTGAACATTCAAGATCAGCACTCAGCTAAATCGGTAGCAGATCTGAATAGTTTGGAAAACATTTTTCAACACAATTTTCATCGAAAAATTCATGTGATGGTATCCCCAGCTATCATTGTGGTCTTAATCTGGAAAAATATTCTGTTACACGGAACTTGTGAGATCATTGATCATCTGCCTCGCCTCTTGTTTACAGTAACAGTTATTTTGTTTCATAAAACCCAAAAAGGCCTGGAAATTGTTTGGAATTAAATCACAAACTTAGCATGTTTCCCATGTTATTTTTATTTGTTCAGATAGACATTTTAGACTAACTGATAAATGAGATCTGTAAATTAATTGATTATGGGACTATTATGTTAGTCCTATGGTATGATTATTAATGACATGATGATTGTTTTAAATGGCATGTTATTTAATTTGAATGTACTTCCTTATAATAAGGACTATTCATTTTACTTCTATGGTTGCAACAAGAAAAAATAACATGGGAGAGAAAGCATTTTAGATGGAAGAAACAGGGCGCACAGAGAAGAGAGATATTGAGGACCACACATTCACATTCAATTTGATCAATTGACTAGCATGGAGGATTGCATAGTCATTATCCTGCTTGCTTAGCCTTACAGAACATGTATTCTTGCCATGGTAGCTTATATTTTGCATTGCATTTGAATTAAGTGTCATTGTTGTTGATGCCAAGGCTTCTATGTCCTATCATATTGCTCGCCTAGGCAGATATCCATAATTGGTATTCATGCTATGCTTGCTTTGCATGTGCAACTAAAAGCAAGTAAATTCCCCTTTTTATTTAAAAGAGCCGAAAATGCATGGGCTTTAATGTGAACCTTTTAGGTGCCCAGCTTAGATATCAGGCATGTTTGCAGTCAAAAGATACATTAACTGCATACCAGTCCAAAAATATAACACACCTACTTATATGTAATGTGTTGTTATCCATCAACCATATACTTTCAACACATTTTCTTAAAGTGCACAGGTTACACTCGACATGTTATGACATAATACATTGTTGCCATTTGACTCAAACATGTGTGATATTTAGGTTTAGTCGGATCCTCAAGTATTTAGCATTGATGACCCCATAGTATTTTGAGGAGGAGATTATTACTAACACGATTAAAAACGGAATGACATAATAAGATGATAATTATATGTTTGAATTTAAAAGGGTTATGATTTGGTTACCATAGGAAAAGTCAACAAGATAACGATAAAAGGATTAAAAGTAGAAAATAAATTTTATTGTTATCCAGAAAACTATGGGCTATGGCACAAACTGATCTGTAATCAGCATGGATATCCCAATACATAATTCACCAACACACATCTTACATTCATCACTTGTTGCTCACAAGTTCAATGCATTGAACATGTAGAGATTAAAGCATAAAGTTCTTATACTTTATGGCTAGTTCCTAAACATCATACTTGCATTAAATAGAAAAAGAAGTGTCCAAATAATCCATATCCACTTGCATTAGTTGTTAAGAACATGCAAGAAAATAGAATGAACCAAGTAAACAAGAACACAAGCGAAGGATAACACAGGATATTCACCCTGGAGAAACTTAATCTAGGGATAAACTCCAGCAAAGAATCTACTATCAAAATCAGCACTACAAAGCTTGCTCATTTCTTAGGGCCAATAAGAATCCAACATAGAATCATCTCTTGCACCTAATTTAGTTAACAACATTGGCAACATACAATAATAAAATCTCAAGAAACAAGGCAACAGATTCCTCACATAGTTCACAGACTCAGCAAGTCGCCAAGTACTCACGAGCTTTTCTCTGCCACAAGTTGTTTCAGAGTAAACTTGCTGAAATTTTTCCCAAATTCTTTATGGAAACTCCTTGATTATTTCCCAAGTGCTCACTGAAATTTCACAAGCCTGTGCGAAAAAGTTGGGCGCAGAGTACAGTTGCAGGTCGGACACAGGTTAGATGCAATCTTGACATGAAAAAAGCACAGTTTCTGCTCTCTATAAAACCTCCATTCGTCCTTCCACACCACACACAACATCAAGCAAGCATGTCATACTATATGAACATATCAAAACACATGTACGAACGCAATTTTTCTAGTACATGTGAAACAAGTCATCAATTACTTTATTGATGCTGTAAGAATAAAACTGACTTCAGATACCAACAAATTTGGGGATTGATTAAAATTTAACCGATTTACAAAGAATGAGATTGTTGATTTCGAGAGGCAAGCTATGCAAGATGTGGCTGCAGCATAAGCACGGGGGTTTGGATTATCATCGGATGACATTGATATGGCAAAGGAGTCATTGCAATCTAGCAACACGGTGGAACCAAAAAGCACATTCTAGGCCAAATAGGGAGTCACAACCAAGTGCAAGGACCATATCCTCTACCACCCAATTTATTTTTTTTAACCTGGTGAGGAGGGATTTTTAACCTGGCCCGCTCCATGTGAGGCCACAAATGAGGGACCTCATCCCCGCATTAGCACACAACATCAACATGAATTGTCCAAACTCACGAGCACAATAGCCCAACAAGGGCAGAGAGGGTCAGTGCCCATGAGCACAGTAGCCCAACAAGGGCAAAGAGGGTGAGTGCCTGTGAGCGCACTAGCCCAACAAGAACCTAGAACCCTATTTGGAGCACTAAGTCACTTGGCATGAATGCCACTAGCATTAACACTAAGGTTCAAATCTGCGAGCACATTGGATCAATGAGTGCACAAGGCCCACGCTCATAGTAACCCAACGAGTATTTGAATCTTGGTGGTCACAAAAACACTAGCACTTAACCATTGCACTATTGGATTAACTCTCATTAAGCTAGGGATGTACCCTAGGCGAAATGCAAATGCCCCACCCCACATCCTACAAGTAAATCAAGATACAATATCTTGAGGGCCCCTCAATTGTTGACGCAATAGAGAGTAACCCCGCGGAGTTTTTGGTTGTTGGCATTACAGGCACAAAGCCCCACCATTTCGCCAAAGGGTTGCCCATCTCTTACGCCCAATTTTTCACTAGAATACGAAAGAGGAAATTGTAAAATCTTGTAATTTGTAACTTGCCTAGATATGTAATTTATGGCAATGATTTTCAAAGACAATCATCATAAATTCATAAAAGTTTTTTATTAGAGGTAAAGCAAGTTTTGAAGGGGCCCCGAAACCCTTCACAAAAAAGAAAGTTGTTTCAAAAGATAACCAAACAGATCAACCAACACGCAGCAAAACATCAGCAAGACAACTGCCAAAAAGGAGGAACAAGAACAAAAAACTACATATTCTTCAAAATATTAGCAGCTTCCATGTCGCTCTCAATTATCTCCTAATGCACATCCATAACTTTAGAAATATCTTTGACAGGGACCCCAGCTTGCAGCTTAGTCTTGTTGCGAGTTCTAGCACCGAGCCCCAAAACATTTACCTCTTCAATCAAAACGTCTTGCGAACCAATAGCCTTATCAACCGAAGCTTCCTCCACCACCTACCTATCCCCAGCAGCTTCCTTATCACCAAGAGCTTCCTCCATCCAGAGAATAGTAAGGCCCTTTTCTTCATTCCTCATAGCAAATTTAGTCACTTCAACAACCTTATCCAACTTCATGTTCACTCATTCCATTTGCTCTTCCAAGGTCACAACTCTTTGTTCAAAAAACTGTTTTAGCTTAAGTATCTCCTCCGCAACAATCTTTAAAGCATCAAACAACTTGAGTCTGTAGAGAGGACTGCGAAGATTCCCCAACTTTGCTCACAACCCCCCAAACCCTCACATTGGTCATATTAAGCTCATGAAAAGCCCATTGGAACAATCTAAACAGGGAAATAGTACCCTCCTTCGCCAGACCCAAAACATTAGGCAGATCCTCCCGATTAAAATTGAACACATCCATGGCCTCCGCTTCACCCTCCTGAGAGATACTATTCATTTCTTAGTGCTCACAAACCTCCTTTCCTTTAGCCCCAACCATTGGCATCTGTATTTTATGAAGAGAGCTCGCAATATCATCTGCCATTGTCTTCCTTCTATTATGCTTCTCCATCCCCTCATCAGGGGTATCCATAGCATCCTGCTCACCAACTACCTTCGGAGGAGAATCAACAGGCTCCTCCTGCACAGGGCTACCAAACCGCTTAGCCAACTTCTTTTTGCTACCATCCTTCAATCCCTTCTTTCTCTTAGACCCCGAAACAAGGGAAGTAGGAGTCGCATCCCCAACAACATCAATCAATTATTTCAAGAGGGTAGAGGGAGCCCAGAGCAGCTATCCCAGTTTTACATGGTTTATCACCAATCCCTTCCTCACTACAAGTCTCATATTCCATCGAATCAGGAGTAGATTTCAATTTACCACTCTTACCTAGAGCAAGGAGTTGTGAATAAACTTCCATAGAAGCCTCAAGGTCAGGTTCATAATCCTCATTCTATTACGACCCAGACTCCTCCTCCAAAACCACTTTCTTCTTTTTCCCTTTCAAACTAATCACCAATTCCTCCTTGACACAGTCTCATACTCCAAGGCTAGTTTCTTTTGCTTTCCTTTAGGAGCCCTTTCAGGCTGCTTAGGAACCACATAAGCCTTGGCATAATCTGTAATTAGAAGAATTAAACCAACATGTAGCACAAGATTTTTAGGATTTCTTTTATGATCCTTAAGACCACTCTCCAAAGAAGCCAAAAGATAGAAAGGAAAGGAAACTTTCTTCTTATGACGAAAGTGATTTAGCAGAACAAAGTGATAACCATTAATAGCAGAGAACCAACCTTCTAAGGTTATGTACCTCATCAATTCTTCAACGACATCTCCCCATAGAGCTTTGATGGAGCTGCGCAAGTAGCCACCACTTTTAGCACGCTCGAGCTTCATTTCTTCTTCCCCTTTAAAGAAAATCTGCAATGTGTAGCATTGGATTCCTTATCTCTATACACCTTTCTGCCCTCCTTGGAAAGACCAGTAATGTTCGCTATGAAGTCCTCATTGATATCAAATTCAGTACCACCCAACTTCAAAACCTTATTATTCCATCCCTTGACAAACCTGTGAATCATTCCCATGGAGCCGCTCCAAGTATGACATTAGCCCATACCCACTACAATCTTTTCCATACTTAAAATTTAGTTTTCAAGGTGTCACAAGAAAATGGCTCAGCCATGTTTCTATCTCCGCCCATGATCACAAACTTAGCAAAACCCAAGAGCTTGAGGACTTTAGAAACAATTAGGAGAAGCCTCGAGAACAAAGGCAAGGAGATACCCACAATCCGTGTGACAACGACATGATTGCAGAGAGTCATTATTAACCTTGAAGGACACTCCATACGGAGGTTACTTGAATTACCATAAGCCCAAGCACGACCCAACTCACAATTACTCCAAAGGATAATCTGCCACGCAAACAAGGTCATGTGAACACAGATCATAATGAAGCCACCATCCAACTTAGCACTTTTGGTAATCATTATTAAGACAAGCAAGTGCCTCAATAGGAAAGGGATCATCCACATCCCAAAACCTATAGCCCCTAACACCAAAATTAGCAGAGACATCCACAAGACCATTGCCCTCCCTGAAAAATATGAGAAATATAAAATTCATCAAATGAATTTAAAATTTCAATGGCATCCAAAATAAGGGGTTAAATACTCCAAGAAGGGGCAGAAGACTTCTTCAAGTTGTTTATAATATTTAACGACTCTCCCTCAAGCCACACCTTTCTAAAGCCTTTAGATTGAGCCATCTTCAACCCATGATAGGCTGCAGACTCTTCCGCGAAGTGGTTTGTTTGGGTTCCCAAAGGTAGCGCCACTGCGGAAACCAACCTACCATTAGAATTTCTCAACACTCCCCGACAACCAGCAGGTCCCGGATTACCTTTAGCAACTCCATCAAAATTAACTTTCACCCATCCAACAAGAGGAGCCTTCCAAACAACATCATCTCTAAAGACTTTACATCTAGTCAAAGGAAGAGAGATATCACATGGCAGCTTCCAATTTTGCGTAATAGAAATGTCTCCCGGCATAAGCGCAATCCTAGGGCCATTCTGAAAAAGAAGCCCTAGTAATAAAATTCTCCTTGATAGCTGCACAAATATAAATTCATATTAGTTATCAGTTAGTAGCTAGCTATTATATCCAACTTCACATGATGATGTGATTTTGTAATCTATATGTATTCAAGAACCAAATCTAATAGAAGAACACTTCCTCATGGTTTTTTAGACTCATTTGATGCATTTTGTAACTATAATTTACAGAAGTTATGTTTTATGAAAAAATTGTATTTTTTAAGTTGTCAAGTTTTGTTGAGTCGAAAATTTTGGGCTTGTTGAGTCCAAGTATGCAACCTATGCTTCCACCTTTAATTGCCAATAAACCTAAGAATTGTATGGCTGGAATTCAGTTCTCAAAAGAACCCTATCTCTTTGATTCTTCCTTGCCTTTCTCAATTCAAGATTTAGCTAGCACATAGCCCAATTGGTTTATTTATGCTAAAGGATGGGTACATGAGTTGACCAAGAGGAGAACAGATTCCAACTTTGATGTCCAATATATGGCAATTTCACCTGTATCCAAAATTGTCAAGCGCTTTGTTCCCATCTTGAAAAGTTTATAGGTGAACAAAAGCATTCACTAAGTTCGACTATGATCAAAATCATTAGTTGCAAAGTTTCCTCCTCTTTTCCATCTAACTCTACTCAAGAATCCCCTAGCGTTCAATGAGAATGTGTCCCCAAAAAAAATGTCATCTCTAAAGATGAGGACATTGAGAGACGCTAAGACATCCCCAAGACCCTCAAGAAACTTGGCCACATCCCTTGCACATCTAGAGAACATGCAATCATCCCCCACATTTGGGACTCCGGAAAAAAAAAAACATTTTTAAAAAAATTAGGTTGTTAACCCTAATCCTAATAGTGTAATGGGTTTCACCTACACCCTAAACACTTGGAAAAAGTCATCAAAACTGCATAACCCTCATCATTTAAACCAATTAAATTCTTTAGATTCATTGTTAGTCTTCTAGAGGATTTAGATTTAGTTAAAAATTCTCATATAATGATAACATGGTGTTGGAGAAAACATATTGATCCAATTATGAAAATGGCATGTGCCATGAAGATCCATGTGGTCTTAAAGGCCTTAATTTGGGCTTGGTAGTAGGGGCCCCGCCCCTCAACCCAGCCCTATATCATCACAAAGAATGTAACAAGGGCATTGCCCAAGGACCTCACAAGGGGCATTGCCCCTCAACCCTATCGCGTGCACTACTACCAAATCACCACTAAGGGCTCAACTACCTAAACCTTGCAAGCTGCCATACCCAAATCAAGGTTGGTCCCACTATCTCAAAACACATCTCCCCATTCCAAAACTCCATGGAACCATGGAATCCTTTCGCAACATACTTGCTCTCTCAACCTACTGACTTTGGTTGTTTTATCCAAACATTTTGGATCACAACCACATAGCTACTCTTATCTTTGGGCCTCCTATTGCAATCCAAGGGCATAAAAATCTATTCATTCAAGTGTGAGCCTTTCTGTTAAACTCATTAGGGGTTATAAAAGGCTGTGGAGATCATCTTTATTCCTCCCCATTTGTATTGTTAGAAGTTTCAACTTTCAAAGGTGGAGATGACTGCATGTATGGCAAAGGATGAAATTTGGACACTCAATCGAAATGCAAGTATAAAAAAGCACTACAGAGAATTGCCTTCAAGGCATGGATGTGTTAAAAATAGAACTTCGTTTTACTCTAAATAAATGGAGTAACCCTTTGAGAAGCATATGCAAATTCAGAATGACAAGAGCTTTGATCCAACGGTTTAAGTAAAAAGTCTTTGGTCTCAACCTTGAGTAAGCAGGTCAGATGTATTACTCCTCCCAGTTTACCATTGTAAATGTGAATCTCTACATATATGTTTTGGGCTTCTTAAAAAATTTAATGTAGAAGTTCTTGTCTTGGTCTAAATCCCATAGAGCCTTAGGGTTTAGATGTAAATGGGTAGGATCTGATATACCATATCTGCAAATACGCTATAGTAGCCCCTGTGGAGACTTGCACAATACAAGATCTGCCTTGTATTCCAGCCTTTTCTATGGTCCAAGGTTTGAATTGGGATTATATTTGAAGATGCGATGCAAAATATTGTCTTAAGATCTAGTCTTAGATAGTAAAGACTATAGACCTGTATGGAAAGTTGGTGTAAGCTACCTTATTGATTCTATGCTTACACTTTGAGTTTTGCAATTATCTTAAAATTTAGGAGACTTGCCTAAGGCAGAACATGTCAACTAGTTGCAAGAATGTATGGTTTTGAGATCACTATTCAAAGGCTCAATAAACCAAGAAATAAAAAACTGAGGCTTATACTTAACCTTGTTTGATCATTCAAAGGCTTGTCGTTGACAGCTTTAGTTAATTTACTAAGCTTAGCCTTTTTGACATCAATAAGGGAATCTATTCTTGCAGTTTGTACAGTCATGTTTAAAACTAAGTTGTCGAATTATTGATTTTCCCTATCGATCTGAGTACAGGGCATCTCAAAATTGAGTACGTCCAAAAATCCTTGTGGAATTGGACAGGATTCAAGGTTTCAAAGGCAAAAGCGATTTCGACTTGCACTTGATGAATCTGGTTGTTTCCATCAATGGTCTGTTGATTCTACAATGATTCCTAGGCGTTTGGCGCAAAGTTTGAATTATTTTTCCAAAGCTGAAACCTTATGTTGTATCATTTTGTTTTTCTCTCACTATCAACTACAAAAAAGCACAATTTCATTGTCATTCGACACATTCAAAGGCAAGTAACGAGTTGCAAGTTGGACAATACGGGTTGCAAATTCAACAATGAGGCAACTATCTCCACTGTTGCATCTCTTTGCTAGGCCAGTCCATCCGCTAGGCCGCAAGTAGGATTTTTCAAGAAAAAATCATTTGTTTATTTATTTTTTATTTTTAATTTTTCTTCATTGTTTATAAATTTAAACTTTAAACTTTAAATTTATTATGATTTACATTTTTATTTTTTATAGAACGTAAAAAAATCTATTATAATTTTATAATTATAAATTTTAATTTTAATTAATAATGTATTAATTATTAACATAATAATATAATTAGTATTATATAATATATACATATTTATAAATATTAAATAAATAATTGTTCCATAATAAATATTAAATATATAATATAATAATTTAATTTGTCTTTATTATTTATTATTTTAATATTGTGTAGTTTAAATCTTACATTTCACTTTAGTAATTACTAATTTATTTTTTTAATTCAACCATGTCTTCTTTATATTTAAATTTTTGAATAGGTTGTCGAAACCAGAATTGCATCCAAGACAATCATCTTGAGGTGACTTGTAAAGGTGCAAGTGCCACTTTCTAGCATGTCTATCAATCAAAGTTGGTCCCTATGGAGGCAATCTAATATTGAAAGGGCAACAAATGTAAAACAGATGATCCTAGATGACACTTGGTGAGAACGAGTAGACTATCTGCTTAGTTTCATTGAGCCCATCATGAGAATGATCTGTTTTACTGACATGGAAAAGCCATGTTTGGGAGAGCTATACGATGGCATTGACTCAATGATCAAGAAAATAAAAATCATCATCAATTAAAAAGAGCAAGATCTTGAAGAAACTTTCTTCAAAGAGGTGCAAACAATTTGTGTTGAAAGCACTTACTAAACTCTTCCCCGATCGTGAAATAGAGGATTTAGTTACAAGTGTGTTTGCTGATTTTGTAGCCTTCAATAGGGAAAGTGCTTTCGCTCTCTATGACAAGTATAGGAAGGATACTCATGCTTGGTGGTACCTCAATAGCCATACATCACCACACCTCCAAACTCTCGCGATCAAAGTTGTATCGCAAGTAAGTTTCTTAATTTTTATTGCACTCTCTAAACTTATATTCTTTATTATTTTAAAAATATTAAAAATAATAAAATTGACTTCAAATTTAAAGTTTGATTTACAATTTTATAATTGTAACCCTTTCACTTTGTTTCAATAGGTTGCTAGTTCCTCTTCATCTGAGCAAAATTGGAGTACATACTCCTTTATCCACTTAGTGAAACACAACCGGTTGGCAGCAAGTAAGGTGATAGAGCTAGTTTATGTGCATTCCAACTTGCGCTTTCTTACTCATGGAAAGAATGAGTACAAGGAAGGAGGCTTGAAGTTGTGGGATGTAGATCCAGAGGGAACTGATTAAGATTTTTCAGCTACCACACAGTCTTTACATTTTGTGGAGTTGGATACTCAACATGCTTCTAGTACAAGTGATAGTGGGGTTGCAAGTGGTTCTACTAGTTTACCCACACCATCTAATGTCAATGACAATGTTGATGTCGATCTTTATGATGACCCATATGATGTCAATTACTAATTGTATTATTTTATTTTAAATGTTGAACCAATGACCAATGAATTCAATATATCTATACATTCAAGTTCAAGTTTTGACAAATTGGTATCAAATTAAATTAGTATATTGTATTTCAAATTTGCAATATTTACGATAGTTCTAAGTTTTGTTTAGCATTTACATGATATGCGGTGTTATAAATTTAATTCTTATTATTACTTTTTAGGCTGCAAATATGTATATATCTATGATTTTTATATGTTTTTGTATGGATGTACCCAAACATACCCACCCCCCAAAAAAAAATTACCATACCCGTACTCATACATGTACCTAATTCGGCAACTTAGGTTTAAAACACTTATTTAACTCCCTATTCTTTGCTTGGACGAAACTTTGTGAACCAAAAAACTGGAATGAGAGTTGCATGGTGATAATGCATTTTAGGGTATGTTGATAATCCTAACAAGCTCAAGAGACCATGATTGAAAAAAAAAACACTTGCACAATTTACTACTAGAAGCTTTCTAATTAACAAAAGATAGGTTTGCACAAAAATGTGATTGCACCATGCTAAAAGTCTTTGGCAAAACTTTCATAACATTTTGAACATTTAGGTGAGTAATTGTTTTTCATTGCATCAAGTGTTTGAATGCTTGCATGTTCATTGCATTTGCTTCCCCATCATCTCTCTCTCCCATACAATCCTCCCCACTGCAACCTTCATAAAGGATATGACCAACTCTAGTATTAGGGGTTGATGGGGGAGCCCGCTTATCTATGATTGAAGTAAGATTGCCATTTTGATGCCCCTTCTCCTTGCAATGGAACATGCGGCTTGCAGCTTGCATGGTTGGCAAATTTGGACACTAAGCTACTTAGCTTACACCATATAGTTACAAGAAGACCTATATCCTGACCCTTGGTACTCATCTAATATACCTGAAACACATCCCCATCTCAAAGACCCATATGGAGAAGTTTCTTTGCATCTCCTACAAGTATCCCATGAAAAATCAAGAAACCTCTAATCATATAAATTACACCGAATTTTCTTAATGTGTGGATATGTAATTGACAACAATTAAAAGAACTAAACAAATACAATAATAGACTAGTAATTTTATTTTATTTTTCAAAAAAGTTTACAAGTTTTTTTGGTGGTAGAAATTTCCTTATTAAATCCCAGAGGTAAGAATATGAAGCAGAACAAATATAAGGCTTAAGATGTGTGCATGTATTGAAATTTTATCAATTGATTGAAAATATAATCATCTCCAAGATACCCCATGTAGATAGGGAAAATCGAGGGAAAGGCATAAATCATTAGTAGCAACCACAAAACTACCTAAATTCAAGCCATAATGACCCTAATCTAACAATGAAGCACAAATGACAATAAGAATCACAATTGATAAAGCAATAAAACCTTAATTCCTATGCCATAGTTGATTCTCCTCCATTGCTCTTCTCCATTTTGTTTTGTTTGCTCTCGGATTTGTAGTATGCAAGATATATGATAAGCTCAATATAGATGATTGATAGCAAGATCTCAAGATAGTATGATAGCAAAACTCAAAGATTGTGGTTCTTCAAGATACAATGATTGATGGCAAAATCTCAAAGAATATGGTTAACCTTGAAATGGAATTGAAAGGTTGCTTTTACAGAAAACCCAATTCAAGTGAAGAGTGAAGATTGAGTGATGAGGCGTGATGATCAATAGATGAGATTGATTGAGAAGAAAAGAGATAGAGATGGGAAGAAAGGACCACGATCCAAGAAGTTAGGTGAGAAATAGGGCTTGGATAAGAATAAATAAATTAAACAATTGCCACAATTATTTTAATTTAGGAAAGAGTTAATGAATAATTAAATAATTAAAAATATTTATTTAATTATAGAAAAAAAAGGGAAATGAAATATTAAATAATTGTTTAATAAATGGAGGGAAATGATAAATAATTAAATTATTAGAAACAATTATTTAATTATAGATAGAAGAAAATGATAAATAATTAAATAAATAATAATTTATTTAATTATAGAAGAAAAAAGATAATAAATAATTAAAATAATTATTCAATTATAGAAGAAAGGAGGGAAAATGGAAATGAAAAATTAAATAAACAAGAATTTATTTAATTATAGATGAGAAAAGAGAGTAATTAGTGACATAATTAATTAATCAAAAGAAGAATAATGATAAAGTGAATTAACTAAATAATTAAGAGTTATTTAATTAATGGAAGAAAATAGTATGGCATTAGGAAATAATTAGCCGATAGGCTTTTTTAAGTGGGACTTGCAATCGACAATTTGTTGGCAAACTTGTCTCATGCTCTTAAACCATTCTCGCATGCTGAAAAACCATTCTTTGATCAATTAAATATTCCTCATGTATGGAAACAAATCCAAAAAAATCTCCACACAGGATAGAAACTACATCAAATCAAATCTAATCGGATTTCGTTTGCCTCGAGATCAAATCGGATTTCATTTCAAATCGTATTTGTGTCAGATTATATTGCTTTTAAATTCTATAAATTCTACCATAGCAAATTGAGCAAGGGCAGTCGAATGAACATTTGAGAGATCGTCCTACCAAGTATAGTGTAATATAGAGAATTGTAGGAGTATACATTGAAGAGCATTGGAGATGTTGATAGAAGATACGAGGCGGGAAGAGGCAGACAAAGAAACTTTGGAGCGAGGACACTGCATCTCATGGCAATCAATAGATCAACAACAAAGATCGTTGAGGTTTGGTCATCTCGCTTCAAGCCCTTAGCTTTTTGTAAGCCATTATTAGTTCCTCATTGCAGATTAAATCTGAGCATGCACCTTTGTCTTTGTGTTACTGAGAAAATAGAAATTTCAATTAGTGTGCCAAACGTTTCAGTTGGTATCTGCATACTTCCTTTTTTGTCCATTGATTTTATTTCTATCTTATTCCCCATGTGTTGTGCAAGTCACTACTCAAACGGAGAACACATTGGGTATATGTTTTACAATGATAAGTGAGTGGGGATGGAGCAGATTATGGTGGGCTACACTAGACGCCAAGAATATTTTCATCTGTTGTAATATTAATACTCCCTTTTTATTTTTAGTTGAGGGCAAACGGAAGTCCATGGCAGCAAGTCAAGGCGCTCACCCCAAATGGGTTGGCTCCACCATGGAGCCCATGTCTAATTTTGAAGCTCCATGAGGCCGTCCTCAAAGCTCGGCCCCGAAGCAAGGCTTAGTCCTATGGTGGGTCGCCCCTAAACAATTGCTCACCTTTCTTTTTAGATATGAATTTTTAAGCCCCGAAGCAAGGCTTCGGTCCTGTGGTGGGTCACCCCTAAACAATTGCTCACCTTTCTTTTTAGATATGAATTTTTAACTCTTATCATTTAAATTGTTATTTGCTTTCAATACAAATATTATGAGAGTTGAAAGAAAATTTATATCTGTAAATGAGTGCAGGTATGAAATGATGATCTAGCATCAAGGACTACATGTGTAGTTTTCAAACCTAGGATAAGTTTATTCCAATGTTTTCTTGCACAAATACCATCACTAACAGGTTTTCTTCTTAAACTTTCAGAAACTAACAACAACAACAAAATTCCCTGCTCCTTCTATTACAAGCAATACAGAATTACATTAAAAATTAAGATTTTAATATAAAGATTTATTTCAACAGTAGGTCTATATATATAGTTTTCAATCATTTAATCCATGGAGCACACATTTACACATTACAAGCTCTCCAATGGACTCTTTGTCATGGAATTGTCTTCCCACATAATCTTCTTTGAACCATCCCTAAAATTGTCCAAAAAACTAGCAGCTAGGTGGAAAAGCAAGAAAATACAAAATCTGCAATGCTAGAAAATAGAATGAATCGCCAAGAACAATGGAGGAGGTGCACTTGCATTATCCCCCAATCACCACCAGTCGATGGATTTGCACTGTAAATAACTATCTTTATGTTATCATTTTCTCGCCACTTATAATCTGAAATAATATGTCTTATCCTTATCCTATGTTCACCGGTTTTCATTGTCCCGAGCTGCAAATATTTCTGTATTTTGTCAGATCAATTTTTCATTTACTGTTAATAGATTGCAGCAGTGGCTGTAGGCAGATTGTTTTTTATTTGTCTGATTTTATTTTTTTGGCTTCGGTAATGCTTTGTAAATTTTTCTTGCAAACTCTGTCCATTTTTCCTCATTGGCATCGTTGACAGCACGACGCAATTTGTTAAGAATCTTGAGGTAAGTCATTTGTCATGGCCTTGGTGAGTTTTATTTTTGGAATATGTGTGGGCCATTATCATTTACTTATTCTGTTTTCTTCTCCAAAAGTTTTCTCACATCTGAAAAAACAACTATTAAACAGTTGAAATATTTTTCACCCCTCAAAAACTACATTATATAATTTTCTATCAGCATAACCCTTGCACCTCCTTCCGGTGCAAGTGCTAGTTAAATAATCAAAAATTATTTAATTATGCAGAAAAGACTCAAATTAGTGAGAAAATGTTGCTTGCAGGCTTGGGACTTTTTTCAGTGTCTACACCCCATACCAGATTTTTATAATTGATGGCATTCCCCTTCTAGTTTGTCCGTAATCTCCAAGTGATTATGGTCTGAAATATTTTTTCTACCATGATGATCATTATCAAATATCAATATAATTAATCTATTTCAATACTTTAAGATGTTTTATTTTTTA
The DNA here is from genome assembly GCA_007115665.2 of Sequoiadendron giganteum. Classification (NCBI taxonomy): domain Eukaryota; kingdom Viridiplantae; phylum Streptophyta; class Pinopsida; order Cupressales; family Cupressaceae; genus Sequoiadendron; species Sequoiadendron giganteum. The sequence continues at coordinate 374,382,462 of CM021108.1, read as the reverse complement.
TTTTTAAGCATTTGAGTATTTAACATTCTTTAAAGGTATCTTGTTATATATATATATATATATATATATATATATAATTGCCATCTCCAGTACCTGTTAGTCTGTTACCAACTTTTTTTGAAAATGGTGTACCATTCCCATCCCCATCCCCATCCACCATACCAGTACCAGTACTTGTCTATTACAGAAATGTAATAGACTCTCGATTGTACCTTCTGTACTAATCCACTTTTGAAGATTTGTGTTTTCTATTCCCTTTGATTTGATTTTGTAAACGAAAAACAGATAATGAAGTTTGTGATTATTCATTGAACACATATTTTGAATGCTTTCACTATGAAATTGAGAAGATCAACAGTTAAAAATGAGTTCTTTGTGAGTGTCTATATAGCTAACTTCACCACGATTGTAGGAATGAATGAGATATGATTGCTTGTTCTTGAACAATGAGAATGATTTCATTAGCCTTGAAATTGGATCTCTTCTGAACTGCCTTACAGTATGATTCTTAAAAGTAAACTATTGTATCTCTCTACCATATATCTCAGAAACCAAGAATATTCCATATGGGTGATCACTACAATGCAATCTTTGAATTTTATAAGAGAATGACTTAAACCACAGTGAACTGAATGGTTAAACTTGTTGAAGTTATTGCAGCTTCAGGTTCATCCTTCCAGCCTAATCGATGATATAAAATTGCATATAGCCTTTGGCTATTTATTTTATTATTATAATTAAAAGTGAAGGGGTGCTTCACTTGGGAATTATATATCTCTCTTTGGGCTGACCCTCCTTGAAGTTTGCACCATTTAAATTGAAATTATATTTCTCTTTGGGCCGACTTCTTGTATTTATTATGAAAAAGTATTCTTCTATTGGAGGCCGACCTCCCTTGATGTATTCTACCTTGTGTATATATACAAGGTCATTTCCCATTCATTATACATCGATTACACACAAGAAGAATTCGCACCTATTGAGGAGAAGTTCGCACTTGTCAAAGAGTTCGCCATTTCCAGCAGATCAATTGATTGCAAGAGGCAGATCGACATTAAGAAGAGGCTATCTATTTGTGTATTCGCATCTAAGTGAGGGCGATTCATTGCTGCATTAATTCGGCCTTTGGTGGCCAAGTTTGTAAGCAGATTTCTGCTCCTTCTATTATAATATAAGAGAGATATCTTTGCTATATGCTGTGTGTATGTGTTGAAGTTTAAATTAAATTATGCTTATTTCATTTCTGGTCTGATAACTAACAAAACTAACTACTAGAACTGAGGATGCCCATGGTTATCCATTTAAGAAATTACAGAGATAAGTAACTTAATCTCTAGGAGAGATGTAATTATTGTTTCTAAGAAGAATTGAGATCCCCTTTGAAAATAATTCTTGAGAATATCACATAATAATAAAATTGAATAAGATTAAAGATCAGTTATAATGTTTAGCTAAGTAAACTATGACTGATGTAGTGACCATTCCTTATAGCATCATTACTTGGACCTGAAATCATGGCACCCAAGGAATACAGACTTTCCAAGTGAGATAGGTCTGAATTGGTTTTATTCAGTACCTTATGACTTGATAAGTTCAATTTATCCAATCCATAAAAACCTTGACCCTTGAATTCATCCATAGGTCATATGACACGATCTAGTTGCAACGACTTGATTTCTGATCTTTGATGTCATTCATACCCTCCCAGGTGCAACACCATAAGGGCTCACTGCATGCAGTGATGGTTGAAAATTTTATCTCTATGTGACTGAAAATTGGTACATGAAAGTCATGGATTCCAATTGACATGATTATCATGGAAGGCATGAGTGAGTGCCATTAAGATTTCACATGGAATATGCTGTGAATTAAGTATACTTCAGCTAATACAACTACCAAACCAGCTGGTATAAGCATTGCCCTGTTGATAAGAGAATAAGTCTGCGGCACATGAAAAGGGGTCGTCGATTTATGTGATAAGATACCTATAGCATGTTCTGGAGTGTGAAGAGAAAACTTGTGGGAGCCATAGTGGTCTCTCTGTTCTTCAACTTTCTTTGTGTTGAGAAAGTCAATACTTATGGCCTTTGTACTGTTAGGGACCCAGCAAAAAATACAACTGGGGCTGTTACAACCTTATTTACCCTGCAGGAACAGAAACGTGACATAATAGGGGGTTTAACAATAATCTTCTTATGGCATATGGATTGAAAATTCCGAAGTTGCCCATTCACACACAATTCACTGCCAGCTCTTTATGTATACTGTTTAGCCCTGTGAAGAGTAACCAGAAGGTTTTGAATGAGCTCCACCTGTGGGATTTTCAATGACAAATGCAACCCTTTGGATGTCCAATCCTGTGCTCCCCAGTGACATGTCCCCTGCCCAAAATGACTCCATCCCCTATAGGGGGCATTTCAGTGACATGGGGACAGGCAAGAAATGTCCCCACCCTGTCCCCTTTTTTTTTCAAAATTTAGAGAAGCATACCCAGGACATCTAAAAATCTGCTGGGCACATTAGGGGACAGCCAGGGGATGTCCAAATGTCCCACATCTGTCCCCTAACATACCCAAGCACATAAGTTACCCCTTTTTTAAACTTACAGCCTTTTAATCCCTGTTTGGTTTCTGACATGCCCATCTAAGATCTGCAACAGGGGATATGTATTTTGTAGATGGTGATCATGATTAATCATTAATCTGTTACTTGCTTCCCCATTTGGAGTACCTTTACAACTGGCTTACACATCTTGTCACCATAAACTATATTAGTTTTGTGGTTTATTTGTCTGATTGCAACCATATTTATGCAAAAAATAGGATTTTTGCATTTTATGGTTTTTTATGTTTTAGGGTTCAGTTTTTTATATTTTATTAGGTTCACCTGAAATTGGTAAAGACGAACACTTTGCCAAATCCAGATGTACCCAGCGCAGAAAAAAAATTGCTCCCATTTTAGGTATGTATGGATACAGTACCCAAGCCATATCCAAGCCCCTTACACCCACATTTGTAACAGTTACATCAGTATGCATACCAAGCAAGGGGGTGGCATATCCAGTAACTTGGAAAGAATTAATAAACCATCCAAAATCATTCTCTAGTCTGTGGCAGTATATAAATGATTGAGTTTATTAGAGTTATCAACTAATGATGTTCTATGGTTAAGTACAAATATACGTGTAAGAGAGCATTTTACTAAAAAAGTGAAAAATTATAGAAAACTAGTGTGGATGTTACGGCTACTACAATGTTATAGTTCTTTTAAATCCTCCTCAGCGTCTTTTATTAAGTAATACTATCCTGTAAGTCTCTAAAGCCCATCTTTGATTACTGTAACCTCCACCCATCAAGGGTCCTTTTCTTCAAAAGCTGTACTTATATTTATTTATTCTATACCTAAATATTATTATTTGCTGTTGCAACTGATAAAAGCAAAACAATAACAATATTCTTGTTTTCCTGCTTCAAGAGCGTGGTAATGTATTCACTACCACTACTTCACCTATTCAATAAAAGCTATTACAACTAATGGTCTATTACATGATCCATCAGTTTGCCAAAGATTAACCCTCTCCCAGATTATTGACCGGTAAGAACAAGGTGAAATATTTAATCACAATCAACATGTGCAAATAATTGTATCCATAAAAGCAACTAAACAAAGCAACAATCTGCATAGTAAATAAATGCTACAAAACTTGGAAAGCCTCAAACATACCAGAGCATCTATCTTGGTGCTGGTTTGAAAGTCATCAAGGTTTATACGATTCAGAATACTTGAGCGTTTGTAGCCCTTGACCTTGTTTGAATTCTTTCTCCCAGTTAAATCAATTGTCAGAGGTTCTAAGCAAGATGGGCATGAAGACTGTTCGGTAGTCGAAATGTGTTCTTCTATACAACCTTTGCAGAATGTATGCCCACATGTAGCACTCTGACAAATCAATACAATGAAGCTTGAAACCAGTTGTTTCATATTGTGTATTAAGAGAAACAATTCTTACATAAATATTCTAAGTTTGATTCACAACAAACAAGGATGCTTAAGTGTTGAAAATACTTACCACCAGATCATCTGACTCCTCATGACAGAGACCACATTCACTTTTTCCTGAAGATAAATCATATGCGCTGTTCTGATTGTTTGGATTTGATTGTGAGGTTTTAGAATAAACCACCAGATATGGATGATCTACTGCCTGGGAACCAACATCCAGGAAAACGTGACACTTCTGTATGCCTCAAAAATTGCCTAGATAATAACATGATAGTACCTTTTGATTGCTAGTACAATGTTATCAATGACACCAACTCGCAAAGATAAAATTTGAGAGATTTTTACAATGCATGCCTTTGTATAGATTTAATAATTTCTATGCAACATAAAGCAAACAAAGAAAAGAATATATAAACAAGAATCAAAACAAGTAAAATTGCTAATTAATGCAGTTTGCCAAACAAATCAACCATGTGACAAAAAGACTCCATTTTACAGGATTGGACATAATCATAAAGGATAAACTAATGTAGAATGTTTCGCCATCTTCTGATGCAATGTTTTAAGAGACAGCTTGTCATACAACACTTTCAAAAATGGCACAGCTAATCAAAATTGTAAACATCTTCTGATATGTTGACTAATACAGAGTAGTGTGTGTTTTTTATATGTAACTCAGAAGTTTGCAATAATTAATCTCTACTATTTTTAGTCTGTATCTCGTAAAATAGACAAGTGATAATAGCATTTCAAGTTTTCTCAATTGTTAAAGCTTAATGAAAAATAAGGAAGCTTTCAATGTAAAGAGTTGCACACATAAAAAGTTCCAGATCTCCACAAGATGTCTTACTGAGAGCAACAAAATTAAGGGGAGGTCACATCTAGATAGTCAGATTCTGAATGTTCAAATTGTTTTGAGACTAAGAATTAAATGACAGACTTAAGGCTTAATAATTGCCCAAGGTTAACTGCCGCAGCTGTGTGAGAAGATCAAAGATATGAACATAATTGCTAAATAATTTCCCAAGATTACCTGTCGCAGCCGTGTGAGCAGATCAAAGATATGAGCATAATTGTTGAGTAGTGTTCCCGCTGTGATATATCTGAATATGACAGAAACAAGAAGACAACATCAAGGCTAACATAAAAGAACATTATAATTAAATCACATGGATTACAGGCATACTTTTATTGGTCGGTATGGAAATAATATAATACATGTGTAGAATTAAAAAATCACATCATAATCCACAAAAACAGATCAGTTTTGCTGAGAGCCAATTGGATACTAATATCCCAAAGATAAAATAAAATGTTAATAGATCTCATGGCATCAATACTATGCTGGTACTCTCAAAACGGATTATATATCCAAAAGTTGTAGAAACTGGAAGTAACATAGATATTCAATAATAAAATCAGCAACACAATATATCAAACTGTAGCATAAATGTAATGCATTGTCATTATGAATAAGAAACTGCTAAATGTACCAATCTGTCATTGGAAAGAGAAACACAAGAAATATTTAAATAGCACATATCTACAGTTGTAATAGATATAAAATAGAGATGTGTCTAGGATTTATAATTGGATCATACACCTGCCACAAACATGTCTATACAATTCATCATAATGCCTACAATAGAGATCTTATCCGAGACACATGGGAGGAAAAACACATGCCTGAGGTGAATAATTGGATAAAAGATAAGTTATGTGAAAATTAGATTTTATTATTAACTTGCAAAACCTAGAAAAGAATCATTAAAATGCTAAAACTAGAATAAAATAATAAGCTAATCTTTATATTTGTGACTTAATTCACTAAAAAATTGCATCTAAATTCATCCCTTGAAAGCAAGGGATGTGAATGGTTGCTTACGTGTTGAACTGCGATTGACTTTGTGTATATAAAGCTTCATAGAAGTCCTGTTCTCTTGCATCAAATGCATCCCGTCTCAAAAAAGCCTGTGATGAATAGATAGTAATCCAGCAAATAATGAGAATCTACCTTGTCTGACCCCCCTTTAAAGCAAATAAACACAACAACTAAGACTACTATAACAAAGCAATCTAAGACCATAGAAGCAGAAATACAAACTATTCTAGGTGGAAGAGCAAGATCTGCTGCCCGTTCAAACTTTGTACGCCTTAGAACTATGCTATTCAATACTTTGTACTTGAGCAGAATCAATGCTTTGCGACCTTCATGAGTATAGCCCCATTTCTTTATTGGATTTGCAACAAACTGTAACATAAGATACAACAATAGAAACTTCAAAAGGGAGGGAATTTGTAAGGAATATGCCAATACAGGCAAGCAAGGATATAAACTCAAATCCTACCTCTATGCTACAAAAGGAAAAGAGGCAACTGATGATATTATACCTTATTCCACCAGCAAAAGTGATGTGGGGGTGAATGACCACAATCTTCACACTTCTGCCCATCCTTCCCAAAGCTGTGGATGATGACATGTAAACCCTCTTATATTCATGGTTAGAAATTGACACCTTACGTGAACAGTTATAAAATACAAAACACAAAGGTTACAATGTAACGAACATCAAGGCATACAAGAACACCTGTTATAAGTACAAAAACAAATAAACAACCCATATGATTTGCATCTGCCAAAAAATAAATCAAGTGAGAGATACATGTGTCTGTTTATTAATCTTTCAAAAACTGCACTATTAAAAAGTTGTATATTAAAAATTTAACTAAGAACAAACATAATGTGTCAAAAGATTAATAAATCTTACCCTCATTATTAAAGAGTTTGGTGATCAACTACAGTATGAATGTACTACATGGCCCCAGTGAAGGAACAGAAATAGAACAGAATAACACAAACTATTTTAGCCCTTTACTTGACTGTCACTCATGCATGATGCTCCATGTAAACTAACATGATTCCAATAAAACATTTACCTTTTGAAATTTTGTGTCCATTAAAGGCATAGCTTGTTTATTAAAGCATTTGTTGTGGATTTGATATGATAACATTGTTCAGAGCCCTTAAACAATTTATTATACTTCTCAGACCTAAGTCATAAATTTTTGAAGGCATAAAACACAGCTCAATACCTGTTTTCTGCTCTACTTTATAAACAGACAGATTTTAAAACATAGTGCACCTGAATCCTCCGTAAACCTACTTTAACTTTACAACCCATGTAAAGGGTTGTTTCACTGCAAACAACAGCCAGTAGCATTATAAAACAAAATTGCCCCCCACAGCCTATGAAGTACCTTGTGTGGTGTGATTGTCAAGTCTATTCTACGTTACCAAATTGTCCCCTGCCATGTGCAGATACGTATCTGATTTGTACCCAGTCCAGATTTGGGGGTGATCACCAGGCAATTTTGTCAGGACGCATGGAGACAACTGTGGGTTCTTCCTGGGCAAAACTGTGAAGAACCCAGCAAGACCAAGCAGATGACCATTCACTCACCACTGTTAGTCCACTGCTACTTGTCCTTCCTTGACCAAGCCTAGCCATTGTCCATCATCCACTATCATTGGAGTTTTCCCCACCTAGTGCCACATTTTTTCAGAGATCTTTGTTTGGGTAGGAATATAAGAATAATAAAAACCTATTATCCAATCTTTCTTTCAATTTTTCAATCAATAATAAAAGCCTATCATTTAGTAAATTGTTAAGGTTTAAATTTGATAAAGGACTATCATTAAATTGTGAAGGGTTTAGATTCTATGACTACTGTTAAATTGATGATAAGTATTTATTTATTTATTTATTAAGGAAAAGCCTTTTATGGTTTACCATTCAAATATAGACATATCGAGGGATATAATGGGAATTTGGATCAAGTAAAGATTAAGTGCGTGTGTGTGTGTGTATGTCTATTCAAAACCCAAAAATAATTCCAAATTCAAATATCCAAACCCCAAACCATCAACTTAGGATCTATTAAACATGGTACCCTGGTGCTTTTTGAGTACTATTCATGAATATGTTCAGACAGTAATTGGAAAAGACTAGATGCAACCTGCCACAATCAAAAAGAGTAAGTGGACATCTCCAGTAGCTAAACAAAGTAAAAGACACCAAGAAGCAACTGTGCTTGTTAATAAAATTTTGATACGTGACAGAAATATATACATCATTCCAAAAGTGCAAATAAGATCACCATGAGAACCATCTGAGAATCAGAAAGATCTAACATAGAGGCAGTCCAGGGGTGCCATTTACAATCTTATCCTCATTTTCTCCCCATATTCAGATAACCATATTTCGATCACCATGATTCTGAACATTCTGGATCTGATGCAAGGTACAAGAAATTTGAAGTTTTGAGCATTTTAATTTAAGAAATCTCATGATGGCAAATGATGAGAATCACCAAAGTCTCCTAATTTCCTTTCTGGATCATGTGCCTTATGTCATTATGTTGTTTATGTTATCTAATCTCATCTCCTCCAGTTCTTTATTGTATTTGTCTCCAGCTGGCCTGATCTCTTGGACTGGGCTGCTGCTCTATTGTACTAGACTACTAGCTACAGGTTTCCCTCTTTTCATTTTAATAAACCTTAACCTTATTAAAAGGTAACTATATTTTATTATTTTTGTCACAAAACATCCAGCTGCTCTGTGATAAGTTGCCAGTTTTAGTACAAAATTTGGTGTTGCCAATATGCCAAAAAATACCCAAATCAGTAAGGCTGAGTTCCACGATACAAATATTTATACACAATATTATAATATAGATATATAATTTTATATTCTTTTAAATATTAACATATAACAAATTTATATATAAATACAATAATTTATATATAATGGATCGAGTGTGGTCTGGCAAACTTGGACAGCTACTCCATATCTCATATATACAGGGAGGCTAACCCAGTCGCTGACTACTTGGCGAATGTTGGTGCGGCGTTGGGAGTATCAGGAAAGGAGAGCAGATTCGGTGAAGAGATTCGGTGAAGACTCTCTCAGCGTAGAACTTAGCAGGTTGTTAGAAAAAGATGCGAGAACAAAAATAGACAATGCCTCGGGTTTGCCAATTCATACAGACGAAAGAATTGATGGAAGCTGAAGTGGCAATATCAGGACTAATCAATATCAGGACTACTCGGGCCGCATTAATTAGTATGTAATTGTAAGACCTGTTGATGTGGCTTTGGGCTTGGCTACATGTTTTACTGATGCCGTATGGCAATTGTTACTGGGTTTCCTTTCAAAAGCAATACAGGGAGCTGTCCCCTTTGACAGCACTTACCCAAAAATATATATATATATATATTATAAATTTAGGATTGCAAATACTAGGCACGGGTCATTGACTCTTCAATGTGGACGAGTGTAGTTTTATCCACAGCATCCAGTGCTGCTGCTGCCAATTTCAGCAACAAATTCCACTGCTTCTGATCCCTCCTACCAAACTCTAGCCCACTTGGGGCATTTGAGCATGGTTGTTGAGCCCCAAGAGTCTGCCATAGAATTTGAAACAATGGCCACCCAAAATTGTCAGTGACACCAGAATTTTGAGGTCCTATTTTGAGGACCTGCAACATCTTCTTCTTCACAGACTCCATACTTTGTTTCTTCTGCAAACAACTTTCCACTGGTCCTGCAGCAACACCACCATGCAACTATTCCTGCAGTTTTTTCTATTACATCAGGAGTTATGCTTATCAATCAACTACCACACATACATGTATTACATCTCAACCTAGCGTTATATCTTTTAGCATCCTGAGAAAAGGGGAAAGAGAAAGAGCCACACCTCAATACATGTAGCTAACCAGAAAGCTATATCCACTAGAGGTCCTGTGGATTCACCTAGGCAGCTGCAGGTTCGCCCAGGCCGATGCCCAGGCAACCCAGGTACATCCATTCAAGCCATTCCCGGCGAGGGACCCCTAACAAACCCATGCCAAAATCCATTCACAGAGGAAACAGGGCCTCCAGGGATGAACCCAGTAACTTAGCACTGTCCTCTACCTATTCCAAATAGTTTAACACGATATATGTACTAATTACTTTAATCTTTTGCATAAACTAGAGCAGCTTACCCTAAAATATGAATTAAAAGATCATGCTAATTAGGAGAGAAAGAAAGCAGTCAGGCTAATTTGGACTGCAAGTAACAGTAATCAAATCACTCTCATTGAAGTGTCGTTTACACAATACAAATCCCTCAATTGTAACAAATTTTACCAGCAAGGAGGAAGTAAGTGGTGTTTTCTACAATGTGTCAAATTATGTGATGTTTTATCAAGATTGAATTGAGATGAAATATGGATCAATGAGTTTGACTCAAAAACTACACAGTTCCATCCTAAAAACATCACATAATTTGACCTGCTGCTTAAAACGCCACTTTCTTGTTAATGAATGAGCTAAGGACCTCTACAGCAAATGATTCATAAGATAAAACACTTGCTGAAGGTTTTGTGAATGTGTAACAAGCTAAGTGGGATTAATCTTGAGAGAAACCCCATGGTTAAGCAGGTTTGAGTTGTAGTGTTGGGATGGGCAACCTCCTAGTAAGTCTCGAATGCTTCACTTCTATGAGCATCACCTAGATGCACTGATTTTTAAATGGACTATGTGTAATCACAAGAGATGGGCTCTTGTGAACCACTACTCATGAAATATGTATCATTAAAATTGTTTCAAGTGCAATCCTAATAAAAGATCGCATAATTTGGCACACTATGAAAAAACCCCGCATACTTGTTAATGAATGAGCTATGGTGATCCATGATGAATGGTTCACAAGGCACAACACTTGTTGAAGGTTTTGTAAATGGTGTGGCAAGCTAATCTGGCTTAATCATGGGAAAAACTCCACAGTCGAGCACGCTTAGGTCGGAGTAGTATTGGGAAGGGTAAGTTCCTAGGAAATCTCAAAGCCTCACCCCTGTGTGCATCACCTAGATGTAATGAGTACTAAACAAACAATTCATACTCATGGGAGATGGGTTCTTGTGAACCACTACTCATGAAATATGCAATGCAATCCTGATATAAAATCACATGGCGAGTAAGAAGTTTGAACCATTATCGCTATTAGCAAACCTTGGTAATATGTAAGAAGTTTGAACCATTATTATTATTAGCAAACCTTAGTAACATGTAAAAACTTTCAAAAGTACAATGATATTAGCATCAAAATACAACCCATCTTGACTAGGGTTTTCTTATATTTTGTTTTTCATATTCTTTAATCAACTACATTTTCGACAACAAACATCATTATCCATCTGGCCATCCACAAGATCAAGCATTCCACAAGGCTGCGACAACCCCCAGTAAAAAATTGTTGTCTCTAAACACAAAGACATTTTTTAGATGCCAGGACAGTAGGGAAACATACCTCTATTGTGCCACCATAGCCGCTACCAAGTAGAAGATGTCTCCCTCAAGACATTTCTCATGCATCCCCCTAATGAGGGCATTGAGAGGACACTAGGATGTCCCCAAGACCCTCAAGAAACTCAACCATGTCCCTTGAACATCTTGAAAACCTTCCACTATCCCCCACATTTGACATTAAAAAAAGGGCATTTTTTGAAATTTTATCACTATATTTTCTCCAGCACCAAGTGCTCACTCTATATAATTCTTATGAATTTGCATATAAATAAAAAACAGATATGAGATTGACATTCATAAACATAAGATAATATTGAATCAGCCTTATAGTGTCCATGGGCATTAAAAGCAATAAGTTAAGGCAATGCTTGTTCATGGAAAAACATGCTTGGTATTCATTTAAAAACACTAACTATTTGCACAACAATATTTTCTAGCTCTTTGAAACAAATAGAATCAACCCAAACGAAAGCAAAAATGCTCACCTTAAAAAATTGCATGTACAAATGGATCCAGTTTCAGTCTTAAGATAAGTAAGAGCAATTACCTGTAATCAAGTGACTTGCAGTTGCATTTCTTACAGTAGTAATAGGAGTAAGGATAGATTTGTAAGAAGCGAACCTGCAGTGCATTTCAAATTCAAAATGTGATTTTATAGATGATCCAAAAGTACATACATACAGGCAATCCATACCTTTTAAAGGATACAGAATGTGTTAATAAAAAAAATGGAAGACAAAACTTACAAGAGAGTATAATTTTCCAACAGACAAAACTTACAAGAGAATATAATTCTCCAACACGGTTTTGTAGAGGAGTGCCACTTAGAGCCCACTTGTAAGAAGACTCTAATGAGAATACAGCTTTAGCAGTACTACATGATCGGTCCTTGATAAAATGTGCCTGCCATATAAATGGTCAAGGCTGTTATTCAAAAAGATAAAAGTCAAACCCTGAATGACTTATAACAAAGTAAGACATTTCATTATTTCCACAAATGATGCTCCTTTTCTGCTTCAACAATATTTGAAATGTATCATAAATATCACTTATTTGATTGCACAAGCTGTATTTCCTGTGTAATGATTGTCACTGGCAAGACTTTGCAATTGAATATCTCAATTCCTTACATTACAAGCACTATACTCTTTCAAAGAACCATATAAAATACAATGGACCAAACATACCTCATCTAATATAATGCGATCCCATTTGACTGAATGCAGAACTGATGGTCCTATGTCAATTGATGTGCCCGTTACCTTATTTCCACACTCCTCACTGTTATCAAGATCTGCATTTTTCTTTTTTCTATCCCATCTTTGAGATTTCCCACCATTGCCTGATACTTTAGACTTGCCTTTACCCTTTGCATTTCCCTTGCTAACATCTACAATTTTATCATATTTATCTTCATCAATTGGTTTCTTTTTTGATGTTTTACCATATACTGCATGTTTTTCTTTCTTTTTCACTTGTTTGGATTGCTTTTCAGATTTCACAGCAGTGGGCCCACAAAAGTAGCGCTGGTGTACGACCAATCGATCTGGATAAAACAACTTACCGCACCATTCACACTTCTCCTTTCCAGGCATCATTTTTTTTCTATGCTCTGATTCAACAATGTTATATGTTGTCAAGACAATATCATAATCAGAAAGCTCGGCCACATTTTTATATCTATTATTACCATGATAAACCAGAACTTTAGTGCTTCCTTCACTTGTGAACCTTGCAATCTCATTTCTCCATTGGATGACTGCTACCATTGGACAAACAACAAGAGTGGCTTTAATCTGAGGCAGAATCTTAGATTTGCTACTGGATCCCCCCTCAAAGTTTGACAGCTTAGGTGAATTCACAGTAAGAGGTGCCTTCAGTCGCAGGTCACGACTAGTCAGAAAAAGGGATATTGCCTGAATTGTTTTTCCCATTCCCATCTCATCTGCAAGAATGCCACCTTTAAATTCAGATTCTTCTTGTTTTAGACTCCAAGCTAACCACTCCTTTTGGAAAGGTAATAATGGCATCAACATCTCGGGAGGTGGTTCTTGCTCTTCAATGGGACTCTTCTTTTGAGCAAATGCATCTAAGTCAATCTCTCCATTATCTGCCCAGGGTTCCCAGTCTTCGAGTCCTTTCTCCCAAACCTTCCAATCCAAATTATCAAGACTTTCATCCCCAAAATGTGATGGCTTCTCTTTTTTTTGCTTCCGGATTTTTTTGCTTCTCTGTACATTTCTTAATGGCCTTGACCTCCTCCGTTTATTTCTTGCTTCTTCATCACTGTAAACAATTATTTCTTCGCCAATTGATAAATCAGCATCCTGATCTTCACTTGTTTGCATTTCAGGTTCAAAATCGGAATCCTCCGTGTCACATACGACCATGTCATTTTGATTGACAATTGTCTCAGTGATTGCATGTGATGGTATATTATCATGTATTGCACTCCGTTTCATTCTGTCACCTCTATTAGATTTTACCGCTTCCATGGTAGGTTCCTTATCTGAAGGGAAAGCAACAGATTCAAACAACTTCAGGCACTTATATCACTCAAACCCACTACAATTTGCATCATTATCGTCTCTTTCACATTCTGTAATTGGAAGAAAATTGCTTATTATCAATTACTTCAAAAACCCATAAAACTACAAGAGCTATATTTTCGTCCTCGGCCATGCTTCAAACTCCTATATATGCTTTGTTCAGAAGTAGATAAGGTGGTTAAGCTTAAACTGACGGTACATTCCTTATATTTAGGCCCTCCCGTGCTCTCAATGAGTACATTTGAGACCCTCCACTACGAACCAACCAGATACTAATATTCATATATATAATAGTGTAGGTAAAAAGAGATTAGGACCAAATATTTGTAAACTTGAATTTATACTAAAAGACCAAACCAGGGTTCTTTGAGTAAAGTACTCACTTTTAAGGACTTCGTAAGTTATATGTGTATGTACACCAGAGAGCAGAATTAGAACTCAAAACCACAATAGAATTTTAGATGATATAACTACTGGATCAAAGTCTCTTTCAAGACGAGTTTCTTAACCTAAATTGGTGCATATAAACCATTATAGGGGCTGCTTGAGACCCTGATTAACCAATGCCAGGAACGCACCACCAGGAAAGTGTCCATACTCACCGAATTCAAGGTCGCTAGCAACAAGCACCTCTTCTTCAGAGGACACATTGTATATTTCAGCATGGTTGGCGAGGAGCGCTGTGACTGTAACAATGAAAAATGCAAACTCGGTCACCCAAAATGCAGCATGCTTACAACTTGAGAAGCTGTATTTTACAGTTTACATACAACCGTCCTTACTATACACAAAAGTGCACCAATTTTCTATAACAAGCAACCATATTCTACTCTTATCAGAATGCCCTTGATCTAAAATTTCACAAATTACACGGCCTCAAATACTTGCTGCAGAGATTTAAATGGTGTGACACTCAGATAAAACAAACACAAAAACAAAGTAGAAGAAAGAGGAAACGAAAAGGTATGACCTCTCCTCTGAGTTTCCTCAGCTGCCTTTCGTCGCGGACGCCTCATTGTGCTTGTAATCGCAGTGGAAGTGAATTCTCCTCGCCTTCCTTCCTCAACGGTTTTTGCAGAGCGATGATAATGGCGCCTTCTTCCACTGGCGGGAACGAGTTATCCATTAAAAAGCCTCCACGTTTTAGGGCTCACCTCAGCGTCCCCATGGTTTGTAAGTGGTGGCGGTGGCCGTCCATCACGTTAAAAATTTGCCATGCTTTCTTATTTTTGGGAATCGCGACATGACCTACCAAACGTAAGTGTATGGAGTGTGTGGAAATTATATTATTGATCTAGTTTTTTAATTTGAATGTTCTTTTTTCCTCCTTTAGGAGAATAATTTTGGTCAAATATAGTATATGGGTGATGCCTTCTTGATTGACTATAATGGTATTTTCTTTGTTTGATAGTGTGAGTGAAAATTGTTGTAATGGTAAATTTGTATATTTTTTTATTTAGTTTTAGTTTTATTTTGAGATAATGGTTTAATGTAATTATATATTGATAAATGGTGTAATTTTTGTGTGAAGTTGGGTTTATTTTTTGATTTTTTACTTATTCTTGCTTGCACATGTTCACATGTATTTGAATTTATCTTATATTTTTCTATGTATTTCACATTTATTGGATCTTTATGTTCAAACATTGATTCTCAACATCAAAATTATCATTCATGTATCTCGAATCAATTCCATGGGGGTGAGATTGATCTTGTGCCCATGAAATTGACCTCTAAAATTTAATTATTCAATGTCAAATATTGTTGAGTCCTATTCATTTCATTCCTACCATGAGCCAGCTTGGTACACATTTTGCATGATGATATGTCGTCATATTTAAATATACTCATTCACACATCAATTCACATATTAGTGTCATTTGTTAAGCATTTACATTAAATGAGTATTTATCATGGGAACACTTCAAATGGAGCATTAAAAAGAATATATCAACATCAAATTTTGCATCCCAAGGCATTTGTGCACTTTCTTGTTGTTTACCAACCTTTGCCATGGTTGTTAAGTGAGTAATTTCCAAGGGGTTGACATAGGGGAACTTGACCTTGGTCATATGTTAACCTTTGAAAGTGAAATGAAGGGAAAATGGGTGCTTCTCTATATTGGAATGGGGTAATGTGATGTGCCTATCTTTCTCCTATTTCATTAGGGAATGAGATCCTATTTCATTAGGGAATGAGATCCCTAAAGGTAGGATTGACTTTCAACCTTAGGTGAGTCAACCCTGTTGGAGATCTTGCAAATTTCCTTATGACAAGACGAGGTAAAATCTGTCTGAAATGCACTTTGAGGAGAAAAACTAAAAATATTAAATGAACTTAATTATGCAATGTGAAACTTGGATCATCAATTTAAAGCATAACAGAAACAGAAATAACAAACTTTCGATAGATTTGAATAGAGGATTTTGATGTGTACCAGTCACCAAAAGTTGTTGTTGAGTGTCCTGAGACAGATTCGCCCTAGGGCGAATGGGTCTTGCTACAGGGATCCAAAATCTGATTTCAAAGTCCTCTACTCCTGGATCTACACTCCTGATTCCTCTAGATTCCACTATCAGAAAGTCAAAATTAAATTCTGCAAGTAAGATTTATGGCTTGACAACTTTGATAACTTTGCAGAATTGCACTTTTGATCAATCTTGAATCCTTCTTCACCTATAAATCTATACACACAAAGAGGAGAAAAATTGTTTGCTTTTGGTGAATGGGGGTTTGCCTTGGTCAAACCTCATTTTGGTAATTAAACCTTAAAATAAAATGAAACATGAATGTAAGGAATGATGAATGAACACTAGCTTGTTGCAACTCACCAAACCCTTGAATGGCTACCCTTGGAGGACTAAAGTCTAATACATCTCTCCAAGGTCTTGATCTTGCATGAATGGCTTGACCTGATGTTGATCTTGATGCTTGATTTGATGCTCAAATGCTTGAAACCTACATCATAATGTTAGCTCCAAAAGCATGCTTAGATGTAAATAACTTAGACGTGATGCTTGAGATCTTGAATGCTACTATAGAAGACCAAGAAATATGCTCTTGAATGCTCTTGACAATAATATTTGCTCTTGTGAAGTTGCTCAATTCAAATCTAGTTTCAAATGATAGATAAAAAAGACCTTTTTTATAGGTAATTTTTTAATTTCCCAAAAATTAAACATCAAATGCTGACAATTACAATTTGAATTTGAATCATAAAAATGCCACCAAAAGCATATTAAAAATTGATATCCTAAACTTAAGGAGGACCCATTCACCCAATCCAAGACACTTAATTTCCAAGGCAATTTAATTAATGTGTGCAATTGTTTAATACAAGTTTCCCTTTCAAAAATATGATTAATTAGGCTTTTAAATGTATAATTAGGCCAATTAGAGGCTTAATTAAGTTCAATTAACTAAGGGACCCAAACATAGAGTGAAAATGTAAAGGTACATACATTTTTCTACACTATAGAAAGATATTTTAAAATACTGCCAACCCTTAACAATCATCCAATAGCAAACTTCAAGGAAAATTAAGAATAGAAGTGTGTTATCTATCAAATCATATCTATTTGCAACGAGACATATCCATGTCAATGGAAGTGGTCCAAATCTATAGTTTTAACTCAAAAAAGTTATAGTCTTGCACAAGATTCTAAGCAACATGTAGAGCAAAGATACCAATCTTCTTGTACTAGATCATCATAATTTATACTGCATTAGATTTATTCATCCTTATCACTTTTAGAGGTAAATACACTCCTCCTTGACATTCAATTTCCTAGCATAGAATTTAACTATTCAAATGTCATTCCCATAGTTAATTACTTTGATCTATGTTGTTTTTTGTTGATTTTGTACATCTATATTGTTAGGAAAAGGTTATGTTCCTTCACATTTTTATGAACCCATCCAATGTTACATGCCCTAGGATTTGGCCTTGAGGTCATACCTTTGTTATTTTCTAGTGTTTCAAATATGTCCTTTTTGATTGCAATGTCATTTCTAGATCTTGCTAAGGTGTCGTGTTATTATGCATTATTATTTCATCACTATATCTCTCCTTGTAAGGTTTTAGCTTTACTTTGTGATGTCTGTTTTGTCCACTCTACCCACCTTTGGTTATCTTGTTAAGGTTTCATTTTCAATTATATTTTTAAAATCTTCTAATGGTCAAGTATGAAGGTGAATTATTGAGCTTTAGTTTTCTATATTTTTATTATGCCATGATCTACATGTGTTCCCAATCTTACATTTAAAATAAATGTTTGTCTAAACCTAAATATGGTCACTCAATTCAACAATGACATGTCTTATAATGCTCGTGTTAAGATTCACTTGGAGAATCGATAAGACTATGATCACAAGGCTCATTTGGCTAAGCAAGATCTCACACTTATTGGACAAGCCTTAATTGATGCATTTAATCAATTAGAGTCTCCAAATCAATTAACAGGTCTCTTTTATAAGATTTTGGGTGGGTGTCCCTATGGCAAGAATATTTTATATGGTATTTGATCTTTATTGGCTCCTTTAAATGTATCCTCCCATCATTCCTTTTCTATGATCCCAATCTTATACCTACATGTCTACTACTCCTAAGATCGCCATTGCTACCCCTAGTGTAGCCCCTAAATACTATCATTCCTCCCTCTATATTTCTCATTGGCTTTGCACCTCGATATGGCATACCTCCTAACTTTGCACTTTCCATCATGACCACATATAAAAAATTTCATCCCATGTAATGTCCCACTTGTATCTCATCTCTCCACACATGCCTGCACCATACAGTCATACATCCCACACTATTCCCTATTCCCACCTTATGGTTCATGTTATATTTTCACCTCACTCCATGACTAATGCTTCTCATAATGTAGTTCATCCATCCATGTCTATTATATTATCCCTTACATCATAAATCCATTATAAATCCTCAATTGTTTCACATACACCTAATATTGCCCTCATGTCTACTACTACCTTGGATACACTATGACAAGAAGAGGCTAATCCTAAGAAGAAAATTAGCAACGAAAAGAATTTTTATATCACTTATAATCAACCACACTACACACCATTAATATTTGAGGAATATACATATATGTTGGTGCACATTTTGACACAACATGTAGAAAAAAAATGTCCCCTGGATGAAAGAATCATATCCCCAAGAGTCTTCAATGTGAGCTTATGTGTTTTGCAAATACTTGAGTAACCCAACAAGAAAGATTTTTTAATCATCCCATTCAAGGGAATCTACTAAAATCTTAAAGGAAAACTAAAGGTCCTTGACTATTTAGATTGTGAGAATGTTCCTTAGTTGTTTAAGGAAGCATACAATCTCACAAAAACCCATTTTCAATTTCCAATTAACAATTAAATTCTTGAAATTTATTTTTTAAAATAATATAGATTCACCAATTTACACAAAATACATGTACAATCCTATATTTAACCTTGAGCATATCCTATGTTAAATCTAATCTAGCCAATATGATTAAAAAATTATAAAATAAGAGAGATTTTTTAAAAGAAGAGTGAGGATGAATATGGTGAACTTCGTTAGATCCAACAACATCTATGAGCAAATGAACTTAATTATAATTACTCCTTCACTTTCCCAAATCACTCATAAACAACATGGAGGGTGCGTCTTTTGATGGTACAAAAATCATGGAAGATGTGAGTAACAATCACCCTATACTAGGGGAATACTATTGGTACAACTCTCACGATTAATGTGCAAGGTAAATGTTTCTTGTAGGATTACACATAGGTGTTCAAGTTCACCACACAAAGAACCTTACTATTATCAAGATATTAATGATTTGGAACACATTTTGAGTTCATCAAGTAATCGCAAGTTCAACACATGAAGCATGAGACTACAAACTCATGATTGGAAAACCAAGAAAACAAAAGAAGAAGAATAGAAAATGAATCATATCAATCAAGATTCATAGTTTTCAATGGTTTTTAATTCTATGAAAGCTCATATTTCTACATAAATATAGTTCTTCTTGGTAAGGAAGAGGAATATTTTTTCCTCTAAGGAGCCACACAAGACAAAATACAAACATTACATTTGATAAATGTCCTTTTCTAATGCAAAATATTGGTCTTGTTTTTAACTCAAAAAAAGATAAAACTAGCTTTCAAAAAATCTCATCCAAATAAATTTGGCCAAATAATACTCTCGAAAGTCTTTATTCTATCCCTACAAATTTCTCTCAAATTAATTAAATATCCTTACTCATCAATTCATCATTATTCTAACAATCTTCACCATTCTATATTTATGTCCTTAAAGCACAACACTTCCTTTGCTTTAGCAATTCCACAAGTAGCGAGTCCTTTTGATCCTCCTATAGCACACCCAAGTCCTCTCTAAGCCTTAATTTATCTTTGGTCATGAATCTAAGGTCTTCTTTGTCTATCTTTCAATAGCACTTGTTATTTGTGATCGAGTACTCTCCAAATGAAACTGTAGGTTTAAGCCTTCTTCATGCGATCAAAAACTATGTAGCAACTATACACAATTTCTATTTACATACATACACTACCCTTATAACCACATAAAAAGACCAAATATCAACACTCTTCGAAAATAAGATTTATCAATAAATACAATAATATATATTTAATATGTATATATATTTCAATTCTCTTTTTAAAAAAGAATAAACCACATGAATATTGACCCTCAAAACCGTAATGGTGTTCTTGTTTTATCTACATCTATATAAAACCATGACATTGCTCATGTTCACGAAAAAAATGCACTCGAGATTTGCAAATTTTAAATTAGGTCTAAGCATAAGCATTTGGACAATTGAATACACTTAGGAAAATGGATAGGGGAGAGGGGCCAATAGTCATGCAGGCTAACTTTGTGAGCATGTAGCGATTGCCTCAAATATCATGGGACCTTCATTTTTTTTTAAATGTGGATTAGTCTCTTATCTATCTATAACTAAGGTTGGAGGTGTGACTCATCATGCAACTTGCCACATCAACACATCTACTGAGAAGTGTCAAAATTTTGACTTTGTAAAGATTCAATAAAAATTTAATCATGGTACCCCTAGCAGTTGAACAAAAATATATCATTTGTTACTTGTAGAATATCATATTTTTATTTAAAATAAAACTTATATGCAACCTAAATGGACCAAATAGGGGAGAGGACCCAGTAGTTGAGCACCCTAGCTTTGCGCTTTTAATTATCCTACATGGAAATTTCAAATCACTCCCAATTTTTTACAGCAGCTTACTTGGCAAGTCCCCTACTTATAACTAAGGTTTCAGGGCCACATCATCAAATATGATGCCACATCAACATGCTTTTTGTCAATGTGTCCAAAAAGGCCCCCAAAAAAAAGGTGAGACCAATAATTGTGCATTCATAGCATGTTTTATTGAACGTTGATGTGGCATATGATTGGTTGTTTTTTAGATCAAAAGAATACATTTTGTCTAACCATGGGTAGTCATCATCACACTAACAACTTTAAAGTCACAACTATTGGTCCAATATTGATAAAAAAATACTGAGCATTATATAAACAAATACTATCATAACTATTGAAACATGCTCAAGTACTAGGTATCTCTAGCTCAAGTACTTAAGTGCTTGTTGTTATATCTAGCTTTTATATTCAAGAGAAATGGACCAATAGTTGAACACTAAATACATGGTATATGTTGTGCTCACCTTGTATATTTGTGACAGGACAAACTATTAATATGAAATACTCCAATGCTTGTACATTGCTATCCCAATAGTTGTACACAAGAATAATATTTTTTCACTATGATAACAATACTTGTTTAAATGGGTGTCTTATTTTATTAAATGAGCATTTAATTTTATAAATGACAAACTTATAGTGGATAGTTATGATATTTTATTTGAGACAAAAAATAATTTATTTCACTTGTTCATGAATGTATTTATGTTTTTTAATTTAAGGATTATAAGTTCTGAAGTGAACAACTATTGATCCCATAATGTCACATATTTGATAATATTTTGATTAATATGTGAAATGAATATATACAATATATAATGTTAATTCATTCTAATTAATATGAATAATCACAATTGATTGCACGATTATTGGACTATGCATGCCCCTCTCGCCAAAGCCCTATCAAGCTTTAAATTCTCTACTCAATCACTCTCTAAAAGCACTATCAAGCCAGGGCGATGGGCCTAACTCGGTTGACTAAAGCATCCTGGCAAGAGGTCACAAGCTATAGTCTCCCCATCATCCCCGTGATACCGGAGGACGTGTCGCGCTAGCGTCACCGATCACGTGAAAAAAATTTACCAAACGCACTGCAGTTTATAAGAGAACGGATACCTGATCAATTCAGACTTAAAAAAAAAGGAACACCCTATCAAGCCTCCTTACACAATCGATGCTCATGTGAAGGAAAAACCAAATACTCGATAGATACTCCCATTGCACCCACCTCATAATCGATTGATTCATGCAAGGCATGTAGTAACATGAGCAAAGGTTTTATAGCCTAGAAGACTACCAACGTAGAGCATTTCATCCCAAGCAGGCTGAAGATGGGTTAAAAGGGTGAGCAATCGCTAAATCTGGTGGGTCATGACGGGATCGTGGCTGTCACTTCTTTATGGATCAGACGTCAAATTTTATCAGCAGTAGTGTAGGGAACATTGCAAAGGGGTTAAATATCGTGTAATATCAAAGTTGATCGAGCGGTGAGTGGTAATAGGACAAGGACAATGGTACGGCTTAACATAGAGTACACGTAGAGATTGGGTAGTTGATGGGGCCCACTCACAATTTCTAATTTTACTCCTTTCCTCAAAAGACAAAAAACTTTACTTTGTATGAAAAGAGGCAAAGCATGTGATGCAAATTTTGCTAGATTGCTTGAAGTTTGAAAAGTTTTGCTTTCTAGTATGGATAATGTATGTCCAAGCACAAAATGCAATCTTGCTAAATTGCTCAAAGGGTCCAAAGTTTCACTTTATATAGCAAAGAGAGGGAAGTGTGATTGTAATCTACAATTGTGTGGGGATATAAAAGTCTTATTATTATGGAATTCTAATTCAAGCTTACATGTGATGGGGATCTTAGGATGACAAGCAATATACATGAGAGGTCTATTATAAGTTCAAAAAGTGTAATGTTAGGGATCTTAGGATAACAAGCAATATACATGAAAGGTCTACAAGTTTAAAAAGTGTAATGCTAGCAAGAGTTGGAGTTTGGAAGGTACTTTGTAGTTACACAAGGAACAAGAAAAAGTTAATGGTATAAGTGATGAGGTTTCAAGGTTTTTTTGCAAGTAAGAAACAATTGTAAGAGCATCTCAAAATTTAAAAAGTATGTTTGAATATATTGTCATAAGACTTTAAGGGTTATGCACGAACATGCAACGACTACAAGGGTGCATAAAAGTTCACTTTCCAATAGAGGTCAAATTCGATGGGATTTAAAAACTTATACATAGGGTTGCATGAATTATAAGAGTGCATGAAAATTTTGAAAGTCTACCACAAAATAATGCCCCAAGCTTTTGGGGTTTCCATGTGATCTTGTAACCCATACAAATTACACAAATGCTTGAAAAATCTAAAAGTTTGCCTAGGGCCAAAAACTATTATTTATCATTTTTTGGAAACTTAAACTCTTTCAAGATACTTTGGGTACTTGAGCACTTTAACAAAGAGACTTCTTATTGAGTTGCTTGTATTTGAGGTCCTCAAATTATGAAACTTAAAATGGTAAGTTAACACTTCAAGAATTGCATGCAAACCTTGACTCATTAGACTCTAGGAAATCTCATGATCACAAAACTAAAAGCAGGAACCAAGTTAAACATGAGGGTCCTAATTATAGAAGAATTGAGCCATGTTGTGAAGACAACAATAATATCCATCAAGCCCATTTGATTTGTGGCACCTAGATTTAAGCTCTATAATGGAAAGGGAAAACCAAGTATTCACATACAAACTTTTACAACCACTTGTATAGACTTTGCATATAATGTTACAATCTTGGCCAAGTTATCTCCATGAACTTTAAAGGATATGATATTCAGTGATTTGTCCAATAAAATGCTTTGATAACAACGAATGATTTTACTAAGTACAGGTAAGGAAGAAATGAGTGTATCAATGAATATGCCATTCACTTTCAATCTTTGTGTTATAAACTAAAACACTAATTTGATGATGATGAGCTGAAAATCATGTTTCTTAAGGGGTTACCTTTGATTATTAAGAATGTTATGTATTTGAGTAGCCCCCCTCTTTTATAAATATGTGTGGACACTTGAAGAATATTGAGGCCAAACTAGTAGCATCAAATACATCAAATTATGGGTCGTCATCTTATTCATCTCACCCTTCAAATTTTAAAAGTTGAATAGTTTTTTGATGGGTAATGGTATGAAGAATTTTTTTTATCAATTTGCTATACTTCTACTTTTCATTTGATTAGACCAAATTCTCCCATGAATTTTATTAAACTACAAGAACCCTTGGATGATTTACTTTAAAGCTTGTTGAATATTAATTTAATCATTCTTCCTCTAATACATCTATTATATCCCAATAAACCTTTTCATATACCATATAATGACCAATAATTTTTCAACTTTCATAGAGTCAAAGGTTCGTATACTCAATCATGTGCGGTCCTTGGACACAAGCTACACAACCTTATAAACAACAATATGATAAAGTTTGAATGTGTCATTGATAAAGGCAAACCTTCCACTACACTTATAAATCAATAATTGAAAATTTACACAAATCCTTTTTCAAATCATACAAATAATATGGAGGAAAATGGTACCATGGTACATAAGATAGCAATGTTGAAATTGAACACATGTCACATAAACATTCTTTTGTATTGAAACTAACATGTTACATCTTTCATTATTCTTTATACTCCATTCATCACATTTCCTAAGGAGATGCCAAAAGATAACTATTATGGTCCATTATACATACTTGAGATTCTTGGTGGCTCATCACATAATCTATAATTCCCAAAATGTACTAAAGAAAAATATGCAAAACAAGGCTAACATTTTATTTGTTGACAAATAGAACACATACTAATGTTGCAATATGTGCAAGCACACACAAGTGTGTTTTTCACACATGACTACACCAACACAAACACCCAACGTACACATAAGAGATGTGTAGGAAACACACAAGTAGATAGATGAAATTGTCTTAATCTACTGAGGGTAGCATACCACGCACACCAACTGAAGACCGGACTCAAGGAAGGAAGCACAATACAATTCATTAATTTCTATCATTAAATAAAGATGAATAATGAATATTCAACAATAAGGAAGAAAGAAACCCTTTTATATTCTTATCATAAATCATAAGATACATCAATTGTCTTTTCACTATTACATTCACTTATCAATTAATTCTCATTAATTAAGGATAATTGAGGGACTGTTACATGATGTGCATAATGCTAATTCACTTATCCTTTCATATAATAGTGCAAGGGAAAGAAACATACATAGTTTAATAAATGAAAGTATACATAATATTTTCCCATGGACTTCTATCAATTTGGAGATAGATTCATACACATACCAATTGATCTCTCTTCATCTTATCCATAAGCAAGATACCATTAAAAAATAAAGTAACATCTTTCATTTTAATTACCTTTCACTAACATGTATAATGAATATTATTTTATGTACTTGTAAGATCAAGCATAAATAAGGTGATATGTATGAACGTACATATTAAATACCCCTTATCCACACAAGAAACTATTCAAATCAAGAATGATAAGGAAATTATAGTATGATTCTATCAATTTCTTATCAATTTGTAAGCATCATTGAAAGAATTGGAGAGACAAGGAGAGTAATTTTGCATAAACACACAATTGATATTGCATTATTTCACATCATCGTGCTAAATCAAGCACAATATGGGGTGATAACCTTCTCTAACTTATCTTAATCCACAAATATTACTTTCCTCTACACCATTGTAATCATAATTATAGAAGATACATATTCAAGAAAGAGAGAAAACCATTAAAAATTTACTATGCAAGCATAGGTGACTTTATTGGGTATTGAAATTATTGCTCACACTTCTAGAGGGATCAATCCACTTCAAATTCAAGGAAAGGTCATTCTTGAAGGGTAGATAGATAAACTCATCAACAAATAGTGAGTGATGATAGGTTACTTGTTGAGAGTGGGTAATATTTACTTCATGTTGGGCTCAACTAGACCTAAGAGGATATTCCTAGAGGTATACTTAATAGAACTAAACATAATTGAAGATAGAAAAATAGACAAGCTTGTAGTAATATCCAATTTATGATTGACCCAAAAGTTTCCACTAGACCAAAGACTAACCTGCTACACATATAACCTCTACTAAGCTAATGAAAACATGAAAGACATGATTCTTTAAGGATAAAAAATCTTGAAGTTCACAAGAAATGTTTCCCTAGGAATAATATCGAATCATGAAATTCTCACGAACTAACTCCCTCCTCTTAAACTATTTGTTAGGGATATTTTTAATTTTAAGTGCATGGAGGGTCAAAGGTTTATAGGATTGTTGTCTTATCATTGAGTAATGGATTCATAGTAGACCAAAAGAAATAACATTTTATTGAAATAACAACAAAAATATGATATCTAATCATCCAAGTCTCAAAACTCTAAAAATCCATATGTAATAAAGAAAAGACCATTACATACAATGTATTGAAGTGTAGCAACACTTTTAAATCATTACAATCATGCTAGCAATTATGAAAAGAGGAAACCCTAATCTAAGAACCACTTCTCACATTTTGTCACTTTGAAGTTTCCCTACAAATCCATAAATGGCCAAGGATACATTCAACCACAAATACCTACTACAAACTAGCTATCTCTTCGTGATTTGCAAAATATTTGCTTTAAAGTGATTAGACTAGAGATATTTGAGATCTTGGATGCTCTTTAGTGCTTATAGTTGCATGGAAAGGAGAAATGACCAACCCCTTGAATAATGACAACCTACAAATACATATTACTTAGCACCATTGAGCAACCTCGAGAAGGAACACATTTGTTAACTACAAAGGTCGCCCATGCTTTCATGTATCATCAATCCCTTACTTTTGTACACTAAAACTTGTCTCTAATTCATCTATCAGAACCTCAAGGTGTGTGGAGGTATTATTTCCTCTAATCACAACCATTTCAATCATTAATATCATCCTTTAGTTTAGGTGTTATTGGCAAGGTTAAGCCCACCAAATCCACAAGGAGGATATGTTATTATGCAAGCGAGAACCATCAAGAGCAACAATAATAAAATATGGTTGTTAAGGAATCCAAAATATCGCAGGGAGGTAGGTAGGCGTAAATGGGCAAGAATGTTAGCTTTTTATACTTGTGTTGAACTTTGTTTATGTTTTAGGAAGTTTGTTCAAACCTTTTGAAACATTGTTTTTATATCATTCTAAAACTTGGTGGCACTTTGGTGATTTTGCAAACTCGCAAACTATTTGATATATAAATATTTGCCAACTTAACTTGGAACCTTGAGAAAACTTATAATTGATTATCACCAATGTGAAACCTATAGATACCTAAAATTGTCCTAGCCCGTGAACTAGCATATTAACACTAATATTCATCTTTCTCTAATGATTAAATAATGTTTAATTTTATTTATTTTTTTGATCGGTAAAAGGATTTATTTTATTAATTGTAAAAGAAAAATTACAAAGCTAAAACAATAGCAACTACAAAGATAATTCCTTCCAGACCCCACCAATTCCTAGCATAACACCCACAAAACTACCCCCATGTCCTGCTAAAAATCATTCCATGATAGATTATAAAAAACACAAGAAAACAATACCAGACACCCCTAGAACCTATTGACAGGTCTAGAAATTGATACTTTATTTGATCTTCCTTTGGTTTGAGACCGGAGAACCATTGCAAAAGATTTCTTCTTTTCCTTCTTTGCTTTCTTCCCCATGACTGTTTGCCATCCATCCTCCACCTTTGCAGCTTCCTCCTTCCAAACCAAAGATGTTTCTCAGGGACTCCTCCACGCTCCAATCCAAATATCATTTGGATGTTGATCTTGAACACAAGTCTTTCATTTTCCAGCCTTCTTACCTTGTGGCCTCACCACACCTTTCTTTTCCCGACACTCTAGAGTTGCAGCCCCATTTTTGAATTCCCTCTCCTTTTCACTTCCACTGAGAATCATATCACTCTTCTCAGTCAGGCTCCCATCCTGTGTTGAGGCTGCCATGTTGTGTTGTTGGTCCTCCCTTCTACCCTCCTACAGCTGTGACACCCCTTCCAAATTCAGCTCCCCATAAATACATAAATATGATTTTCCTCCTCAGTGAAATTCTGCTTAGAGCTCACTAGCTATTTTTCCACAGTGTAGTGCTGGGTGGTCGCACCTTTCCACCATGAAGTTGATTTGTTGGTTCTGTGTTTGGCACACGCAGTTGCCAAATGCTTCGTTCCATGGCAGATTTTGCATCTAAAAGGTATGCCTTCATAGTCCAGGGGCTACACCCAACAACCTTTTGATGTTTTTAGTTGAATCTCCTCTGGAGGCACCAAAGACACATTCATTTCTACCAAAATCCGAGCATAAGTCGAATGCATAAGATTTGAGGATCCCTCATCCACCATTAGAAAGTATGCTATTGAGTTCCCAATAGCCTTTAAAAAAGAATCAAACCAGAACTAAAGTGGGAGGTTGGGGAGTCTCACCCAAAGAGGAGCCCTCTCAAAAATTTTAGTGGCTGGGTCGAAAGCCGGATGCCATGGCTTTAACATCAAGTTATATTTTTTATCCCAATCCCAGTGGTAGTCACAGAGGATCTTGTTTTTGTCATGTTCTTTTTCAAAGACAACAATAAAAAAACCTTTGGCCATTGGATAAATTTGCACATACCCATCGAGAAGAGGCTTCTAGTTGTTAAAAATCCACTGATGAAGATCTATCAAACCTGGCCAGAAATCCCTAAACCTCCCAATCAAGCCCAACCCCAAATTTTTTTTTTCATTATATACCAATTCTTGTTCCAAATCCCCAACAATGTCCAAAGTAATAGACTTGGCCAAGGAGAGAGACGCATCCACTCCCCCCACTCCCCCAATTCCCCCAAAAGATCTTCTGTTTGGGAGCTTTGCTGCCCCATCGCACCCAGCAATGTTTTCCTTTTTCTCTGGCTTTTTCACCTCCTTGACAACTCCACCTCCCCCAGAAGTCGCGCCTCCCCACTTCCCATGAGATTGGCCTTCAAAACCAATGCTAGACGCATCATGTCCTCGCGTGGACAACTTCCCCAAAACCCCCGTTTTGCAAACGCGAGCATTATAGTTATCGCCAGAGAGAGTAGTGCCATCATTCCCCTGCTGCCCCGTTGCATGAGGATTCAGTTCCGGCAGAACCCTAGCCACGACCACGTGAGGCAGAGGACCGTTGGTGTCCATCCCGCTCCCAGTAATGTTCAAATAATGTTTAATTATTGTCTAAAATCATATTTCCATTATTAATTAAATGACTTTATGTTAGTTAATTAATCCATTTCAAATTATATCTTTAATTATTTATTCTTCTTGATTAAATAAATAAATCTTATTTATTTAATTATGTCGCTAACTTTACTTATTCTTCTACTTTAATTAAATAGTTATCAATTAATTATTTAATTAAAAAATTAGTCCCCCTTCTAAATTAAATAATTATCTTTAATTATTTAATCATCTGTTTCCCATCATGCATAAATTAAATAATACTAAATAATATTTAATCCTATTTCAACTTTTAAATTAAATAGTTATCTTAAATTATTTAATTCTTCTTTTTCCTCTCAACATTATCCATTAATAAATAATCTTTATTTATTAATTAAATCTTATCTTGCACGTTCCTCCAACAATTAATTAATTATCCTCTCATGCATTGTTTCCTCAAACGTAACGATCACTTTCTTCTAGTCAACTGAGAAACCAATGTTAGTTGACTATCCAATCTATTTGGTTAATTGATCAATTAATTATCTTAACTAATACTCTCTCCCAGTCAACTGAAATTGACTATTTAATCTAATTAAGTTCACTACCACTCACTTCTAGTCTTCATTGGAGTTAACTCTTCAATCTATTTCCTCTCAACAGACCTTGACCATTGATCCTGATCTTTCACCTCTTCATCCCAACCATTGATTCAATTTCTTGAAATCTATAAAATAACCCTCATCCTTCTCATAATCTACCTAGAATTTTCATAGTGAAACCCCAAGCATTTAATTCTTGAGCGATTGAGAAGTATTGTCATCTTATCTAGGTCACCCTTATTATCATTTATTTGAAGCTTTTGCAAACATAGAGGCTTCATATTGATCCAAATAATCCAACATCTTTATCAATATGAATATACTCTGACATGGGATGGTAAAATTGTAGTCTTTTGAATTCATTTATGTTATCTTTTATTGCTAACATTGCTTGTTGAATTCATTGCTTTTCAATTTCATTTCGTGAGTAGGTTAGGATTCATATTGTTTTGAATTAATTTATTGTTATATTCTTTATGTCTATTTTCCCTCTTACAAAACCTCTATCGACATTTGATAATTTCACAAACTTACAAATTCATTAATGCTTTATCTTACAGTTTCAGGAGCTTGTCAATAGTTTTGGCCAACCTTCAATCATTGATATCTTTAACTACTCACCAATTCAACAAATGTGTGAACTCGTCAATGTCCTTAATAATCTTCAATAAACAGTTTAGGCTTGAAGCAAACCTTGTTCGTTATTTTTGAAAACCTCTAACACTTTTCTAGTTAAAACTTCAACAAGTTTCAAAACCTCTGACAAGTGTGATTGTTAATAAATGTAACATGCTCAACTAGAGTTCTACCAAAATAACCCAAATTTGACATTACAATAATACTATTTATGACACGAATTCAAAAGCTAATTCTATTAAGCACTTTTATGTCATAGATCATCCAAAATTTGAAATTCAAATAATTATTCATTTCCTCATGTCATTGGTTACATACAATTTTGACTTGGCATTCAACGACTCTTTGTCAACTTTTCAATTACATAGTTTTCTTTCTCATTACATCATTCATTTTGAATACATCAATGATATAAATACATATAGAATTCTGATATGATTTCTTATGATAGCTCGCCTTCACTGGTGGACGAGAACATGATTGAGGTGCTTTTCCACCCAACCACGAAGCATTGCTTCCCCACCCAACCACGAAGCATTGCTTCCCCAAAATTTTTCAATCAGTTGAAGAATGCCTGACCCTACACGAAACACTTAGCAAGAGATACCATTTGCAAGGTGGAATCTATGCATGCCTAACTGCATGCATTTCTATCTACTTTGTTAGAATATGCAAGTTCCATGTTAGGTAAAAGAATAACATCAAAGAGAGAATAAATAATATAATCTTTTCTATAACATGTATATACGTATATATATGTATATATGATTTGAAAGCTTGGCCAAGCTCGTGTTGCATAAAATGCAACTTTGGTTAGATTTGAAAAAGCAAATCTATACTCTTTGGCACCCATTCCCGAAAGAAAATCCTATCATATCAAGGGGTATCCCTCCCTTTAGACCATCTATTAGCAACATACTCTAGTGTGCTACAGTCTACATGTTGAATTCATGTATCATTCCTTTCAATATTTATCCACAATCTAGTCATGGTTCATTTAGGTACAACCATTCAATCATTCATCATAGTTTATCAATTTCATTTTTGCAAACACATGTTGTTCTAGCAAATAGTTATTTTCTTGCAAATCAAATTCTAACAATCTTATCCAATATTAATCAAGATGAATTCAAAAGGTATAATGCATATATGTGCATGTGCATAAGAAGTTTTTATGCATGTGCACATATATTCCTAAATAGAATGGAGTTGGAAGATGCGTATACATTATGAATAAAAAATATATATATTATCCTTCATACAAGAAATCCATATTCAGACAATATCATCAACTTGTTCAAATAAATCGAAACCATTTATCCACAGACATAGATTCAACTTGGTTGATTTATTATTCTCCTAGTATTCAAAATCAGAGATCCATCTGAACTTTTAAGAAGAAGAATTCATTTAACAAATTTCAAGTTTTGTTTTTTGGAAATGTTTGTTTCCACATATATACATATATGTCTATTCTCAATTGGAGATTTGCCAATGTGTTAACTTTAAAAGGTTATCAAAATCATCACCATATCAAATAAGATTCTTTACAATATTTACTTGCCACAAAAGGATAATCAATATGCATGTTACCTTGTAAATGGTAGCATGCTATCGATTTATTTATAGAGTCTATACATCAATCAATAACCAAAGACTATGATGAAATCTGCGTTTATATAGAAACGCCTAATAAAATCTTATAAACCAATAAACAATATGGTCGATCTTTGACCTTAAATAAACACTAGTATATCAAGATATATATCGACACAACACATAAAAAAGAATGTGCATATATATATGTATGCATGTATATATATATTTATATTTATATATATACATACATATATGCATGCATTATCATCGCATGGAAACCCATAAGGGATTCTACAACCCGCAACCATTAAAAAGGTCGAATGTTATTCACAGTGTTGATTTAACATAACCATATGCGAACATTATCTTGTTCATTTAAGAACATCATTGAATGATTGAATCATTCATCCCAAATAACCTTAAAACAATACTTCATTCTTTCTGGATGGACATTCATAGAGCACCATAGGTTGGCCATTAAAATGATAGGAAGGCCTTAGAGAGGTCGTGCATGGTTTTCACCACAGGTTTCCAACACAAGGGAAATGATAACTAAGTCAATGACAAAATGATACACGTCGTTCTTATTGTGTCCAACATGAGCGATTGGGTATCGCTCAACCATGTATCATGGTGCCATAGGTTTGTGGTAACAAGTAAATCCGAATGCCATTGGTATCGAGCAAAAACCAACAATACCATACATTAACAAAAAATATGATAATAACTCAATGAGGGTAGGTCGATTGGCCTCAACACTTTACCATGGGTTGGTCGAATGGCTCCGCCTTGTGGAAAATAATCACAGATAAGACTTCGACATGGGGTCTAATCTTCGCCCTCTTTACACATGGTAACATGGTGATGGCTCATAGTGAAGGCCTTGTCCCAACCAAACCACGAAAAATCAGACTCAAATGACCAATAGAGAAGACATGAAAACAGTTGGCTTGCACAAGCTGAATTCAATGCTTACAAAATGAAAAAAAATCATTCAATTCACAAAAAATTTAGGAGTTTTTTCGTATTACCTCTTTCAAGAGACTGGAGTTGGGAAGAACAACCAGCTATGGATCCTCTACTTTTTCTTTCAATCAATATTTTTAAATCGATTCTCCTTCTTTTCCCACCTTTTTAATTCACCCTTCAAAATTTCTCCCCTCTCATTCAAATCCCCTCTTGCTATCTTTAGAGGGTAGTGGTCATGAATTCTCCGTCTCTGCCACCTTACTTGGCCACCCACTCCCCTCACCATTGATAGTTGACTATAGCCTTTTTAGTCATGGAAGGGATTGGCCCCTACCCCCATAATGATGGGAGATACTGATACACTCCACGATTTCTTTGTTTTCAAATAGAAATACAAAATTTTAAAAAAATAATGTCTATACGCGCACACACACATACATATATATATTGACATTCATGTTCTCACATATTTATTTATATGTAAGTATGTGTGTGTATATATATACATCTATACTTTATATTTGCATCCACATGCATGTACAATTTTCCTTTCTTAAGATTATTTATGTATGCCCATATATTCAAGGAACACATGGATATTTTCTTTCTTTGTTCATATACCGGTTCTAATTGTTTAAATGAAAACATTGCAAGTACTTTTACTCACGACAATTATATGCAATAAAATGAATTTTCTTTTCAAACTTTTCATCAAATATCAACAAGATAAGGCAAAATGCACCGTGTATTCTTTTCATAATTTAAAATTCTCACATCTAATATGAATGAAATTCGTCAATTTTTATATCATATGCAGATGTCATGATCTATTGTGGTGTGTGAGATTCCCAGATTCCATTCTTGCTTACTATGGTCATCCGGCTAAGCATGCCTACCTCGATCAAGTTCTTGTCCTTCAACCTATTTCTTGCACACACATTCTTACACTTGTCCACATATCAGTAACCTTCAACCGATAATCACATAAAAATAATTTCTTAGATCAAGAAATTATATAATATTCATTTCCAATTTTCATCATCACATTCTATTAAATTCCAAAAATAAAATGCTAAATTCTATTTTCCAAATATTTAAATTTCCCCAATTTTTAAAATGCAAAATGAAATCAAGATATGACATCCTTCCCCACTTAAAAGAGACATCGTCCCGATGTCTAATCAAACAAAATTGGTTTTACATATGTTTGTCAATTCACATTGTTTCCAAGTCAAACATCATAGCACACCAATCCAAAATATTATGCATCAATATATAGATAATCATAATTCATAATTTTTTCAAGCCAAAATATCATAGCAGATCAATCCAAAATTTTAGGCAACAATACAAAAATGATCATCAATAGTCTATCTAGGAAAGCAAACTAGGGAAGGGGAATTATATTTCCTCTACATCCTCCCATGTAGCATTGTCCTCATGATACTAGTCCGATTGGACCTTATACTGAACAATGTCCCTATTTCGCAACTTGACATTGCATTTATCTAGAATTCTATTGGGCTCCACTAACACCACTCCTAGATCCTCCACCTATAAGAAACACCAATCAAGTATATGAGATGCATCTAGGTGGTATGGTTTTAATAAAGAAACATGAAACACATTATGGAGTTGAGCTAGAGTAGGGGGTAGAGTAAGTCTGTATGCAACCGGGTTGATCACTTCCAGCACATCAAATGGGCCCACATATCTCGGAGCCAACTTGGATGACTTCCTAAAGGTAATAGATCTCTTATGTGTTTTGACTCTTAGAAAGACCTTGTCTCCGACTACAAAGTCTCTAAAGGTTCTATTTTTGTCAATATAGCTCTTTTTCTTATTTGTTGCTTCCTCTAGTATGCTCTCGATAAGCCTCATCTACTCTTCCATTTCTTTTAGCATCTCAGGACCCACTATGATCCTGTTTTCCAGTATGTCCCAACTGATGGAGTGTGACACTTTCGCCCATACAAAGCCTCGAAAGGTTCCATACCTAAGGATGCATGATGAGATTTGTTATAAGAAAATTCTACTAGTGGTAGATACTCTTCCCATTTATACTGTTGATTCATACAATACATCTGAAGGAGGTCTTCTACAACCTGATTTATTCTCTTGGTTTGACCATCGATCTAAGGATGATAGGTTGAACTGAAGTTTAATTTAGTCCCCAATGCTGCATTCAAGGTTGTCCAAAACATGGATGTCATTTGTGTATCTTAGTCAGATATAATAGTCTCTAGCACTCCATGCAAATGGAAGATCTTTTGGACAAATTTATTGGCCATGGTCAATGATCCATCCTTAAGGTTCCTTGGAATAAAATGTCCCACCTTTGTAAGGCTCGTAAAAACTCACATACTAAAAATAGTATACCAAAATGCCATACATATTCCAAATAAGGAAAGTGATATGTTTATTAAATAAAATATTAATAAATGCTCTAAGGCAAGTTACAATAATGAAATACAATTTCATACACCAATAGGGTGTTATATTACATATGTTTCAATGTTAAAAGTGTAAGTTTTGCATCAATATATCAAATACATCTGTCAAGATAATTTTACATTTACAGATTGGCTAAGTAAGCCATACAAGAATAATTCAAAGAAGTATATCCATATAATATAATAATCTTTATCCTCAACCGCCATGAATTTGAAGGTCTTCCGTAAGTCGAGGCCAAGAGGGAGGTTAAGGAATATTTTTCGCCCAACCACAAAGTACTGAACTTCCCCGAGTTTCTTCCTAACACGAAGAAAATACCGACCTACACAAGGAGCCTAGCAACCTAGAATGATATAAGCATGGGGGAATCTCTCGATGCATTCCCGATGCTTATATACAATTCCTAAACTAGAATAACATAATAATTGCATACAGGATGTGGCAGAGACATATATAATATAAAATTTTGGCTTTTCAAACCATTTATTTCACTGGTAGAGTAGCTTGGCCAAGCAAAAATAATAAAATGGTAATTTAGAAAAGGTAAATTATCGTCTTTGGAATCCCACATTCGACATCTTATCTCAAAAATAATCCCATAGAAAGTATAAAATATAACATAGTATCTCATAAGTTTGCTAAATTTACAAGCACTCATTAATCATTTAGGTCTTTTGGAAACACATTTTTATTCCAAGTTTGTTATTTGGTTTTCATGAGAAAATATTCCATAAGAAGATAAATTTCATATCTGATTTTTTCATCCCATAATTAATTCAATTTAATCAATCTACTACTTTCCAATGGTTAATAGCAAATATATGTATATATTTATTGGGAATAGGATACCATTTAATTGCAATCCTAAACATATTTCATGTATTTCCTAAGTCCTTGGAAAGTATTCCCCAACACTAGGATTGATAACACTTCAGTAATGCATGTCTTGTTCCTAAAAAATAGGGATTGATATTTACATGAGTGGAGTGGCACTATCAGTTAAGTATTAGTTCAGTTCAGTTCAATTCAATTTAGTATCAGTTTAGTTGAGTTTAGTTTAGTTATCTTTAGTTGCATGTTAGTTGACTTGAGTTGCATGACTAATGACTTCAGTTGCATGACAAATAACAGGTGGATACTTTCAGTTAAGTGGGGATGATCAATCATGCATAATGTTTGCATGAATTGGTGGAGAGATATGTTTCAGTTAACTAAGATTGAGGGTGCCAAATTTGAGGTGAAGCTTCCAAGATATCTTCTTGACCAGAGTTCAATTAAGTGTTCAGCTTGGGGCACCTAAATTGAGGAAGACATTGGTTTGACTTCAGATTACATTGTGGAACTATACTTGCCAAATCTAGGCATAGGTTTTTTTGAGGAGCTTTATGCTCTTATATTGTGCCTCTTAGGATTTTACAATGCTCATTATTGTCTATTTATTGCAGCAAGTGTATGAGAGTTCCATGAGAGTTTATTACAAGTTGTGAAGAATGATTGTTGAAGGAAATGAAGGATAATAATCAAGGATTGATACAGTATTATTGTAATCTTGTTCTAAGGTTAAATAATACAAGAATTATTGATTTTGGTGGAGTTTTTTCTCAGAAGGGTTTCTCCACGTATATGTTGTGTCACTTCTATCTCCTTGTCTCATTCTTCTACAATCTTCTATCTCTTTCTACAATTGGTAAAATTGATATAAACAAATTAATCATACACAAAGAATTGTTATAAAGAACAGTTAATTAGATCTATAGTCTTGTAGTTTTACAAGTTTTAAGCTACAATATTACCTTAATTTCTAACATTTCGTATCAGATCTGATGGTTGGGTATGGTTTGGGATGCCTTTCTCTTAAAAGTTTGAAGGTTTTTGGTTGTAGTGGGAGCTTTTACTATTGTGTTATTGTAGATTTTTAAAATAAGTGTGTTACAATGAGTTCTACTTCTCGTATAGATATTGAAAGATTCAATGGATCTAGTTATGAGATGTGGAAACTAAAAATGGAGGATCTCCTTGAAGAGAGAGATCAGTGGTTAGTTGTTTGTAGAGAGACAAAGTCATCTGCAACGATGCCAGATGGAGATTGGGCTAAGCTTGATAAGAAGGCAAGAGGGAACATAAGGTTATGTCTTGCTGATGTTGTTCTCTTGAATGTTTCAGATGAAGCTACCACATATAAATTATGGAAGAGGATAGGTGATATCTATCAAACCAAAAGTCTTACTAATAAGTTGTATCTGAAAAGACAGGTGTATTCTTTAAAGATGAAAGGTGGTGATTATGTTGCACATCATTTAAATGCTTTCAATTTTATTCTAAGTCAGTTAGCATCTGTATATGTAAAGCTAGAAGATGAAGATAAATGCATTTTGTTGCTTTATTTTTTACTAGTCTTGGGAAAATCTAATTGTTGGTATCAATGGTAGTGGTTTAGATCCTAAGATGGACAATATAACTCCTACTCTCCTATCAGAGGAAATGAGGAGGAAGTCTAAAATGGGATCCCAAGATGCCTTGTTTGTAAGAGGTAGGCCTAAGGAAAAGGAACCTAAGGGAGACAAGAAAGGAAAGGGTAAGTCCAAAGACGCTCTAAAACTCCTGGTAAGATTAAAGTAAAGTGTTGGAATTGTGGGAAACCGAGACATATAAATAAGTATTGTAAGAATGATAAAAAGAGTTCTAATGCTTCTATAGAGAAATCCTCATATGACGGTAATGATGCATTGATCATTTCATGTAAAAATGTTAGTGATGACTCTTGGCTTATTGATTCAGGTTGCTCCTATCATATGACTCCCAATAAGGAGTGGTTCACTAAGTATATTGAATATGATGGAGGGAATGTCTTCTTTGGAGATAACAGCACAACAAAGATTTTGGGAAAAGGAGAGGTAAAGTTATGTTTTAGTGATGGTAGGGTTAATACCCTTAATGATGTTTTACATATTCCAGGACTTGCTAGAAATCTACTTTCTATATCTAAGTTCAATGATTTTGGAATGCATGTGACATTTGACAAAGGTGGTTGCAGATTGGTTTAAGGGAATATGGTGGTTGCTAAAGGATCTCAGATTGGGACTTTGTTTAAGCTTAATACCTCCAATTTGAATAAATTAGCCAATGCAATTGAAGCTGAAAATGCATGCATGTTGTGCCACCATAGATTGGGCCACATTGGTAAAAAAGTTCTTAGGACCATTCCTAATAAAAAATTGGTTGACGATATTCCTGATTATAAAATTAGCAAAAATGATTTTTGTGAGCATTGTGTGTTTGGAAAGCAATCTAGATCTTCATTTCCTAATGGAACAAATAAAGCTAAAGGATTATTAAAGATTATTCTTTCAGGTGTTATGGGTCCTATGGATATTGACTCTATTGGAAAATCTAGATATTATGTCACATTTATTGATGATGTCTCAAGATACACTTGGATCTCTTTTATGCATAACAAATCTGATGTGTTCAATAAGTTTAAAGAATTTAAGGCTTTAGTCGAGAAACAATCAGATCATAAGATAAAAGTGTTGAGATCAGATAATGGTGGTGAATATTATTCTAAGGAATTTGATAATTATTGTAAGCATGCAGGAATTGTGAGAAAAAAAACTACTCCATATACACCTCAACAAAATAGAGTAGCGAAAAGGATGAACTGAACCTTAATGGAAAGAGCTAGAAGTATGTTAATTAGTGCTAAGCTAGATTGATGCCTTTGGGTCGAGGTTGTAAGTACTTCTTGTTATTTAATCAATACATCTCCTAGTTCATCTATTGAAGATAAAACCCCTTATGAAATGCGGTTAGGTAGCAAACCTAGTGTTGCACATTTAAGGATCTTTGGTTGTGAGGATTTTGTTCATGTGCCTAAAGAAAAGCGGTCTAAGTTGGATCCAAAAGCACAAAAATGCATATTCATAGGTTATGGTGAAAATGTAAAAGGTTACAAGATTTGGAATCCTCTAACCTGAAAAATTACTTTATCTAGAGAAGTGATTCTCAGGGAATTTAGATCTTATACAAGAGAAGAACAACCAAAGAAGAAGGATACTTCTTGAACAATACATTTTGAGAAAAATATTGAGAAGCATGAAGATGCACATGTTAAAGAACAATTGGATGGATTGGATGAGGAGAGTTCACAGAGTTTTGAGATAGATGCCCATGATGAGCATATTAAGGAACAAGAAGAACCTTCTTTGAGAAAATCCACAAGACAAAAAAATCCCGTTGATAGGTATAGCCCACCTGATTTCCATTGTACATTTTCTTTGATGAGTACTAATAATGAACCTAGATCTTACAAGGAAGCTTTGTCTTCAGATGAGAACAAGATTTGGTCACAAGCTATGCATGAGGAAATGGTTTCCTTGGATTCTTGTGACACATGGGATCTTGATAGTTTACCCAAAGGAAGAAAGGCCATTGGTTGTAAATGGATCTTTAAAAAGAAAATTGGAGCAAATGGTAACCTCAAAAGGTGCAAGGCTAGATTAGTAGCCAAGGGCTACTCCCAAAGAGAGGAAGTTGACTTCAATGAAATCTTCTCCCTTGTTGCTAAATTAACTTCTATTAGATTCTTTTTATCTATTGTTGTTGCTTATAATTTTGAGATAGAGCAAATTGATGTGAAAATTGCTTTCTTACATGGGGATATTGATGAGGAGATTTATATGAAGCAACCTGATGGTTTTGTTGTAAAAGGAAAATAATTATTGGTTTTTAGGTTAAAGAGATATTTATATGAATTGAAATAGTCACCTAGAATGTGGCACCAAAAGTTTGATGCTTTTGCATTAAAATTTGGTTATGTCAGGAGTGAAGAAGATCATTGTGTTTACATAAAATTTATTGATGATTAGATTTTAATTATTATCTTGTATGTTGATGGCATGTTGTTTATTGATAACAACAAAGTAATGATCAAAAAATTGAAAGCAGAACTCTCTAGCACATTTGAGATGAAAGATCTAGGGGCTGATGAGGTAAAAGTGACCTCATCATAATAAAATCAGAAAAGCTTATTCTTACAAGTTCAATCCTAAGTATGTGTCAATTTATTAAACTTTAGGAGAAATAATTGCTTATCTTTAAGGAAAATTATGCAAACTTTATTTCTTATGAAAAATTGAGGAAATTTGCCAATATAGGTTTATGTTGAATCCCTTTTATGCTATTTTGTCCTTGATGTCACTCTATGATTATCTAGCATCTTGATGGTTATCTTCTCAGTTGATCCATGTTTTGTTTGGCACATTTACTTCATTGATTTTATTATCTTGGTGGCATTGATCGTTTAACTCCATGTGCATATTACAAGTGCTTGTTGAGGTATTATGGTTATAGGTCATTTTCTCCATTGATCAGGTGATACATTTATGGTTTAAACAATTATTGTTTCAGTGATGATCTCAATTATGTTGTCCTTGGCATAAATCAGCTTTATACAGGTTGTTACAGTATGGTTTGATCAGGCTCTTGCATCTTGAAATTATTAATGGTTTACATGATGCAGCATATTTATCAATATATTAAAGGTTTATGGTAAGTGGCATGGCAATGTGAATTTATCATGCAAAATCAGTCTTCATAAGTCACTGGACATTAACTTGGCATTGGCACATCTTATCACAATGGACACTTTAAGATGACAAGTTTGGCTTTAATGAATTCAGTTATGGTATCTAGTATGGGAGAATGGCATTCAGAATCTTGCATAATATCTTGCTTCTATTTCTTAGGCATTGGAAATTACATTGAATTGGACTTCATCATGGTGGCATTTGATCGTGGGCAAGGGCATTCTATTTGATCCTCCATTTGTATTTGTGTTCGGTCATTTGGTTGATTTTTACTTCAAGCCTTAAGGCCGACTGCAGTCATAACAGGTTAGTTATTGTTTATGTCACATTGAACGTGACCTTGCCTTGACTTTGTGGGAACTTCATGTCTTATGTTTTTTCGCCCCTTCACATGAAATATTGTTGGTATTATTGTGTCAGCATTACTCATTGTCTAAAATAATCAAATGCCATAATGGTTGTCGGCATGCAACCCTCGGATAAGCCTGTAGACTTGACATGGAATAATGAGTTTGTTTAATCACTGTCCTTTTTTGGACTCCAAATGTTATCCATTTCTGCAAAGGAACTCATTTTTTTGATATGGAAGGTTAGGGCAAAACGTTTTTTTTTTGACACCCCCATTCTGGCCGCCACCATGGATCTTTGCCTTGGGCCATTTCTTTGTTATCCCTGACGTTTTTGCTCTTGGACAACGATCGGGAGCAGTCAGGAGTCCAGCACAGAGGTCGCTCCATTTGTCTTCTTTCAACCACTGGGTATTAGCACGTTTTTGGAAGGCAGTGTCTTCTTTCACAAGAGCAACTCATTAATCTTGAGATA
The DNA here is from genome assembly GCA_007115665.2 of Sequoiadendron giganteum. Lineage (NCBI taxonomy): Eukaryota > Viridiplantae > Streptophyta > Pinopsida > Cupressales > Cupressaceae > Sequoiadendron > Sequoiadendron giganteum. Next base: position 374,340,334 of record CM021108.1, on the reverse strand, counting down.
ATTTCATTAAAAACTCAACTTGAAGAATCCAAGAGACTTGAAGATTGTCTTCGCATTGATATAAGTTTTAAAGACCAAGAGATTCAGAAACTTGAACATGAAATTGTAGATCTCAAGAAGACTATCGAAAAGTATGAAGGCACTCTTAAACTGAATGACATGCTCAGTAAACAAAAATTAAACAAAGACAAAACTGGTATTGGCTTTGTTAAAGGTGAATGGTCAAATGACAGTGAAAAGAACAATACTGTTGCTGGAAACAAAAATCCTGAACTCAAACATTTTGAGTTTGTCAAGGATCATATTCATCCTTTTAGGAGTAACAAAATGGTTTACAACTCCTACCCTCTCTTTTATGGGTACTGTTACTTTTGCAATAAATTTGGTCACAAAGTAAATTCTTGCAGATTTATGAATGTTGGAACTCCAAGATTTGGCTTTAGGAAGAATCATTGTTTTGGAAGACAGATTAGATGTTTTACATGCAAATCTTTGGGTCATTCAGCAAAGCAATGCAATGTTGAGCAGCAGAATAAACAGCTGAAAACCATCAAAGTTTGGAATCCCAAAGAAGTTAACAGCATTGAACAGACTATGCTTGTTCAAACTGCCTTTCACTCAAAGAAGAAGGACCTATGGGTCCTGGATAGTGGCTATTCAAACCACATGATTGGTGACAAAGAAAAATTTATAAATCTAGAAGACTATGTTGGTGGATATGTAAAATTCGAAGACAACTTTGGAATTCAAATCAAAGGAAGAGGTTCTCTGTTACTGAATGAAGACACTCCAATCTCAAATTTTTATTATGTAGAAGGATTAAAACATAACCTTCTGAGTTTCAGTCAAATATGTGACAGTGGCTATCAAGTCTTGTTCACTTCACAAGGATGTGAAATCAAAAACCAGTTAGGTAAAGTTGTTGCTGCTGGAAGGAGGACTAAAGGAAATGTCTACAACTTACTAGAAACCTCTGGACATGAAAATAATCACGGTATATGCTTAATGAGTCATGTGTAAAGAAAGTTGGTTGTGGCATAAGAGACTAGGCCATATTAATTTTGACAATATGGTCAGAATCAACAAAAATAAAAATGTAAGAGGTCTGCCCCTTCTTAAAAAACCTGACAAAGCTGTTTGTAAAGAGTATCTCAAAGGAAAACAAACCAAGGTAAGCTTTAAATCCAAGGAACATTTCTCTACTAAGCCTCTGCAAATTTTTCATACTGACTTATGTGGTCCTACAAGGACTAGATCCATAAATGGTGAGAAATATTTCATGCTGTTTGTTGATGACTACTCTCATATGGTATGGGTTACTTTTCTCAAGAATAAATCAGAAGCTTTTAAATGCTTAAAAGTTTTTAGAAAACTGGTAGAAAGAGAGTCAGACTTAAAACTGAAATGTTTAAGATCTGACAAAGGTGGTGAATTCACCTCACAAGAATTCATAGACTACTGTGACAAACATGGCATAAAAAGGCATTATGCTGCTGCTAGAACACCCCAACAAAATGGGGTAGTTGAGCGAAAGAATAGGACTGTAAAAGAGATGGCAAGAACCATGTTGAATCAAGCAAATCTAGAAAATATGTACTGGAAAGAAGTTGTTCATACAACTGTTTACATTTTGAATAGAGTGCAGATCAGAGTGAAATCAAATTTCACTCCATATGAACTGTGGTATGGAAAATCTGCCCAAATTAAATATTTCAGAATATTTGGCTGCAAGTGCTTAGAGATGACAAAAACTTAGGCAATTTCCAATCTAAAACTGATGAAGGTATCTTTTTAGGATACTCTACACATAGCAGAGCCTATAAATGCTTTAACAATAGGCTGAACAAAATTGTTGAATCTGTAAATGTCAAATTTGATGAAAATATGCTTTTAGATGGTGAACCTATGCAGGATGATGAAGAGGATGAATTTGAACTTGATATAATCACTGAGAGCTTTGAAACTACAAAGCCTGAAATAAAACCAGCAAGCCCTAAACTTGTTGAAGCACAATCTAAAGATGCTGAAATTAGCTCAAAAAAATGTGAACCCAAAGTTACTTCAAAATATCTTGCTAGAAATCATCCTAAGGATTTGATTATAGGAGATAGATCTGCAGGAGTTCAAACAATGAAAAAATCTGTCAACTATGATGAAAAAGCTCACACAGCTGAGCTTACTGCATTTTTTTTAATCATCCAGTTTGAGCCCAAATTTTTTGATGATGCTCTAACTGATGAATGTTGGCTTAATGTAATGCAGGAAGAAATTGATCAAATTGAAAAAAATCAGACTTGGGATCTAGTCCCTGTTGATGGTGTTTTTATGCACTTCACAACACAGGTAATACATAGGTGCATTACCTCTCTTGAAAGACAATCTTCCACAATCAAATTGCAGAACACTATCCCAAGGTCTCTCGAGTGTTAGGTCATGACGAGGCTTGGAATAAATCAGTTGTTTGGTGTGATTTTGTTGGAATCACAAGGCGATCTTACGTGGTCAAAACTGTAGGACAATTGGGTCAATGCACGGAGTTTTGCAGATTTGGAATTACTGTACCTTGTTGCAAGTTCAAACAACAGTCTTGGACTCCATTGCTTTGTCGGATTTGGCTTTACAATGTGCAACGAACCTCAACACACGTTGTTTCTAAAAAAAGGAAAAAGAAAAGGGGCGAGGGAGAAAGATGTTTCCCAGACCTGCAATTATCGATGAATAGTGATCATGGAGGTTCCTGCTGTGGATAGTTTCCTTAAATAGGATTTCACTTAATCATAATTCTCACAATATCATGAAATCTATGTTATCTTCTAGGGACTGCAGATATTCATCATTCATTCACCATGGAAACATGAATAAAGATAAAGTTTAATGAGCAACAATGAAATCAAAGTCCAAACTAACTTTGCACAGTCGTATACCATCAGCAAATGACCAAAAGTATGGACAGGGAAAGCATACACACAACAGTAATCTTTAAAACCAGAGACACCATACTAATTCTACCAAAGTCAATCTAAGGATACTAAAACAATAAAGTAACTTAAAACAAATTTCTAACTAAATAGAGAAGAACCATGAAACATGTGGAGAAAACCAGAAATACACCAGAAAATGACTGTATTTTCTAGTATATTCTCAACAGCATGTCTTTACAACAACTCAACTCTCTTAGAATGAGAAGAGGAAAGCCCTATTTATAGTTTTCAAAAAACAAAATGAGTGGCCAAGATTTGATTCTATTGTGTGGCCAATATTCACTTTACTTTAGGGTTTCACCTACCCCCAAACATATTACATTTATAAATAAATTCTTGTCATTTTCCATGTTTCGTCTTCTAGTGATAGCACTGTAGCAATTTCAACCTTTAGCCATTTGCCCTTTGCTGTAGCTATTCTTTGAGGAATTCTTCATTGATAACAGGGTTGCCTTCATGCTTCTTCAGCGCTACATACTCTATGAAGTTCAGGATCAGCGGTTGGAGCTTATCCATCTCCATGATGTCTGATTGCAGCACTTGATAGCTCCATTCCTGGGAATTGCTGACAAGTTTCTTCCAGTCTTCTTCATATTTCGCTGCATCATCTATGAAAAGCTTTGACTTCGCGAAGGCACGGGTTGCAAAACTCATAAAGTCCACTGTGACTTCAACTAACATCCCATCTTCCATGATTTTCAAGAAGTGGGACCTTATGTTTTCCGGATTGATCTCGGCTGCGGGTGGCTCATACCCTGTCATCAACTTGATGTATCGAGAACATTCTTCTCAAGAATCCCTAGCCCACTCGATGTCTGGCGCTATCCGCTCAATGATCTGCTCGAGCCTTTTCCTTCTGTGGTTGAAATCTCGCTTCCAGACATCTACTAACCAATGGTCATCGTCCTTGAAGGCCAAGTCCTTCTCCCAGACCTCGCCTGGCAATGCGAGTACGGCCTAGATCTTTGGATATGTTGCCTCATACCTCCTTGGGAACTCCTCACAAATTTGCTTTGTACCCTCAAGGGTCCTTTGTACTTCAAGGAACTTGTTTGCTATCCGAACAACCAAATTGATGCCCACATTTCCCATATCTAAGACCTTCTAGAACCAGTTTTTTGTAGTTTTGTCTAAGTTCCTCCTCTTTTCTAACTTATTAATTTGCTCTTGGGATAGCAGCTGAGGCAGGGCAGCTGACGTTGTAGGTTGCTCATCCAGGGATGACCACTATTGAATGTAGGTTGTTAGATCAGCCACTTGCTCCTTGTGCTCCTCCTTTGAGACCTTATCCTATTAGATAAGGTGCACTACTGTGGTGACCGACTCCTGAAGATGCTCAACCTTCTGTTCCCTCGTGGCCACTCCCAAGTCGATGGTGGAGACGTTGTAAGTTATACCTTGTTCTCCAATCATTGGTGTTGCTATCTGCACCGCCCTTGATCCTGAAGCATCCATGGTTATCTTGGATCTAGCCCTGGGCTTCTTCTCCTTCTTCTTGGTGCTTAACCGCGCTCTAACCATGATGGCTTCTAGCCTTGCCCTGGGATCCTTCAAGGTGGGAGTCTTCTGCTTTAGTTGCCTTTGCAGCCATTCAGGCACTTGGGGCTCCTCCCCAGGTGATTTACTTTGACTCCCATTGTCCCCTGTTTCAAGCTCGGCGGTTCTGATGACAAGAGCCCTTTCTTCAGTCCCTGCATCTTCTTTCTCCTCTTCGGAGTCTTGTCGGAGGGTTTCGTGTCCAGTGGGGGACTCAGTATGCAACTGCTCTTTGGGTGGATCTTCTTTCTCAACATCCCCCTCTTCTTCGTTCTGATTGTATTCATGCTCTTCAGGGTTCTCCCCTTGCTCATCCTTGTGGGGGAATACTTCCTTGTCGTGCTCTTGGGTCTCATCCTGCCTCTCAGTAGGAAACTTGCTGCCCTCTGTTTCTTGAGCAATAATCTCTTCTTCTCGGACAAGCCGGTCTTCGGCTTCCTTATCTTCTATCTCCTTGAGTTGCTTTCTCCATTCTGCATTGAGCTCAAGATCATTTGATTCTTTTATAAATTTAGTGTTCAGCTCTTCGCTGCTCTCACTTGAGGACTCATACACCACCTCGTCGATTTCGTGGCGTTTGACCAGTGGATGTTCATGATACTCAAATTCTTCCTCTTCTGGTGCCTTTGCAGCCTCTAGCTGTTGTCGCTCGAGCTCATCCGATATTTGCATTGTAGCTTCCATCTTTGGTGGTTTAGTAGAGGGAAGGGGAACTAGAGTAGAGGCCATGGCTTGGGCTATTGCAGCCTGAACCACTAGATTAGTGAGCATTCTTGAGAGCTTGGCAGGTACATTTTGCATGTATTTCACGAATGACTCCGGGAGACCAAGGACAGGCATCGTAGCAGCGGGAGCAAGGGGGAGGGAAGGAGACATGGAAGAAGAGGAGATGGGTGAGGTCGTGGCAGATGATGAATCCATGAGAATGACCTACAAGATTGGGGGAGTGGCAACAAGGTGGACAAAGATGTCCACCACCGGCGGGGAGGAAGCAGAAGCTGGAATTGAAGTAAGCGGGGTGGCAGTGGTGATCGTAATAGGTGGAGACCCCAGCGAGCTAGATCCCTCTTTTCCAATCCCAAGGGATGGACCCTTGGGCATCACCGTTGTCTTTGTGCCTCCAATTGTTTTTCTTTTCTTCTTAGAGGGCTCAGACTCGGAAGACTTGTGGGCATAGAGCTTTGGTTTGGGCAGTTGCTCACTGGCCTCCTTTCTCTTCTTGGTCTTAGCTGATGGTGGCATGCTAGATGCTTCCCCAGTTACAGTGACAATTGCTCCACCTTCTGAGCCACTTGGTTCATTTTCTAGTCCCTTGAATGTCAAGGCGACTCCTTGTTGTTTTAATCGAGCCACCTGTTGGTCGACCCATGCCTTCGTTCGGATCTCGACGGGCCTAGTGAGTATGGTGAGGTCGTCGAGCTCTAGTTCATTCTAGTCAATCACAGGCAACGGAAAATTGGCGACGACATCGTACCCTGGATCAACCATTATGTCTTCATCTTCTTTGAGCTAGTCGGGAACTGGGCACAGGTTGAGCCTTTGCACAAAGATGGCGGTCATGCACATGTAATGTCTCACTCGTACCTCAAGATCATCTTTGCAGTTGGCCCAAAAGTCTTTGATGCTGTGGAGGTGGGCATACCCTCATCCTAGTGCCTTTCTGATGTGCCCGTACGGGTCCATTCGAGGTCGAGCTGTATATTGAAGGAAGTTATACTCAACCAACTCCTTTTCTGAATACCCCGCACACTGGGAGGTATGAATCTTGTACATTCCTTGGCCAAGCCCCATAGGGTAAGACGGGATTGCCAAATGCTTATCACTTAGGATGCTATGAATATGTCGTAGCTATCAGGTCAGCTCCAATAGAATGATCCGGTCATTGGGGTATCGGGTAGCTTGTTCGGTCTCTCCGTGAATACCTCGACATAGATGTATGTGAACTTCAGGAATTGTATGTAAAGGAAGGCATACTGCTTGAGGAGGGCTAGGGCACTATGTGAAACTCTCATTTGAAAGTCACCCCCAAGAGACTGGATGATGTGAGTGATGAATGCATCGTTCACTCGACAGTAATCCTTATTGAAATTCCTGAATTGTAATTAAGTGTACTTGTTGTATGGTTTGAGTTCCACCCCCGATGGATCACTGGGTACCACCGCCAATCCCTGATAATGCCGTCAATCAGCGAGGGAATATACCAAGTAGGAGGCCATAAAGAACTTGGAGGTCTTCTTCACGGTTGTAAACTACTCGTGGAAGTAGTCACTGATCATCTCTCCCCAATAGAAGGCGGTCCCTTTGCCGTAGAGAATCTCCTCTATAAAATAGAACATCCACTCTTAGAAGAAGGCCACTCCAGGAAGGCCCATCACTCGGCTCAGCAAAGTTATGAGGTCATGGTAATCCTCAAAAAATTTGCTGCGAAAAAGCTCCTGAGGAAGCTTACCAGCACTGCCCCGCTTATCCTTTAACCAATATTGATTGATGACATTCTTGCACCCCAAGGGATCCTGCTCCCAGACTTGTTTGCATTCCTCCATGGTGGGGACCTCCATGCTATCAAAGGCAGGAATGTGGAAGGTTGCTGTTATACCCGATGGAGACATGTCGGCAAAGATATTTCCATCCCGGTCTACTATAGTCCGGGTCTCTTCCTGGTAGGCCTCTGCGCATGCCATTACTAGTTCTAGGGCCACCAAGGCCGGCGGGAAGCCTGCAACCTTAACAATTCCGTTCTTTATCAGTTTTGCGTTCTCTATCTTTGGGTTCATCTCGACCCTTTGTATGAATTCATCAACATCGACTTGACCGATGTTGGTATCGATAACATCTCTCCAAAGGGAGGTGACTCTAGATTGTACAGGGACCCCTTGGAACTTATACTTCATCAGGTCCCTGTCCTCCTTGCCTCAAGGTGTCTTGGCTATTCTTTTTCCTTTCCCCTTGGAGGCACCGAAAGTTTTTGCACCGGATTCCATAAATCCTGCACAAGAGACGAGGATTAGTAACAATAAGCATGATGAAATGATCCTGGACAAGTATCTGCATCTTAAGATTAGGTTTACAATCATTATTCATTGTTCAATAATCACACAACACCTGATAATTCATTGTTAGAAGGCAAAACAGAGAAACCAGGTTCCCAAGGCTGAAATTCCCTTGGCAGAATGTCGTTTGAAAGGGCAAATTGATGATGGAATTCCCAAAGGCATTTCTCGATGTTGGATTTGAGAACTTGAAGGTTGATGTGAAGGAAAACCTAATTTTAGAAAATGGGTCAAAATCCATTTTGGATTTGGAGGTCATTTGACCCTCCATTCGAGAGTTTGGGCATTAACTGCAAGAAAGCCATTTGAAACGGCACAGGGGAGGCGGAAACCCGGGCGCCGAAATTTGGGTCTCAGATTGTTGTTGCCGAGGAGCGGTCACGGGTCAGCCATTTGAAACGACGAAATGGAAGCGGAAATTCGAAGGGAGAATTCTGGAAGACAATTCCCGGAAGCAGTTGGAAGAATCAAGACAGCCAGGCGACGAACTGAGCACCGGGACTCGGAGGTTGGGAAGCTGTTGTGTACTTGCCGATGAAATGGAATCTCGAGAGGGGAATTTCGGTGGTCGGAACCCAGGAGAAGCTAAGGAGCGAGAGTTTTCCTAAATTTGGTTTCGGCAGGTAGCAGACCGGAGTTAGAGAGCTGGGAGGACGTCCCATGAATGCCGTTTGGAACGGCGAACGCAACACGGAATTTCGGAGGTCGGGGTCCAGTGCAAACTTTAGCGAAGGCTCCGTCTGGAAATTGGAAGATTTTCGAGGAGGTGGGAATTGGGTTCCAGAAAGCTGCAGGGGGAAGGCCGTCGAAACATCGAAGTCACGACGGAATTCCGAGGACGAAATCCTAGGGAAAGAATCTCGGGGATCTCATTTTATCAGTTTTTGATAGATTGTCAAGGTTCTAGACGAACTTTGAGGTCTCGCGGCTCGGAGGTCGGGAGGATGCTCGGGCGAGGCTGTCGAAATGACGACGACGCAACAGAATCCTAGGAGGGGAATTGCGAAGGTCGGAGTCCAAGGAGGGGGTCGGAGGCGGAGAATTTTGAAATTTTAAGTTGCAGACGGCGGTGGGAATGTCGGCGGCTGTTCCAAAGAACGGACGCAGAGAGATGAAGTCCCGGATCAAATTTCTAGCCACTTAGCGATCAATTTTTAATTTTCTAAAAGGTGGGTTTTGACCAGAAGGCACAAATTTACTTAATTTTAAACCCATTTTACAATTCGCATATGCCAAAATGCGAAATTTCACAAATCAAAGGGGGAGGGCGCACGAACGACAAACCTACCTAGAAGACCCGAAGAGCGAACAGCCAGCCACGCAGAAACGGTGGAAAATGGAGCTCGGAATGCTGGGCGGAAAACACCTAGTCGTTGAAAGTTCTCCAAACTTTTCTATCACTCGAGCAATTGATAATGATGACCGCAAAATTTGTTTTTATAGCAAAAACCGCCATTAATACAACATTTAATTTCTTCGTACGGCGGCAGGTGGAGTTGGTGGATTAAAAACACAGTCGGTGGCGGGAGGATCGGAGTCCGGTGGCCAGGAAGCCATCCCGCCATGGCCGTCGAAATGGCAAAGATCGATAGGAAACCCGAAGGGGGAAACTCAAAAATTGCCATAGACGCCAGAAAGGGAATTCTGACAAGGAAAACCTGGATTGAGCCCCAGAATTAGCATTTTAACAGGGGCCACTTTGGTCAAGCTTAAAGTATGACGTTGGGGAACGTGTCGACCTTTTAGGTAACAAAATTGGGCATGCAAAATGAGGAAAAACAAAAAGGGGGCGGGACGCTAAAGAGGGAAAAGAGGGTCCCCGTTCCGAACGGGGCGTGTGTGCGAAAGGCACAACAGTCCCAAGACCAGATGACAAAAATGTCATAGGAGGCAAGTGGATCTTTAGAAACAAACATGATGAACATAGTCATGTTGTTCGCAACAAGGCTAGATATGTCTGCAAAGGATATGCTCAGCAAGAAGGTATTGATTTCGGTGAAACTTTTGCTCCTGTTGCTAGGCTTGAATCCATTATAATTTTTTTGGCTATTCTGTTTTCAAAAATTTCACTATATATCAAATGGATGTAAAAACAACCTTTCTAAATTGATACTTAGAAGAAGAAGTTTACATAGAACAACCTAAAGGGTTTATCTGTAAAAACAAACCCAATCACGTCTACAGGCTGAAAAAGGCTCTATATGGCCTAAAACAAGCTCCTAGAGCTTGGTACTCTAGATTGGACGGTCACTTACTGTCAAAAGGGTTCATTAGAGGAGGAGTTGACAACAATCTGTATGTTAAAATTGAAGGATCTGATATTCTTGTTGTTGAAATTTATGTTGATGACATTATTTTTGGTTGCAACAATATTTCTTTGAGTAAAACATTTTCACAAATCATGGAATCTGAATTCGAAATGTCAATGCTGGGAGAACTATCATTTTTCTTAGGTCTTCAAATTTCACAACTTGACTCTGGCATCTTTTTATCACAAGCAAGATATGCAAAAGAAATGTTAAAAAGGTTTAAAATGGATGAAAGTCATCCTGTAAGCACTCCAATGGCTACTGGCTGTAAACTTAGCAAAATTGATGACTCCCCTGCCATAAACTCAACTGATTATAGGTCAATGATAGGCAGCCTATTGTATTTAACAGCCTCAAGACCTAACATAATGCAAGTTGTTTGCATGGTTGCTCGTTTTTAATCAGCTCCTAAAGAATCTCATGTCAATGCTGTGAGAAGAATTCTTAAATATGTACAAGGCACAATTGATTATGGGCTCTGGTATCCCAGAAGTAATGATTTCTCTTTAGTAGCTTATACTGATTCTAACTAGGTAGGATGTCTAGATGACAGGAAAAGCACCAGTGGTGCTGCTTTCTTTCTTGGTGATCATTTAGTGGCTTGGCACAACAAAAAGCAAGAATTTGTTTCACTCTCTACTGCTGAAGCAGAATATATAGCTACCACTTCTTGCTGCACTCAGGTAATTTGGATGTCACAAACATTATCAGATATGGGTATTGAAATACCAAAACCTATCACTATTTTGTGTGACAATACTAGTGCAATAAATATCTCAAAAAATCCAGTTATGCACTCTCGAACTAAACATATAGCTATAAAGTTTCATTTTCTTCATGAAAGGGTGTTGGCTAACAAGGTATACGTGTAATATGTTCCTACACAAGCATAGGTTGCTGACATTTTTACAAAACCATTGGCTAAAGATGTCTTTGAGAGACTTCGGTCTCGATTGGGAGTTGTCTCTCAATCTTTGTTATCTTAACCAGTCTATCTTGGTGATAGGGGGAGTTGGTTAGCTCTTCTTGTAGCTCATACTTTGCTGCTCAAAGGTTCTTTCTGCAGTTTGATGGCATGTCACAGTTGGTTTTGGTTTATCTTTGTTTGGTCTCCCTTTATCCTTGTGTCAAAAAGGGGAAGAATTTTGAGCATTCGGTTACAGTTCATTATCTTTGGTTTGGTGGCTCAGTTTTTCCATCAAGGACAAAGGGGGAGTTTGTTGAATCCCTCTTATGCTATTTTGTCCTTGATGTCACTCTATGATTATCTAGCATCTTGATGGTTATCTTCTCAATTGATCCATGTTTTGTTTGGCACATTTACTTCATTGATTTTATTATCTTGGTGCCACTGATCATTTAACTTCTTGTGCAGATTACAAGTGCTTGTTGAGGTATTCTGGTTACAGGTCATTTTCTCCATTGATCAGGTGATACATTTCTGGTTTAAACAATTATTGTTTCAGTGATGATCTCAATTATGTTGTCCTTGGCATAAATAATCTTTAAACAGGTTGTTACATGTATGGTTTGATCAGGCTCTTGCATCTTGAAATTATTAATGGTTTACATGATGCAACATATTTCTTAGTATATTAAGGGTTTATGGTAAGTGGCATGGTAGTGTGAATTTATCATGCAAAATCAGTCTTCATAAGTCATTGGACATTAACTTGGCATTGGCACATCTTATCACAATGGACACTTTAAGATGACAAGTTTGGCTTTAATGAATTTAGTTATGGTATTTGGTATGGGAGAATGGCATTCAGAATCTTGCATAATATCTTGCTTCTATTTCTTAGGCATTGGAAATTACATTGCATTGGACTTCATCATGGTGGCATTTGACCATGGGCAAGGGCATTCTATTCGATCCTCCATTTGTATTTGTGTTGGGTCATTTGGTTGATTTTTACTTCAAGCCTTAAGGTCGACTGTAGTCATAAAAGGTTAATTATTGTTTATGTCACATTGAATGTGACCTTGCCTTGACTTTGTGGGAACTTCATGTCTTATGTTTTTTCACCCCTTCACATGAAATATTGTTGGTATTATTGTGTCGGCATTACTCATTGTCTAAAATAATCAAATGCCATAATGGTTGTCGGCATGCAACCCTTGGATAAGCCTGTAGACTTGACATGGAATAATGAGTTTGTTTAATCATTGTCCTTTTTCAGACTCCAAATGTTATCCATTTCTACAAAGGAACTCGTTTTGTTTGATATGGAAGGTTAGGGCAAAACGTTTTTTTCTGTTTCACATTTTTTTTGACACCCCCATTCTGGCTGCCACCATGGATCTTTGCCTTGGGCCGTTTCTTTGTTATCCTTGGCATTTTTGCTCTTGGACAGCGATTGGGAGTAGTCAGGAGTCCAGCACAGAGGTCGCTCCATTTGTCTTCTTTCAGCCACTGGGTGTTAGCACATTTTTGGAAGGCAGTGTGGTCATTTTGCTCCTCTACATGACTGGTAATCATTCTTTGACAACAACATTCATTTACCAGGTATTCTTCTTTTGGTTGGTTTGCAGATCCGCTTCTGGACAAGCAAGATGGTTATGAACTTATTCTTTCTCTTATGCAAAGTGAAAAATAGAAAACGTCTATTGCTTTCAAGAGAATAGTTTGAAATATTTGTTTTTAAGAATCAAAACGTGACTGCAATTTCATTTGAAGGTTATCATTATAGTCATTTTAAGGAACTGTGTTTTCTGGTTGTGGGTAATGATAATATCATCGAATCTCTTCATTTGCTTATCTGGGTTCATGGATAACGGTTCTTGTGAAGTTACTTCAGTCACACTTCACAATGACTTCAATTTCTTAAGATTTATAGTCACTATAATGGGTATAGATCTTAGAATATTCTCTCAGCCTCACTGGAAATTATGGGTAACTATTATAATCCATGGTTAATAGCTTTCGATTGCATGCTGGTTGGGGTTTCAGTTATTTCTTTTTCATAGCAGCTTATTTGTCAGAACTCCTATGGTATATGCACTCTTCATTACTACTTGTGGGTATAATCTGAAAGAGGTTTCATTTTGCTAAAAATACTTCTGGTACATTGTTGGTTCTGTCAAGGAAAAATGGTTATCATTTCAGTTTTAAATGATGTGCTCTCATTGCTTTTGTTTAAGCACTGCATGTGCAGGCCTCTAGTGAAGATATGCTCTGTCACACCTCTATTCTTGGACATTGTTGTTCTATACTCAACAGAAAGAAAGAATCTTTTTCTATGATCATTGCAACATCAAATCTATTTTTTGACAGTCATTTTGTAACCTAAAAAACAACCTTGTCTAACCTTTTGGAATGTGAAATTCGAGAAACAGTGGTAATACTTCCAATATGTAATGATGTTTTTTGTAAAAAGCCAAAAATAGTGAGTTTAGGGTTCTATTATGATAGAAAATAAAAAATTTGAAACAAGGCTATTACTATTTAGAGATGTGAAAGTCTATTCTGTTCTTTGATGCTAAAAATTGGAAAACACAGTGTGTAGTCAGATTTGTAGTTTCTGTATGGGAAAAGATTGAAAATCAAACAATGAGAAAAGAAAGAAAAGATGTATTATTGTAAAACAGTTTGATAAGACTGTATTGTGACTATGATAGGATTTTCCTCAAGCTGCATTGAGATTAGATAATGCATGGAATTTTGAAGAGTCAATTTTGACTCTTGAAAATTCTATGTTTTGTCTGTCAAGAGGCACTTGACAGAAATCAAGTGAAATAGAGAGATCCTCTGTACTATTGTACGTTCTATTGAATATCAGGAAAGGGGTTGGTGCTCCTTGATTCGGTGCTCAGAAATCAGCCATTGAGGCTTTGTCAAAATAAATTATTGAAATGAAAGCCTGAAAAGGTAGCAGGTTCAGGAGTGGTTTTTCTACCCAAGGAGGGTTTTCCACTCGGCATATCTTGTGTCTATTGTGTCCTTACGACTCTTTTTCTTCAGTACTGTACTACTTTAAAATGAAATGTTACATTACTCATTTCAGTTTATATGATTGCATTCGAATACATGAATGATACTATCATTGAAAAATGAGAACATATGTACGGATCTTTTCAGTTTCAGTTTAAAATATTTAAGAAGTTATAAACACTGATTCACCCCCCTCTTAGTGTATTATCACTCCAACAGTTTAATGGGTTGAATTGAGTGTTTTTGTAGGGAATAATCGATCATCTAGCAACTGTTACGAAATGTTGAGCCAGCACGTGCCTTAAGTATGATGAAAGATAGATGTTTCGAAACTCCTCTTGAATCGCAGGCTGATGAACCGAAGATTTAGTTACTGTCTATTTAATTTTTGTTACCAAAAACTTCACGGCTCATCTCGAGCCTTCTCTATGTTTATGAGTTTTAAAGACATGGAAGTTAGTTAAAGTTGTTAAAAGACTTTTTCAATGGCTATCCACGCCATCTGAAATTTAGGCTTTAGTTATAAGTTTTTCTATAAGAATGTAATTTCAAAATGGATAAATAAGACTGAATAGTAATGTTATGCTACATATATGATTTCTGAATATTGATGAATGAAAGAAATTTCTTCTATCACTTACTAAGTTGTTGAACTATGGATGATAACTGTTTATAATGGAAGGACTCCAAAACCTGTAGTTTATGTGATTTGAGAACAAAGTGTGACCCACGAGCTGGCCACTCGAGGGGAGTTAGTTTAAATAGATAAGTACTTACTATTATGTTGTTTTAGTTGTTACAAAAATAACTGTTCAGTAGGAATTATTTAAGTCTGTTAAGAGTTGAGTCTAAAGTTCCAGAACACCATTAGTTTTAGTATGAGTTATTCTTCGTAGTTGTTAGAATCATTTACTATTTAAAGAAAATGTTTTATAATCTATTTACTTAATTTTCCACTTTCGTAGTTTATCAGTTATATAGTTTGCTTATCTCTATGTTTTCTAGTTTAAGTATTTCCAGTTTTCCTAGAATAAATTATTTTTCAGATAAGAAGTTAAATGGCCTTAGACTAAAATTGATTTCAGTAATTTAAAGAAAAACAAAAAATCTAAGATGAGTTATCTGAATTATCTTCTTTTGCAAACTGCCTTGGACATTGCTCGATTGACTACTTGACATTCTATATTCTAAAGTAGTAGGACCTAATGACAACCTATCACTTTTTGGCGCCATTGTCGGGGACCCTAAAATAGCCTTTGTGCTTAAGTGTTACTAGGAGATGGTTTTGATACCTCATTTTATGCCAAAAATTATGCCGTCGGCTTCCTCTTCTGCATGGTCAGGAAAAGAGGCCCTCACAGACGATTTATACCAAAGACCCCTCCAAAATACGTACCAATCATACTTAGGGAAGCCCAAGGCTCAGACGACCACACTTCTGAAGAATTATTTGAGTCTATCCTACCTAAGGCTTTCCACTATTTACCTGACGAGAACAACTAGTTATAGAGGAAATTGTCTTTGAGTAACAAACTTATCTGAACATCATGGGAGATCGTAGAGCTGAACCTCAACGCCCTCCTAGAACGTTTACTTATCGTATTACCTTGGATGCAAATGATGATACTACGATGAAGAACATTTCTCCAGCTTTCCTTCCAACCTTTCGTGGCTTGTCCTCGGAAGACCTGAACAAATTTCTCTTTGAATTTAAGGTCTTATGTCAAATGTATGACTATAAAAATGATAACCAAAAGTTGAATCTTTTTCCTTCTACTCTAAAGGATTCAACAATTCACTGGTTTATGGGATTGGGTTCTGGTAGTATAACATCCTACAGGGAAATGGAGAATTTTTTCTTACAAAAATACCAAAGTTATTGTAGGGTGAGTGACTAGAAGGAAGAGTTGTTTAAATTGAGACAAAACAAGGATGAGAGTTTAGAGGATTATCTCGATAGGTTCCTTTTCCTCTCTAAAAGATGTGGAGAAGAGGCCATTAGCGTCGAGATTATCAAAACAAATTTTCTTAAGGGACTTGACGATGATGCTAGAAGAAGTCTTGATCTAATGGGAAAGGGTGAAGTGTCTCAACTGACCCTTGAGGAAATATGTGAGTTATGTCAGAATTTCTCCCATACTCGGGAAGGAATCCGTAAGACTGATCTTTTTAAAGGATCTAATGAGATAGGTAAGCTCCGTGAAGAAATAACAAATCTGAAAACCGACATTCTCGTCTAGTTAAACATTACTTTAGATGGCATACAAGCTAAAACTCACAACCCAGAGACCTTGTCAATCTATTGTCCCAGGTGTCGAAACAAACACCTGTTGCGAGAGTGTCCTTTAGATAAATTCAAAATTTGTCAACTCTGTGAGCAAAACCATCCTACAAAATAGTGTGAGATTCTCTCTGATATTAAGAATTCCAAGAAAAAACTATTCAGGTTGAAGAGGAGATAAACGTGTTAAACCAACGTCAAGGACGTAACTTCTCTTATGGACAGAATTCCAATCCTGCATGGAGACCATAAAATAACTAGGTTCATAATCAATGGAACCCATCTTGGAATCGATCACCTCTCATGCAACCTAACTAGGGAACTCCTTATTGGGGGTCCCCCAAATGGGGAAATCCGTAGTGGTCGAACCAACCACAACAACAATGGTGCCAACAACATGCTACCCCCCAATGGAATTAGGGACAAAATCAATTTTATACTGCACCTAGGAGGAATCAATAACATAATTTGTTACCTCCAGCTCAAAACCTTCCTTAGAATGAGTAGGTGAACCAACCTCAGCTTCCAGCGCAACCACTCCCCAATCCTACGAATAATCGCCAAAATACACCAGTCTACTCTACCGAACATGAAAATGTTACAGGACTGAATGCGATACATTACAAAAATGTACAGTTGTGCTCAGGTAGAACTCTTCAACCCCCAAATATTGAGGAAATAGTAGAGGAACCTGAGCCCAAAAGTCCACTAAGAGACAAGTCACCTAATCAGGACACTTCCACCAAGGATAAAGAGCCTTTTTCAACAGCGGGAGCTGCTGATTTGTCTCGAGAGGAGGAAGGTCAGTCCGTTCCAAAAGAGAAAACAATGGCACCATATCCAGAACATTTAAAGTCAATGATCCTAGAAGATACTCCGAAAGTATCTATGGCTTCTGAAACTGCATTAATTCAGGAGATTAAGCAATTGCAAATTGAGGTTCCTCTATTGCAAGCAATAAAGGAAATTCCTGAGTTAAACCAGTTAATCAAATAGCTATGTATTAAAACACCAGATAGGAAGCCAAAAAAGATAGATACCATTCATATTGATGGTTATTTAGCTGATTTTCTGTCTAGAAAGTCTATTGCTCCAAAATATGATGATCTTGGGAGTCCACTTATAACTGTTACAATCAACGATGTAGCAATACCAAATGCACTAGTGGATCTTGGGGCAGTTATTAATGTGATGACTGTGGATGTAATGGAAAATTTAGGACTAATTGATTTACATCCTACAACTACAGTCTTACAAATGGAAAATCAGTCTATAGCCATCCCAAAGGGCGTCATTAAAAACATCCTCATCAAAGTTGATGGATGAGAATATCCAGTCGACTTCCAGGTAATTCAGTCGCTTACACCTAAAGATAGTTATCCAATAATTCTTGGGAGACCATGGTTGGCCATGGTTACTGCTAAGATTGATTGTAGAGAAGGGAGAATGACCATTTCGTATGGTCAAGACAGTAAACATTTGTTCTTATATCCCCCTGCTAAACCAACTAAGCATAAAAAGGTCTGGGTTGATGAACCAGAAGAATCTAGTGGTCAAGACAGTTTGGCCTCGCTGGCCATGGTAGTAATTAAACAACATGGAGAAGAATTGGAGGAAGAGTTAGTAAGTGATGTAGCACGCCTTGCTATAACCCCAAATGAGGAATAAATGATGGATGCTCCAAGAATTTTTGGGCAACCAATTGATATAAGCAGGATGGAGCAAAGCTATGCTACAATGGGAATGCCTTGTCCCTTAGCAAACATGATTCCCAGAACAAGTCATTTCTTTGAAGATATCAAAAGGTTTCACCGACTTATACCTCATAGCTATCCTCTCAATACCTTGTTATGACCAATTTATACTATCACTTCGGTCCATCCTAGAAGAAAATCAATCATGTTGTTACCAAGAAAAACTTTTAACATCAATAGTTGGCTGACAGAAACACAAGAGGATAAGTTATTCAATGTGTTGGTAAAAAGGTCTAAAGCTTTTGCTTGGGATTATACAGACATGAGGGGAATTCACCCAAGTGTGTGTACTCATCACATCTATACTGACATTAGTATAAGGCCTATTCGCCAGCCTCATAGGAGACTCAATCCTGCATTAAAGGATTTGGTCAAAATTGAAATTTAGAAACTCCTTCGTGTAGGATTTATTTATCCTATCTCTGATAGTAAGTGGGTATCACCTATGGTGGTCATGCCCAAGAAAAATGAAAAGTGGAGAATCTGTGTAGACTATAGAGAACTCAACAAAGCCACTCATTGAGATTATTTTCTCCTACCATTTGTTGACCAGGTTCTGGACAACTTGGCTGGAAGGAAACATTTCTCCTTTCTAGATGGATTTAGTGGTTACAATCAGATATAGGTTGCCCCAGAAGACCAAGACAAGATCATGTTTACTTGCCCTTGGGGCACATTTGCATATAGAGTGATTCCCTTTGGACTTTGTAACACTCCAACAACTTTTCAGAGAGCCGTTCTTGCTATATTTGTTGCTCTCGTTAATGACTATGTAGAGGTCTACATGGATGACTTTACAGTCTATGGGTCAATATATGACGAAGCTCTTCAGAACCTAGATTGAGTTCTACAAGTGTGTGAGGAAAATAGACTATCTCTTAGCCATGAAAAATGTTTAATAATGGTAGAACAAGGAATAGTTTTGGGACATCATATTTCCTTTGAGGGAATAAAGGTTGACCCCAAGAAAATTGAGGTCATCCAACAATTGACTATCCCTCAAACACAAATAGATGTTTGAAGTTTTCTTGGACATTTCGATTACTACAGAAGGTTCATTGAAGGCTTCAGTAAAATAGCAGCTCCTATGTCCTTTCTTTTATAGAAAGAAGTAGAGTTTGTTTGGATGCCTAAGTGTCAGCTATCATTCCAAACCATTAAGGAAAAGCTTGTCTCTGCTCCCATTCTGCGAGGACCAAATTGGAGTATTCCCTTCCACATTTATGTAGATGGTTCTATGGATGCTATTGGTGCAGTTTTGGGACGAGAAGATGACAATGGGGGTAAATATGCCATATATTTTATCAGTAAAAATTTTACTTCTGCAGAAAGGAATTATAAAACAACAGAAAAATAATTTCTAGTTGTTGTTCATGCCATTAAGAAATTTCGCCACTACATTACGGGATATAAGGTTACAGTTTATATAGACCATTCAGCTATAAAATACCTAATGAACAAACCCATAGTTAATGGTTGAATTATGAGATGGTTATTACTCCTTCATGAGTTTAATGCTACAATTCTTAACAAACTAGGGAAATATAACATAGTAGAAGATTTTCTATCATGAATCAAACAGGAAAAGGGTGATAGTACTCTTGTTTAGGATGAATTTCCAAATGAGAGTCTATTTGCAATTTCTATAAAATTGCCCTGATTCACAGATATCACTAACTATTTAGCTGCTTCTGAGATACCCTCGGGATTCATGACTAAGCAAAAGAAGTGACTTATCAGGGAAAGTGCCCCATTCAAATGGATAAATAGAATGTTATTTCGTTGTGGACCGGATATGGTCTTAAGAAGATGTGTGAGAGTGGATGAAACCTATAGCATTCTAAGGGCCTATCACAATGATCCTTCGGGAGGACATTATTCTGCGAAGAGAATGTCCCATAAAATTTTAGGCACTGGATACTATTGGCCCTCAATGCATAAGGATATTAAGAACTATGTTCATCATTGTGATAAATGTCAAAGAGTAGGAAGACCAACTGCTTCTTCAGAAATGTCGTTACTACCACAGGTAGTGCTTGAACCATTCGAGAAATGGGGTCTATATTTTATCAGACCCATAGATCCTTCCTCTCAAGGGAAAGAGTACATATTGGTTTGCACTGACTACTTGACAAAATGGGCTGAAGTTCAAGCCTTACGAGTAGCTAGGGAAGAGCAAGTCGTAGATTTCCTCTATAATGAAATCTTTCTTAGATTTGGAGCCCCTCGAACTATCGTTACTGATTAGGGACCCCAATTTTATGTCCAAAGTGCTCTTGGCATTTACCAACCATTTTCAGGTAAGTCATAGGAAGTCCTCCCCTTACCACCCTCAAGAAAATGGTCAGGTGGAAGTAACTAATAGAGAGCTTGAAAACATATTAACAAAAATAGTTTTTTTAGTAAGAAAAGATTGGGCCAGGAAACTCCTTGAAGTTGTTTGGGCATACAACACAACCTAGAAATCCACGACTGGATTTAGTTCCTATGAGCTCATTTTTGAAAAGAAACCTCTTATTCCCATTGAATTTGAACTGCAAACTCTTCGAACAAATATAGAACTAGGTCTAGATTTAAAACGAACCCAAGTTGAATGAGTTTTGTAACTAAGTTAATTGGATGAGCTTCGCCTAGATGTTGTCCATCGAACTGAACTAATTCAACATCAACGTAAAGAGTGGCACGAAAAACACATTAAGGAGAGGGAGTTCCATAATGGAGACTGGGCCCTGCTATACAATTTGAGGTACAAAGATCATAGGGGAAAGCTCAGGACTCATTGGTTGGGACGTTATGAGATTTTTGAAGTCTTCTCGAATGGAACTATTCGGTTGAAACCAATTGATGGTGACACACAGACCCTCTTAGTTAATGGTCATTGCTTACGTGTCTACCATAAGCCGGTGAATAGGGAAGAGTGTTCAAGAATGGTGGAAATGCAGGGTGAGGTCCAATGTGTTGACTCTGCCAAGGCATAGTCTATTTGGTAAAACTGCTTAAACGATGCTGCTTAAAAAAAAAAAAAAAAGTAATAAAAAGACATGTATGCCAAGATAATTCTCTTCATTAATTTTTCTTCTTTTGGACTTAACTAACTTTTTGTTCCATTTTGCAGGACTTCTTCAAGATGAAAAATCTTTCAGCACACCCTCCAAAGATGCTCCAGAACGTTATGATCCTAATATTAGATACTTTGGAACTTGATGGTCCTTACGCCCGATGCTCCAGAACTTGTACAAAACTCGTCATGTCGAAAAGGCGTTCATGCACTAAGGTTCAAAGCTCTTGAGGTCCAAAATTCCTTCATTCCATTGTTGCTTCGGCTACATCTTTCGGTGATGCTCTGGAACCTTCATTACGTTGCTGCTCCGGCTACATCTTTGAGCGATGCTTCAAAAAATTCATTCCGTTGCTAGTCTGGCTGCATCTTTCGGTGATGCTCTGGAACCTTCATTTCATTGCTGCTCCAGCTGCATCTTTCAACGATGCTCCAAAACCTTCATTTCGCTACCATTTCGGTTGCGTCTTTCACCGATGCTCTAGAACTTATCCGCCTTCTTCGTCGCGAATACAAATCTCTTGCACTAGTTTCGAGCATAATGACAATTACGTGTTCCAAAACTTATTCATTCACATTTCGCCACCTTTTTCATAATTTCAAAACTTCACGACACTTCCATCATCATATATTGTAAACATGTCATTTTATATGTTTTTTTATCATCAATAAAGCCTCCAAGTACCGTAGTCCTCATTGATGGCTCTATCATCCATAAAATTATGCATTCATGCCACAATAAATCCACCATCACCTTAACCAATACCTTCCGTCATCCTGTCAAATCTGTAAGGCACGAGATCTTCGAATGATCATAAAAAGCAAGTATTAATTTTTGCTTTAAGTAGGTAGTTATTTTCTAATAAAGAATAATTAATTAGCACGAACTCCACTTCCAATTTAGAAATTTGTGCCAGATGATCAACTACTTGTACGTCAAATCCTTTTGCATTCCACCATGGAGATTGAAAATCATTGCATAGTAAGCTGCAAACAGGACAAATACATTATTTCAGAGGCAATATTTTCAAAAGTGTTGTGTGAAAGCTTTGGGCCTAATTGAAATATTTTACAGAGAGAGAAAATATGAAAATAGGGAGTGGTAAAAAGAAGTCAGAGAAAATTTCAGCCGACAAATTGTTGGGATTAAGCAATATCTCCAGATTGTTCGAAGAGGCAGGATGGTTGGATTTTATCAGAAAATTTGAAGGATATGATGAAAAGTTGGTGAGCTCGTTTGCTGAAAACTACTCAAATGGAGAAGTGATACTTCATGGAAATCATTTCAAGGTGAGTCCAAAAATCATTTTCTTGTTTGTCTGGGTTAGAAAATTCAGGTATTAAGATAAAAGAAACCTCTCAGATAACGTACCAAAAATTATCTAAAATATTTGTTAGAGCGAGAGACCCTCACCCCATAGTAGTAATTAGCACCAGAGGACAGAATAAAGGGGTCCATAGGACCTTCATACTAGAGCCCTGGGGTACTGTCGTTGTTTGGATCATAAAATATTTTACTTGTGAAGGTCAACTAGTTGTTGTAGTAGGACCTGCTTTTCGAATGTTGATCCATTTGCGTCATGGGAAAGAGAACCCTGCTCTTAGGGTAAATTTGCCTGAATTTTTATATGAATCTCTAAACACTTCCATAGAAAGATATAAAATAGGGTCAAGGCACTGAAACACCATGAGTTAATTCAATTGATTTGTAAATACCATTTTCGTAGGAAATCCAAGGGCAAATGGGAAAAGTTTTTAAAGAAAATTGAGAAGCCTTCAATCAGAAAAAAAAAACAATAGAACCAGGGGAATCATCTCACCAAATTACTTCACCATCCAAAAAAATTTCCCCTAAGGGCTCTCCAGCTCTGGAAGCTCATAATTCCACCACCCCTAGTGAGGAAGTGCCAAACTTTTTAAGTAATGAATTCAAAACCCCTGATTTTCTAGAGCAAGTCGAGCTTGTTTATTCTGATTTGAGTAACCCCAGAAGAAAAAGAAAAGGGAAAAATAGGACACCTGTCACCTTCCAAGGTCTTCCTCCATTAAGAAGAAGTAAGCACCTAGCCTCTGAATTCTCTAAAACCCCAATGCAGAGTATGGAGGGAAGTTCCAAAAAGAAAAATCCCAAGCAACTATCTGAGCCTATAGAGATTTCAGAGCCTGCCAATGTAGAGAAAATACCTCTAGAAAAACAAGATTCAGTTGAAGAGATTCCTTCCCATTCTGCATATGTGGAGGAGGTCTTCACTGAAGAAATTTAGGGAAGAGAACAGGAGGGAGATGATGGTATTCCAAGTAATTTGTCCCCTATTGTTAATAGAATTATTGAGACAGTTGAAACAAAGGATGACACTGCAGAAATAGAGAAATGTAAAATAGAAATTGATAATCTAAGGAAACAATTGTACAAAAGTAATGAACAAGTTGAATTGCAAAAAGAAGAATTAATGGTGCATACAGTTATAATAAATAAAAGGAATCAAGAAATACAGGGTTTAAAACTACAATTACAGGAAAATGACACAATGATTTATAAGTTGAAAGAGAAAATGAAAGAGTTGAGTCAAGAGCATACAACTTATAATGTTGACATTGTAGGAAAGAATACAAAAATTGAAAGGATAAAGAAAAACTTTGTGCTTATGCTCTCAGCCTTTAAAGAAGATAGGAAAACAAGAACTAAAGAATTAAATGCTTCCATCAACAGAGTTGTAGAGCTGGAAAAAGACTTGGCGGAATGCACTGTGAAACCAAAGATGGAATCCAAAGAAATCCAAACTGAGCCGGTTATAACCAATTGGTTCCAGGTTCGCATTCCCCCACTACTAATGAAATGGATGGAACAATGTTATTTCTTAATAAATGTTCAAATTGAGAATCATAGGCTGAAGAAGGAATTGGTACTCCTGAAGGAGTCATTTCATGGGGCATACAAAGGCAAACAAGATGCATGCCAATTAATTGATTGTCTACTATCCTATAGAAGGCCATCTAGATTGTATTCCATGTTTTTAAATGAATAGTGGATAAGATGGAAATTATTCAGAATCTACAATGATCAGCCTTTGAACCCAATGACAAATATTTTATTAAGATATTTGTAGGGTCAACCCTTGAGGATCAAGATTTGATCTGTGAGTTCTTTTTGCATGATTTATTATGAGAAAATCACATTGATTTGTTTATCAACCTATTTTTTGGAGAAGTAGAATTAAGAGCCCTGTTGTCTACCATGAGAAACCAGATTCATTGGCAGGAGTGTACAAAAGAATTTGCACAGGAAAAAAAGACAATAGGTCTCCAAATAAGGTCACCAAATTCTAGGCCTGGAGGTTTCAAAGACACCTTTTCATCTCTCCTGATTAACGACAAAATGAAAGAAAAGTATGATGACAGCCTCAGGCAGTGTTACAATAATTTTATGAATCATGGGCAGAAATTGATTGGGAAAGCATGGCACGCTTGTGAAGAGAGGTTCACTCCATTACCTTCTTACCTCAATAAAAGAGAGGTCATTTCCCCTCTTAATCTCAGGTGATCTTTTAGAAGAGCTGATGCTTTAGTCAAAATAATGAGAACCCTTAAGACAAACTAGATGGGAATGAGATACAGGACTCCCTTGCTACTTAATCCACCTCCTGCTTTCAATATTTCAACTGATCAGAATGATAGACTTTTTAATGAATGGACAGAGAGTGTGATATTTCACAGAGGGTTCATCCATGACCCTATAGCTTTTGATGCAACAACAAGAGAGGAACATGATCTCAGTGCCATATATGAGGAGTGGAATAAAACTCAAGGTTATAACTATGGAGCAGGAGGACCTGCCAGGAATTAGGTGGGGGAGGAAATGATGAGGTAAAAATAACCTCATAATAATAAAATCATAAAAGCTTATTCTTACAAGTTCAATCCTAAGTCTATGCCAATTTATTAAACTTTAGGAGAAATAATTGCTTATCTTTAAGGAAAATTATGCAAACTTTATTTCTTATGATTAATTGAGGAAATTTGCCAATACAGGTTTAATGGGTTGACTTGAGTGTTTTTATAGGGAATAATTGATCATCTAGCAGCTGTTACAAAATGTTGAGTCAGCACATGCCTTAAGTATGATGAAAGATAGATGCTGCAAACCTCCACCTAAATCGCAAGTTGATGAACCAAAGATTTAGTTACTGTTTATTTAATTTTTGTTACCAAAAACTTCATGGATCATCTCGAGCCTTCTCTATGTTTATGAGTTTTAAAGACATGGAAGTTAGTTAAAGTTGTTAAAAGACCTTTTCAATGGCTATCCATGCCATCTGAAATTTAGGATTTAGTTATAAGTTTTTATATAAGAATGTATTTCAAAATAGATAAATAAGACCGAATAGTAACGTTATGCTGCATATATGATTTCTGAATACTGATGAATGAAATAACTTTCTTCTATCACTTACTAAGTTGTTGAACTATGGATGATAACTATTTATAATGGAAGGACTCCAGAACCTATAGTTTATGTGATTTGAGAACAAAGTGTGACCTGTGAGTTGGCCACTCGAGGGGAGTTAGTTTAAATAAATAAGTACTTACTATTATTGTTTTAGTTGTTACAAAAATAACTATTTAGTAGGAATTATTTAAGTCTGTTAAGAGTTGAGTCTGAAGTTTCAGAGCACCATTATTTTTAGTATGAGTTATTCTTCGTAGTTGTTAGAATCTTTTACTGTTTAAAGAAAATGTTTTATAATCTATTTACTTAATTTTCCACTTTTGTAGTTTATCAGTTATACAGTTTGCTTATCTCTATGCTTTCTAGTTTAGTTATGATGCTTTCTAAATTAGTTATCTTATGCTTTCTAGTTTAAGTATTTCCAATTTTCCTAGAATAAATTGTTTTTTAGATAAGAAGTTAAATGGCCTTAGACTAAAATTGATTTCAATAATTTAAAGAAAAACAAAAAATCTAAGATGAGTTATCTGAATTATCTTCTTTTGTAAACTACCTTGGACACTGCCCGGTCAACTAATTGAAATTCTATATTTTGAAGTAGTAGGACTTAATGATAGCCTATCAGGGGCTAAAAAATATATCCTTGGTTGGAGATCAATAGAAATAGAGGTAACAAAAATCTTTGCTTAAGTCAAAGCAACTATGTTGATACTATTTTGAAACGGTTTAACATGCATGATAGTAAACCAATTAATATTCCTTTACCAGATGGCACGAAGTTAAGTTTAGACATGAGTCCTAAATCTAATTTTGATCATGAGGAAATGTCTGAAATTCCATATGCTTGTGCAATTGGTAGTTTGATGTATGAGATGGTTTCTACAAGACCAGATATAACCCAAGCAGTGGGAGTTCTAAGTAGGTTTATGTCTAACCCTGGTAAAAAATATTGGACTTATGTTACGAGGGTGTTTAGATATTTATGAGGTACTTCTAATTACTATTTGGTTTAACATGGTGCTAATGATATTGATATTATGCACAAATCATTGGACATACAGGGTTTTTTTGATTCAAATTAGGCAGGAGACCTAGACAGTTGGAGGTCGACAATTGGCTATGTGTTTACTTTATTTGGAGCTGTGGTTAGTTGGATGAGTAAGAGGTAGCCCATGGTTGCTTTTTCCACCATAGAAGCATAGTACATGGCTGCTACACATGGCTCTAAAGAGGCAATTTGCTTACAGAGACTTGGGAAAGGTATTGGTTTTAATTGCAAGAAAATTAGACTTGAATGTGATAGTTAGAGTGTTATTTGTTTAGGCAAAAATCCTATGTATCATGCTCGTACTAAGCATGTTGATGTTCAATATCACTTTGTGCGAGAAATGGTTGAGAGTGGGAAGGTATTGATTGAGAAAGTTGACACTTTGATCAATGGTGCATATTATCTTACGAAACCAGTTCCTACAAATAAGTTCTCTTGGTGTAGGAAGGCCATTGGCCTTGAGTCTTGCACTCGATTTATAATAATGATTCCTTTTTTAGAATAATTGCAATGTATAATGTCAAGTGGGAGAATGTTGGGAATAGGATGCCATTTAATTATAATCCTAAACATATTTTTATGTATTTCCTAAGTCCTTGGAAAGTGCTCCCCAACACTAGGATTAGAAAGAGATTAAATTTGAATAAAATGAACATATAAAATGACATTTGTAATTATTCCTAAATAATAGGAACATTTGGGGATGTCCAAGAAGAGATCCTACAAGATAGGAGCATATGGGGCACCCACATGGAAGGTGGAGCCCACCTTGCTTCTATTAACTATTTGGAGGATTGATAACACTTCAATAATGCATGTCTTGTTCCTACAAAATAGGGATTGATATTTACATGAGTGGAGTGGCAGTTTAGTTCAGTTCAATATCAGTTCAGTATTAGTTCAGTTCAATATCAGTTTAGTATTAGTTCAATTCAGTTCAGTTTAGTTCAGTTTAGTTTAGTTATGGTTTAGTTATCGTCAGTTGCATGTTAGTTGACTTGAGTTGCATGAAATATAACAAGTGGATGCTTTCAGTTTAGTGGGGATGATCAATCATGCATAATGTTTGCATGAATTGGTGGAGAGATATGTTTCAATTAACTAAGATTGACTTGGGTCCACCTTGGGTACCCAAGTTGGCATCTTTCAGTTAACACTTTTTGCATGAGAAGATATTTACAAGGCTCGGTCAAGTGAGCCCATTCTTGGGAACCAAATTTGAGGTGAAGCTTCCAAGATATCTTCTTGACTAGAGTTCAATTAAGTGTTCAATTTGGGGCGCCTAAATTGAGGAAGAATTTGGTTTGACTTCAGATTACATTGTGGAACTCTAATTGCCAAATCTAGGTGTAGGTTTTTGTGAGGAGTTTTATGCTCTTATATTGTGCAACTCTTAGGAGTTTACAATGCTCATTATTGTCTATTTATTGCAACAAGTGTATGAGAGTTCTATGAGAGTTTATTGCAGGTTGTGAAGATGGATAGTTGAAGGAAAGGGAGCATATCAATCAAGGATTGATACAGTATTATTGTAATCTTGTTCTAAGGTTAAATAATACAAGCACTATTGATTCTAGTGGAGTTTTTTCCTGGAAGGGTTTCTCCACGTATATGTTGTGTCACTTCTATCTCCTTGTCTCATTCTTCTACAATATTCTATCTCTTTCTACAATTGATAATATTGATCTAAATAAATTAATCATACACAAATAATTGTGATAAAGAACACTTAATTAGATCTACAGTCTCATAGTTTTACAAGTTTTAAGCTACAATATTACCTTCATTTTCAACATATCTTTCTATTTGCATTGAAAGTTCCCAATAATCCAATTCCAATTTTAATGGTTTAATCTAAAAATTATAGATTTATGTATAATCAAAAGGAGCACTTTCCAATTAGAAATATATTCATTTTAGAAAATAAATCTAGCTCAGTCACATATAAGCATGTATATACATATATATATTCAAAAATATATCATATCACCAACAAAAATAATTACATTTTTAGAAATATCATTTTAAAAATAGTAGTAAATGTTGCAATTAACATAAGATTACATTTATAAAATATATATACATACAAATATATTAGCAAATACAATTTCCCAGAAAAACGCATGCATAAACATAATTCCCAGCAAAGCAAATTTTATTAGAGGATTCAAATTTTTATTGAAGCAAGTTCGAGGGGAGAGTAAGGTCATTAGCCTCCCCATAAGGGAGCGCTGCCTGTGGAGGGTAGCACCCTCTCCATAGACCATGGCCTATGGAGGGGCAGTTGCCCTCAAAACATAACCTTCCCCAAAAGGCAGCGCAACTGTGTATAAGCATAGTCTATATTTCCTTAAAAATACTTACATCAACAGTTCAAAAAGTGATTCATTATTCATAATGAGTTTGATTCAAAATATGGTATTATTTCATCCATCCAAAAATA
Source organism: Sequoiadendron giganteum (assembly GCA_007115665.2). Classification (NCBI taxonomy): domain Eukaryota; kingdom Viridiplantae; phylum Streptophyta; class Pinopsida; order Cupressales; family Cupressaceae; genus Sequoiadendron; species Sequoiadendron giganteum. The sequence continues at coordinate 374,311,493 of CM021108.1, read as the reverse complement.
TATAATAATAGCATTATATATTTATATATATACAGTATAATATATATGTAAATATATAATATTATTTATTTTAGAACAATAAATTAGTTAAAAGGCAATTTGTAGTTTTTGTTCAGTATATAAAATATTCATTACAAAAATTTGCAGCAGTAACGTAAATATATATAATATCATATACATATATATGCATAAGGATGTATATATATATATAATGAATAAGAAAAATACAGTCTTGTACATACATGATTCAACTATTTTCATATAGGAAATGAAAGATTTAAACACCAACACATAATTTACAATCGATAGATCTAATTGGCTATCAACAAAGGAATTCAATCTTTCACACAAAACAATCATTTGTTCACACATTCTGAAATTAAATACATTGGAAAATGAATAAAAAATTGGTACAATGCTATCTAATTTGGCTCAGACTTGTTCTCCTTCTCTTTCCACTGTACTTCTTCTACTTTGCTCAAATTCCCCACTTTACTTCAGTTATTGTTTTTGCAGAATGAAAGATAGAGAAAATGAATCTAGAGTTCTGAATGAATCTTTTGTGTTGAAAGAATAAGATATTATTCGCTTTTTATTATTTTATCTCTTTTTCCCATCTCTGTTTGCTTTGCTTTGTTTTTCTGTTTTGTTTTTCTAAATTTAACTTCTTTTCTTCAATTTTTCTAAATTTCTAATATATTCTATCTCACTAATTTGTTTTTGAAAATCTTTCTTTCTTTTCCTTGATTTATTTAAAATCTATTCAATAAAACTATTTTTTAAAAGAAAACTTGATTGATTTGCCATGCATTACAATTATCCTCCAAACAATTAATAATAATTTAATCTTCAAATGAAATCAATAATTACTAGCAATCACACCTTGGGCTGCAATGGGTACGCCAAAGACAATATAGGGAAAAATGTTTGTTAACTGTGTTTATTTGAAAATGGGAATAGCAATTGAGAGTCGTAAATGACAATCCAAGCAACCATCCAAAAGTTGAATGCCAAACTCTGAATTCTAAATTTGAATAATAAACTAATAAAGGATAGTGTGTAAACATATTAAATCTGCAGCAATACACAACAATTCAAAAACCTTCAAACATGCAGAAAAATATTTGTACACCCATAAAACACTTCAAATTTGCACAACTTTATCAAAAAACTTCAATGATTTGCACCCAATTTTCCATAAATGCTGGTGGATATTCTTTTGATGGGTATGACCATAATGGAAATGATTAATCATAATAATGCATTGCAAGGAAAATGTCTAAATCATAGTTTGCACTCAGTAGACAGGGTAGTGAAATGAGAAACTGTTCATCCATTTTCCAACACAGTTTTTGAAGGTGATGCTTTTTATCAGACATCATCCAGAAGGACCAAAGTTGTCCAAGATTTGATTTGCTTGAGCCTTTGCTGGAAGTGCATATGGGCATCTTCAACATTTTCGTTAAATTGATATGTAACAAGAAAAAATAAAATGAAATTAGTAAGTGTAATGTTTCGTAGTAATGTTCTAAATTGTAAATGTACTTTGATGCAATAACCCTTATTTAACACTTTAAATATCAAGTTGTGAACTGTTTGACATAATACCTAAAACAATGTCATCTCATGGACTGCAATGATTGCAACATACGTACAAAATGGATTTGTTGAAAAGGCTTTAGAAAGTTTCAAGCAAATGCAATTGGCAGGTGTAAAGCCAAATTCCACAACCTTCGCCAGTATCCTCCCTGCCTGTGCCAAAATGGGAGCTTTGGAACAGGGTATGCACATCCATCAAAGCATCATGGAAGAAGAATTTTTTTCATATGTTGTAGTTGGAAATGCTCTTCTAGCTTAAAAAGAGGTAATCTCATGGAATGCAATGATTGCAGGATATTCACAAAATGGATTTTTTTTAAAAGCTTTAGAAAATTTCAAGCAAATGTAATTGGCAGGTGTAAAGCCAAAATCCATAAATTTTTCCAACAATCTCCATGCCTTCTCCTAAATAGGAGCATTGGAACAGGATATGTACATCCATCAAAGCATAAAGAAAAAAATGACTTTTATCAAATGTTGCAGTTGCAACTGCCCTGGTGGACATGCATGCAAAGGCACGTGACCCTTTTTGACAAAACTCCCCAAAGAGATGTCATCTCATGGAATGCAATGATTGCAGGATATGTACAACATGGATTTTTCAAGGATTCTCTCAAAATATTTGAATTAATGAAGCACTCGAGAACATGCAGCCATGCAGATTTAGTTGATGAGGGTTTGAAATGATGCTGCATAGTTAAACTATTTTTACGTGTTAGGTGCATTGCAACACATGGGCACATTCTTATATAGTTTAACATGAAAAAATATATGGTGATCTAAAATTAATCTACCATCAATTATGTCTGCATTATAGGTTACTTACAAACATGATTGGCTCTTATTTCTTTATTATGATGTTTCATAGTAATGTTCTAAATTGTAAATGTACTTTGATGCAAGAAATTTTGACGTGTTCCATAGCACACCTTATTTAGATATTTTTCTTGAACCCTTTATTGACTATTATGATGTTATTGGCATATTTAGTAATCAAGTGGGCTCATTACAAGGTCAACTATTAGAAGCACCAAGGAATTCTCCCATAGGGACCATAATATGAACAAACTCCCTGCCCTATTCGGGGAGCCGAGGAAGATGCATATATCATCATCTTAGGTGCCGATGGGGAATAGTATAGTTCTCACCAGTGGATTAATCGTTTCCCACCCAACATAACTATAATTCCCTCCCACAACTAAAATTGGAAGAGAGTCGGAGAGAAAAGTCATACAAAAAGCTCCCAAGGCAGAGCTTGCCACCTTCAAGGCTTCCACCTGATGCTTCAGAAGGTGTTTTGATACCACCTCAACTGAGAGGCAAGTTAGTCTTTCCACCTACGTATTCTTCTTATGGCTATTTTTTCTTTCTGTTATGAATTTTGGGTGGTAATGAGGTGGCAAACATCCAAGATCTTTCTCATGGTATATTTTTCTCATTAAGTACAATAGCGTGTACTACTTAGTAATAGTGAATCAACTCATAGGCTTGTTTTTGAATCAACATTTTGAATCACACTTCAAGGGCAACCCAATTCCAACAATTGGCGGATGTATCTTTCATGATGAAATTTGATAGCCTATTCTAGTTTTTGCAACAAATGTGGGAATTGAAACCAACAATCAAGTGGAAGTATTGGCTATGCTTAAAGTTTTAGAAACAAGTGTAATGAGGGAATGGAAGAAACTTATTGTGGATGGAAAAATTGAATCTTAGCGCCATGGAATGATCATTGAAGAAGCACATTGGCTGGTCTCAAATTTGGATGAGGTGACCTTTTTAGATATTAAAAGGACAGGGGATCAGGTGGCGGACAGGACTGTGAACCCAGGTGTGATTCTCTTCACTACCAAAGTAGCCTTGGATCAGTGCTAGACTTGTAATTTACCCAACAATCTAAGAAAGCTAGTAGTGATGGATACAAAAAACTCTATTTTCTTGCAATGCATAAGTTTTTGGGATATAGGTGTGCCTTATTATCCCCTGTTGCATTGGAATCTAGTGATGGGATATTGATGATTGTTGGAATTCAGCTTTGTGTGGTCAAATTCTTGTTGGAATCTCTTCTCCCCCTCTTTCTTCAGTTTCTAGCATGATAATATGCTTTCTTCATTTGCGGTACTGTTGAGTCTTCTGTCTAGTAGCTAACTGGTCTCTAAAGGTTTTTTGTTGTGCTAGGGCCCTCTCCCTAGGTCATTTTAGGGGGAAAAAATGAAGATTTTCTCCAGTTTCTAATATAATGTATAACATACATATATTGTAAGTAAATAATGAATCATGAAAGTAATTCAACATGGTTTCTAAGCTTCCAATAAACCAGGCTTCTTTTCAACTACCTCTAAACCTCACTCAAAATTAATAAGACAAAAAGAAAAGTGTATGCTTTTACCTGTTTTGAAGGCTTGGAAGTTTCAGTTTCATCTTCCTGCCACCAACTAACATGGCAAAGGGGTCTGATAGTACATTGTCTTCTGCTTGGGGGAACAACCACACACCCAATTAACTTGGTATTGTAGTTCCTAAGTCTTGTAGTGCACAAAGCACCATGACTAGTCGAAGGAGATATCAACAATGACTTCCCACATAGGCACTAGGACAGGATTTCCATTATTGGCTTATTCCCAAAACGCCAATCCAAATTAAGAACATAAAATCACCATCCCTGTAAACAAATCTTATTTTCTTTATTAGCATATCAGATTCCATGGCCCTTTTGGATACCTATAAATCCTAGCATCCTAAATTACGAGCTTCTATCCTTATTTAGGGCACACCCATAGGAGAAAAATTGATTGTGTACTTAATGGAGGACACCTAGTGGAGAAAATTGGATATGTCCTGAGTTGGAGGTCATCCGATTGGTAAAAATGGGTACCCGCAAATCCAAGTATCTTACAAATTTTATTGATATTCACAACATATGAGATATTTAAACGTTGTGATGGTAAGCATGTAGAGGAATTTGGGGGAGCGAGAACCAATAACAGTGGGGAAAGAAGCCAAAAATAGAGGAAAACAACCGAAAGCGGGGAAAGCAATGAAAAGGGGCCAAAATGGTTGAAAAAATGGTGAAAATGATGAACATCTAAGATTCGTCTTGCATCACTTTATCCAGCAATCTATATCGTTTGTGTAAAAAGGGGTTGCAAAAGCTGAGTGTGGGGACTCCTTCGGCGTAAAAATAGAATAAAACTATTTCTTTTATTTCTATGTGCATTGAATTTACCATCATTTAATTAAATAACTAACTATAAAGTAAGAAACAATATAAAATAAGTTGTGATGGTGTGGTGAGGTGGAGGTCTAGGGCATGGGCCATGGTGACCTGCGAGAAGGTTTCAGGCTCCACAGTGAACGGATTATGGAATACCTTCTAGAAGTTGATGGATGGTGGATTCAAACTGGGAACAAGAGGATCTATGAAGTCATGGCAGAGCACAACGGTCGTTCCAATATAACAAATTGAATCAAATTTCTCCTGGGTGGGACTATAGTAAACCGTGGATGGGGATGAAACAACAAGGAAATGAGACTTTGAAAAAAAATTGGAAACCAAAAGACACTATCAAGAAACCAACAAAGGAGGCAAAGTGAATAAAGGTTAAGGATGACAAAGTCATTTTGTGTGTTGTAGGGGGGATTGCATGGGAAAATGCAATAAGGGCTTGTAGAGCAAAGGCCTTCTATATGAAATGGGTTGGGAATCAAGCGGAGTATACTAGAGTGAGAAAGTGGTGCGACAAGGAATGGAACCCATGCATAAACCTGAAACCCTTATCTAATTGTTTTTTCTTTGTTGAATATGAGTCAGAAAAAACTAAGGGCTGGATTTTGAATAATGATCCATTTATTATGGATGGAATGGGTTTTTACATTAAGGACTAGGTTCCCAATTTTAACCCTATGACATAAACAATAGAAGAGATTCCAACTTGGATTCGATTACAAAATTTTCTTGTAGAATATTGGGATCCAGAAACCTTGAGCATGATTGGGAGGTAGTTGGGAACTTTTGTAAGTGCTGAGCAAGCGGTGGACAAGCAGGATTCAAGCTTGTACATGAGAATATGTATAAACTAGAAACCTTTTCCCCCTCTTCTGAAATAAATTGAACTTAGGACAAATTAAGTCTTTTGGAGACAAAAGATGGTAGTGGAAGATTGCATTTCCAACTGTGTTCATTGTAAGAGCATTAATCATGCAATCCAAGATTGTATTCAAAACAAGAAAGGGAAAGAAACCAAATAAGTTACAATACTAATGCAGCTAATTAACCACTTCGAGTCATCATCATCAGTGGAGAAGGCCCAGGCTGATGATGAGCAAGGAACCAATAAACATGTAGTGCAGATGAATTCTATGCCAATGGTCCTTGACAAAAACGTAGGAATGATAGTAGCAGAAACTTGCACTCCTCTATTTGAGAATTTAAAGAATGATGCTCCTAATGGAAAATTTACAATTAAGGAAGGGTTTGAAGCAGTATCTGGCACGATGCAAATGGAAAATGCAGGGGATGAGCCACAGGAAATAACAATAAGGGAAGGGATTGTTTAGGAAGTTGCAACTATAGTGAACGATTGGAAGGTGAATGATGTATTGCCAAACGTTGATGTGCATGGGTACGTAACATGCACAAAAAACATCATGGAAACCCCAATGGGCAAGGACAAGGATGGTGATAGTAGTGGATTTTCATTTGATGAAGAAAATAGTGATGAGGAGATGGAGGAGGGTATATTGGAAAAGCACACAATAAAGCAGAGTCTATCAAATGATGGTAAGTTAAAGATTGGTGAGAAGTAAAATAGAGGGAGAAAGTCAAATAAATTCAAGTTGGAACTGGCTGGTAGCAAAAAAGGACAAATAAAACTTTGTTTTGAGAAGGACTTGACCCTTCTCTAGGTGCCATGAAAGCCTTATCTTGGAATATCAGGGGCTGCAATGCCTCTAACAAGAGGCGCTTGATCAAGAGATGTCTTTATCAAGCACAACCTAATCTTATTTTGCTTCAAGAAACCAAACTTAATAAGGAGAGTGCAGACAAGATTTTGTGCAAGTGGAAGAAGTGGAAGGGTTTATTTGTCAAAGCCGATGGTGCTTCAAGAGGGTTGGCTCTTCTCTGGAAACCATTGAGACTGAATGCTAAGGAGGTGGTGCATAATAGGCACTGGTAGTTGGTAAGAATGCAAATGGAACTAATGAAGGATCATGTATTCATGTTTAATGTGTATGGACTAATGGGGACAAGTTTGAAAAGGATTGTATGGAATCAAATTTCAGAGGCAATGCAAATTGTAAGAGAGGCTCTAGTGGTTCTTGGAGGAGATTTTAATGCCACTTTCCACTTTATCTTGTGATGAAAAGAGAGGAGGAAGAAACAGTTTAAATATGGTTTAGTTAGATTTTTAAAACTTTGTTACTGGGAATGCGTTGTAGGAACCTTTCACAAAGAACAAAAATTTCACATGGACAAACAAGCAGAAGGGTTTTACAAATATAGCAAAAAAATTAGATCGTTTCTTTCTAGCTGGTAATTGGGGAGTAAAACCTTATGTGGTGGAATCTTTCATAATTCCATCTTCAGGATTAGACCATTATCCAATCTCCCTATCAATTGCTAAAGACTTAGCTCCAACCAGAAATCCTTTTAAGTTTGAGAATATGTGGCTATGGGATGGTGGTTTAAAATAACTTTTGGTGGAGTGATGGAAAAATGCTCCTCTTGTGGATGGAACAAAAGCTTTCATGTTTTTTAAGAAACTTCAATTTATTAAGAGAAACCTACAGGATTGGAACAAGAAACACTTCAAAAATATTTTTATAGAAAAAGGAACACATGGAAGAGGAGTTGGAGAAGCTTCATGGAAAGGTTTTGAATCAAGGGATGGATGAGTATGATTTTCAACAAGAGAAAGTTTTGAATGGTGAATATGCAGAATTATTGGCAAGGGAAGAGATGTTTTGGAAACAAAGATCAAGGGAAATTTGGCTTAAAGAAGGTGATCAAAAGACAAAATTCTTTCATACCCTGGTTAGAGTTAGAAGGAGCAGAAATAAAATCTTAGAGATTAAGAACAACAATGGAGAGATCTTAACTGAGCAAGAGGCAATAGCTAGAGAAGTGGTCACATACTTTCATAATCTCTTGAACTCATAATCAAATTCAAGGGATGACTTAGTAGAGGAAATTCTAAATGCTATCCCAAAGCTGGTTAATGAGCAGCAAAATCAAGAAATTAATAGAAGTGTAACAATGGAGGAAGTGAAAGTGACAGTGTTTCAAATGGGTCATGATAAAGCTTCAAGTCCTGATGGGTTCCCTGCGAGCTTCTACCAACACTTTTGGGAAATTTTAAAGGTAGAATTGTTGGAAGTGTTGGAAGAGTCATGAGCAAACTCTTATATGCTAAGAGATTTGAACAACACTTTGATTTCCCTTAGACCAAAGAAACAAGTAATACAGTCTTTTGATGATTTTCAACCTATATCCTTATGCAATACTATATACAAGGTGATTTCCAAAGTGATAGCTAATAGGTTAAAGAGGATACTAAATGTTTTAATTTCAGAGGAGTAGAGTGGATTTGTTTTGCAACATTCTATTGTTGAATGTATTATCATTGCTCATGAAGCAATGCATTCAATAAGAAAGGTGGAAACATATAGAATGATAATAAAGCTAGATATTAGAAAGGCTTATGATCAAGTAGATAGATCTTTCTTATTCAAAGTCTTAGGCAGATTGGTTTAACACTTCATGGGTTGACTGGATAAAGAGTTGTATAGAAACCCAAAGGTATTCAGTCATGGTCAATGGTACCCCACAAGGTTTCTTTTCAACAGCTAAAGGACTATGCCAAGGAGACTCTTTATATCCTTTTCTCTTCATTTTAATGGTTGGGGTGTTAGGCAGACTTATAAATAAAAAAAGACACGAAGGAAAACAAAAGGGTGTGTGTATTGTACAAGGGATAGTGGTTGTAACTCATCAACAATTTTTTGATGATACACTATTACTGGGGGAATCTTCTCTTAGGGAGACATAGGTGATCAAAGCAACACTAGGGAAGTGTTGGGAATAGGATTCCATTTAATTACATTCTAAACATATTACATGTATCTCCTAAGTCCTTGGAATGTGTTGCACAACACTAGGATTAGGAAGAGATTAATTTGGAATGAAATAAACATTTAATATGACATTTGTAGTTATTCCTAAATAATAGGACCATGTGGGGATGCCTTGGGAGAGCTCCTACAAAATAGGAGCACATGGGTGCCTACATGGGAGGTGGGATCCACCTTGGTTTGGTTAACTGGTTGGTGAATTTAGTACACTTCATAAATGCATCCTAGGTTCCTACAAAATAAGGATTTTGATTTGTGCATGTTGAGTTCCTCTAAAATAGGGATTTATGTTTACGAGGTTCAGTTTAGTTTAGTTCAATTCAATTCAATTTAGTTTAGTTCAGTTATGTTTTAGTTATCTTCAGTTGCATGTTAGTTAACTTCAGTGACTTGAGTTGCATGGACAGATTACAGATGGATACATTCAGTTAACAAATAGAGGATCATTCATGCATATTATTTTGCATGAATTGATGACAGATGTGTTTCAGTCAACAAAGATTAACTTGGGCCCACCTTGGGCACCCAAGTTGGCATCTTTGAGTTACAACTATTGCATGGAAAAGACATTTATAATGCTCAGTTAAGTGGGACCCAGTTTGGGTGCCTACTTTGAGGATGAGCTTGAATGAGATATTTTTGACAACTACGAGGTTAACACTTCAGGGTTGGGTGCCAACTTTGAGGGAGACTCTTGTTTGACTTGTGCATACATATGAGAACTCAACTTAGCAACCCTAGGCATGGATTTTCTCAAGAGGCTTTGTGATTATATATTTCATAACTCTTATGAGTTTGTAAGAAAGAATATTGTCTATTATTGTAGCAACTGTATGAGAGAGTTTGTGAGAAAATATTGCAGGTTGTGAAGAAGATTTGTTGAAGAACAAAGGAAGCATATCAGGGAGAATTGAATCAATGTTATTGCAATCTTAATCAAAGGTTAAATAATACAAGCAAGACCAATTCTAGTGGAGGTTTTTCTCGGAAGGGTTTCTCCAGTATATGTTGTGTCCTTTATATTCTATCTTATATTTCTTCTACAATCTTCTGTCTACTTTCTACAACATTAAAATTGATCTGTTAAAGATTAATCATAAACAAGAGATTGTGACAAAGAATACTAAAATTGAATCTACAGTTACATAGGATTTACAAATGCTAAGCTACATTTTTACTATAGTTTTACCTTCATTTTCAACATTTGGTATCAGAGCTAATGGTTGGGTAGAGTTTGGGATGCCTTTCTTTTAAAATTTTGAAGGTTTTTTGGTTGTAGTAGGAGCTTTTAATATTATGTCAATTGCTGATTTGTAAAAGTAGTGTGTTACAATGAGTTTTAATTCTTGTTTAGATATTGAAAGATTTAATGGATCTAATTATGAGATGTGAAAACTAAAAATGGAGGATCTCCTTGAAGAGAGAGATTAGTGGTTAGCTATTGGTAATGAGACAAAGTCACCTACAACGATGTCAGATGAGGATTGGGTTAAGCTTGATAAGAAGGAAAGAGGTACCATATGATTATGTCTTGTTGATGTTGTTCTCTTGAATGTTTCAGATGAAACTACCACATATAAGCCGTGGAAGAGAATAGGTGATATCTATCAAACCAAATTCTTACTAATAAGTTGTATTTGAAAAGACAATTGTATTCTTTAAAGGTGAAATATGGTGGTTTTGTTGCAAATCATTTAAATGCTTTTAATTTGATTTTAAGTCAGCTAGCATCTATAGATGTAAAGCTAGAAGATGAAGATAAATGCATTTTGTTACTTTGTTCTTTACCAGAATCTTGGGAAAATCTAATTGTTGCTATCAGTGGTAGTGATGCATATCCTAAGATGGACAATATAATTCCTATTCTCCTATTAGAGGAGATGAGGAGGAAGTATAAAATGGAAATCCAAGATGCCTTGTTTGTAAAAGGTAGGCTTGAGAAAAAGGAACCTAAGGGATACAAGGAAGGGAAGGGTAAGTCAGAAGGATAGAGTAAGGTAAAGTGTTGGAACTGTGGGAAATTGGGACATGTGAAGAAGGATTGTAAGAACAATAAAAAGAGTTCTAATTCTTCTACAGAGGAATCCTCAAATGACGGTAATCATGTATTGATCATTTCATTTAAAAATGTTAGTGATGACTCTTTGATTGATGTTAAAGAGTGATCTTCATGGAGAGGATGGTAGTCATGATGCCATGTGTGACTCAATACCATGGTTCAGTGGGAGTTGTTGGTAGTGACGTGGATGCATCATTGGTAAGGTTATCTTTAGGTGATATGGATATATGTTTTCTTGGTTTAGAGTGGTTGCTATTATGTCATGGTTTACTCTTGATACAATTTTAGATTTTGGCATGGTACTTATTCTCTTGAGACTAGGATGTTTATGTATGTTATGATGCATGTGATCTCCTTGGAGGAGATGGTTAGATCATGTTGTCATGTTTATGTTTCTGATTCATGATTTGAGCTTTGACATTGATCTTGTATAGTTCTCTTATGTATTGGGTACATTAATCATTTGCTTGATTACTTCATGATAGTACTATGTTGCATTTGGATTTTGGCATGGATTGGTTGGTTACAAGTCCTCATGGATACTTGGAGAAATAGGTGAGACTTGAGTTCTCTTATGGTAAGAGATATATGTTGGAATGGTTACTTGTAAGAAAAGATTTTTCAACAGTAAAGACCAAGAATCCTAAACCTTGGTTGGATGTGAGTGCAACACACTTAGCAGTTTCACATGCCTCCAAAGAGGTAGTTTGGTTACAAAGACTTGGGAAAGGTATTAGTTTTAATTGCGAGCAAATTAGACTTGAATGTGATAGTCAAAGTGCTATTTGTTGAGCCAAAAATCTAATGTATCATGCTCATACTAAGCATGTTGATGTTTAGTATCACTTTGTGTGAGAAATGGTTGAGAGTGGGAAGGTATTAATTAAGAAAGTTGAAAATTTAATTAATGCTGCAAATTATCTTACGAAACGGGTTCCTACAGAAAAGTTCTCCTGGTGCAGGAAGTCCATTGGCCTCGAGTCCTGTAATTGATTTAAAATTAAATGATTCCTTGTTTAGAATAATTGCAATGTATAATGTCAAGAGGGAGAATGTTGGGAATAAGATTCCATTTAATTGAATTTTAAACATATTTCATATATCTCCTAAGTCCTTAGAATGTGTTGCACAACACTAGGATTAGGAAGAGATTAATTTGGAATGAAATAAACATTTAATTTGACATTTGTAGTTATTCCTAAATAATAGGAGCATGTGGGGATGCCTTGGGAGAGCTCCTATAAAATAGGAGCACATGGGTGCCTACATGGGAGGTGGGATCCACCTTGGTTCAATTAACTGGTTGGTGAATTGAGTACACTTTAGAAATGCATCCTAGATTCCTACAAAATAGGGATTTTGATTTATGCATGTTGAGTTCCTATAAAATAAGGATTGATGTTTACGAGGTTCGGTTCAGTTCAGTTCAGTTCATTTTAGTTTAGTTATGTTTCAGTTACCTTTAGTTGCATGTTAGTTAACTTCAATGACTTGAGTTGCATGGACAGATAACAGGTGGATACATTCAGTTAACAAATGGAGGATCATTCATGCATATTGTTTTGCATGAATCATTGAAAAATGTGTTTCAATTAACAAAGATCAACTTGGGCCCACCTTGGGCACCCAAGTTGGCATCTTTGAGTTACAACTATTGCATGGAAAAGATATTTACAATGCTCAGTTAAGTGGGACCCAATTTGGGCATCTACTTTGAGGATGAGCTTGAATGAGATATTTTTGACAACTACAAGGTTAACACTTTAGTGTTGGGTGCCAACTTTGAGGGAGACTCTTGTTTGACTTGTGCATGCATATGAGAATTGGAATTAGCAACCCTAGGCGTGTATTTTCTCAAGAGGCTTTGTGATTATATATTTGGCAACTCTTATGAGTTTGTAAGAAAGAATATTATCTATTAGTGCAATGATTGTATGAGAGAGTTTTGTGAGAAAATATTGCAAGTTGTGAAGAAGATTTGTTGAAGAACAAAGGAAGAATATCAAGGAGAATTGAATTAGTGTTATTTTAATCTTAATCAAAGGTTAAATAATACAAGCAAGACCAATTCTAGAGGAGTTTTTTCTCGAAAGGGTTTCTCCATGTACATGTTATGTCCTTTCTATTCTATCTTATATTTCTTCTACAATCTTCTGTCTACTTTCTACAACATTAAAATTGATCTAATTAAAGATTAACCATACACAAGATATTGTGATAAAGAATACTAAAATCGAATCTACAGTCACAAGATTTACAAATTTTAAGCTACATTTTTACTATAGTTTTACCTTCATTTTCAACAAGAAGTATTGTGAAGCGTCGAGACAACAAGTAAATTGGCACAAATCAAAGGTTTTTTTTTTAATACATGGTTGGACAAGCAGAGGGAATTAGATCAAATTCTAGGAATCAAAACTGGCAAGCTTCTTGGGAAATTTCTTGGTACCCCTTTGTTTATAGAAGCTTGCAAATCAAAATTTTGGAATCAGCTAGAGGACAAATGTATTAGCAAAATGGAAGGTTGGAAGGGTAGATAGCAAAATGGAAGGTTGGAAGGGTAGATGGCTTTCATCGGTGGGGTGTACTTTAATGCTTAAGGCAGTCATTTCAGCTTTACCGGTGTATTCAATGATGTGTTTAAAATTGCCAGCAAAGGTTTTATCAGCAATAGAGCAAAAAATGAGGAAGCTTTTTTGGAATGGTAGTAAAGAATAGGAGAAAATTCCACTCTTAGCTTGGAATAAAGTATGCAAACCAAAACTAGCTGGAGGAGCTGGTATCTGAAAATGGAGTTTAATGAATGAAGCAATGGGTGCAAGATTAATTTTGCATATGGTCAAGAGATGTGATAAAAAATGGGTTAAAATTTTACAAAGGAAATATTTGGATAACATGGAGAATGAAAGGATTCTCAAAATACAAAATCCACCCAACAGATCAACAATTTGGAATTTTATGATCTCATGTAGGAAGGTAGTGTTGGGGCACCTATCTTGGCAAGTGGGCTCAGGAGAGAAGGGAAATTTTTGGGAGGATTCTTGGGATGGGTATCCTGTTTTGAAGGAGGATGTAAGATTAAAAGACATTTAGCTAGTAGCAGAGGAGAAGTGGGGCACGAAAGTAAAAGACTATGTAACTAAACGGGTAGTGGAAGGCATTGAAGAATGGGTATGGAAACCTATAGAAGATCTGTTTCTAACAGTTGACCAACAACGATTACTCCTTAATATCTTTCAAGAGCGAAATTTTTTAATAACAAAAGGCAGAGATGAATTATCATGGTGTGGCATTGCAAATGGACAATATAATGTAAAGCTTGGTTATCAGTTTCTGGAGGAAGATTGGTTAGAAGAGGGATGGCCAAATCAACTTAGTTGGAATAATTTTTTTTTGCCTAAGGCAGGGTCCTTCAAATGGCTGGCTCTTCATGGAAGAATTTTAACTGGTGATAGGCTTAAAAAGCTAGGGTTTCAAGGTCCCAATCAATGTGTGATGTGGAAACAAAATGAAGAAACAATGGATCACTCATTACTACAATATGATTTCACTCAATATTGTTGGAAACACATATTAAGCAAAGTGCACTGGCATATTGCATGCCTAGAATATTTAAAAGCAACGTTTCAAAGTTGGAGATTGAAGGTCAAGAGATCTTCTTTTTCTTGCATTTGGAATGTTAGCCCCTCTTCGATTATTTGGGAGGTGTGGAAGGAGCATAATAGGTGGATATTTCAAGGTAAAGAGTTAAATCCAGAAGCCTTGTGTGCAAGAATTAAGATGACAATATTTGAAGTGGTAAATGCAACATTATGTAAACAAAATATTGGAAAATTTCCTTTTAGCCTAGCTAATAGTTTCATGCAATGAGCATGGAATTATCTTAAAGCCCCTCTTCAAATGGTAGCATGGGAGGAACTTCAGCAAAAACAAAAAATAGAGAGGTTCAATGGTTAAGGCTTGAAACAGGCTGTATAAAAGCTAACTTTGATGGATCATCCAAAGGGAATCTTGGCTAGTCTGGGGCTGGATGCATTTTAAGCGATGAGAAAGGAAATATTCTAGTGCTGGGGGTGCAAAAATTACAAGAGGGAACCAATAACATGGCTGAGGCTCAAGCAGCTATGTTGGCTATTAATTTAGCATCCAAGTTTTCATTTTCAAAGATTCATTTGGAGGGGGATTCTCAAATAATTGTAAATGCCCTAGCAAAAGGTAGCTCTCAGATTTGGAGGATTAATAAGTATGTATGATATATTAAAGAAAAGCTGGAGGAATTTGATGATTTCAAAATTACGCACACTTATCAGAAAGGTAATGGGATTGCAAACACTTTAGCTAGCTGGGCAATTTCTAATGAAATTTAAAAATATAGAGTTTTGTGTGAAGACCTTAGAGGGATTGAAGTTTCATATTTCATTGAAGGATTGTAGGCTATATTTAAACAGGGGGCTGCAATAAGTGGTTTCATGTGAATTAACAAACAGTTAGGGTGTTGGGAAGAATTTATGTTGTCATCGTTATACTCAAGGGGGGTTGGGGCTGAGCTGGGGAGGGTTATGCATGTGCACCAAGGAGAATGTTATAATTTGAACTTACCAAAATGGTTAATGGTATTGATGGATAGAAAATGTGTGGGAGCCCGTTTTTCTCAGCTATGAAGACAAAATTATTTCTTTAGATTGTGTTGGTAGTAGCAGGGGCGAGGTGTATGTAGCTGAGTGATATTCAATGGAGATTTTAGATAGATGCTTGATCAAATGTAATAAATGGATGTATCTTTTTATTATAAGGAATAAGACAATTGTAGGATTATCCTTCTTTCACCGATCAAAAAAAGAAACAATATAAAATGATTAACTAAATGAAATTCTAAATGCATCTATTTGTTTACTCAGTGTTTGTGTGTGTGAGAGAAACCATTCCATCTTAACCCTACTAGATAGCTAGCCTCCTCTACCTTAACCACACCCTTGGTCTTCGAAAACCTACAACTCATGTAAACTTAGGCACCCATTAATAGATTAGTGTCCAAAAATAAATCGAAGAAATATAATTCATCATTCCAAAATAACTTTTTCTATATTACATATTTTTGAAATAAAATAATATTCATCACATTTCATCTTTCTAAAATAAAAGAAACATTCACTTGATTCATTTTTCAAATAACATAATATTTATTCTACCACACATAATTATTCATATATCAGTTCCACATAAATTAAGTTTAGGTAGACTCAAAGTCTGAGACGTGACAACCTTAGTCAACTTATCGACTACTACCAAAATGACATCGTGCATGTTCCTGCTTAGGGGTAACCCCTGTACAAACTCCATACTAATCACTTTCCATTTATACTTAAGTATATCATGGGAATAAAGGAGCCCTCTTGGATGCATGTGCTCAGCCTTGACTTGCTGAAACTCCAAGCATCTGGCTATGTATTATTCTACATCCTTCTTGAGTCTCGACCAAAAGTACAAGACTTTCAATTTTGCGATCATCTTTGTAACTTTGAGGTGTCCTGAATATGGTGCATTGTGGATCTCATCTAGGACCAAGTTCTCTAGAATCTAGGATATACATCCATCTCTGGTATCTTAAGATACCACTCAGTTCAAACTCTTACCCATCGAATCGATGGTATGATAGATTATCTTCAAGAGCCTTTTTCACCTTCTCATAATGCTCATCACCTTATAAGTGTTGCATCACCTATTGTTTCAGATTGAATCTTACAAAGGTCATAGCTACCAAATGTCTCCATCTACTAAGAGCATCAACCACTTGCTTTTCTTTTCCATTTATATACTCAATTCCAAAGTCATACTTGCTAAGGAATTCTAGCCATGTCCTCTAACGTGCATTAAGATTAGGCTGAATAAAAATGTATCTCAATCCTAGGTGACCTGTTTTGAGCTTAAATGGATTTCCCAAAAGGTAGTGTCTCCATATCTGGAGGGTGTGCACTATAACTGCTAATTCCAAGTTATGGGGAGCATAGTTTACTTCATGTTGTTTCAGCTTCCTAGACTCATATGCCACAACTTTCCCTTCTTGCATCAACACTCCTACTCCATCTCCTGAAGCATCCATGATCACTGAAAACTGACCATTGGGATCTAGAATAATTAATACCAGAGTTGCAATGAGCTTCTCCTGAAGGAGCCAAAAAGCCTAATCACACTTCTTAGTCCACTCACACCTCTTTCCTTTCTTTTGACAAGATGTTATTGGGTTGCTATTTTAGAAAACCCTTGCACAAATTTTCGATAATAGATGACAAGGCCCATAAAGCTTTGCACTTCTGACACATTTTGAGGTTTCGTCCACTGTATAATTGCTTTTATCTTTTTGAGATCCATGAACAATACTTCAGTCGAGATAATGTGGCCTAGGTAATGCACCTTGTCCTAATAAAATGAGCATTTGGATAACTTTCCAAAAAGCTTCTTTTCCCTTAGATGATGTAGAACTAATTTTCGATAATAGATGACAAGGCCCATAAAGCTTTGCACTTCTGACACATTTTGAGGTTTCGTCCACTCTATAATTGCTTTTATCTTTTTGAGATCCATGAACAATACTTCAGTCGAGATAATGTGGCCTAGGTAATGCACCTTGTCCTAATAAAATGAGCACTTGGATAACTTTCCAAAAAGCTTCTTTTCCCTTAGATGATGTAGAACTATCCTCAAGTGTCGGTTGTGTTCCTCAAGGGTCTTGGAATAAACCAAAATTTCATCTATGAAAATTAGGACAAAATCATCCAAACAATCCCAGAACACACTATTCATAAGGTCCATGAAAGTTGCGAGTGTGTTGGTCAACCAAAAGGGTACAACGATGAACTTGTAATGCCCATACCGAGTTCGAAAAGTTTTCTTCATAATATCTTCATCCTTTATTCTCACCTAATGGTATCTAGACATGAGATCTATTTTTGAGAATACTATTGCTCCCTTCATTTGATTGAATAACTTGTAGATCCTCAAAAGAGGGTAGCGATTCTTGATGGTCGCCTTGTTCAACATCCAATAATCAATACATAGACAAAAGGTCCCATCCTTCTTTTTCACAAAGATAATTGGTGCTCCCCATGGTGACACACTGGGTGTGATAAGCCCCTTACACAACAACTCTTGTAGTTGGGATTTCAATTCACAAAGCTCTATGGTGGTAATCCTATATGTGGCCTTAGACTGTGGCTCAACTCCTGGTACAAAGTTGATGGAGAAATCAAATTCTCGCTTTGGAGGCATCTCAATGATATCTTCAAGAAACACATCTCAAAATTCCCTAAGAATTGGATAGTCATCAAGGTATGGTTTCTCATTGTCAAGCTCACTAACATGCACCACATATATAGCACAACACTTCCTTTGAGCTCTCATAAGCTGCATAGTTGAGAGCTATCTAAGTTCCAAGGGTCGCTGCTCCCCATGTATCTCAATCAGGTTCCCATAGTCATCCAAACAACTCACCATCTTATCCTCATAATTTACTATTGCCTTGTGTTTAGTCAACCAGTTGATGAACCCAATATTACATCATAGGAACCTAATGGTGAAACATAAAGGTTAACTTGGGTCAAGAAGCTAGGAAGTTCTAATTCATTGCAAAAGAGACATGAATCTACAACCCGCTCTACTTGATTTCCATAACCAGGTTGAATTGGTAGCTTAGAAATCATTCTAGGGTCTATGAAACATCAAGTATCTCCAATATCTATCAAAATAAAAATAGTTCAGCCATAGAGCTTACCCAACATCCGTGTTAGAGAAGCTTGGTACTGTGCTTGCCCGTTATCCACCTTTGCATGGATCTTGTGTTGCAAGGTCTTC
The DNA here is from genome assembly GCA_007115665.2 of Sequoiadendron giganteum. NCBI lineage: Eukaryota > Viridiplantae > Streptophyta > Pinopsida > Cupressales > Cupressaceae > Sequoiadendron > Sequoiadendron giganteum. The sequence continues at coordinate 374,292,856 of CM021108.1, read as the reverse complement.
TATTGGTTCCCTTCCTTCTGTGACCTTGAATTTTGAGGTTAGTTAGATGCATAATGATCTCCCCCACAAGTGTAACATCCATCATGTGGTCCCTTTCAAATTCTAAACTTTTCTTCTTTCGAGTGCCCCTGGGTGCTGTTGTAGGCGTCATTGCCCTTGTTAGCCATTTTATTTCTTCTACTTTGGTTGCCTTCTTCCTTCTTTGTAGGGCCACCTTCCCTTTTCAAAATTATAATATGATGGGACTTGTTTCCTTTATGTACCTCACCCTTTTGAAATCTTTTGTTTCTAAACCGAGGCTTTGAGTATGATCCTTTGTAGAGATTTGACAATTGTTGCAACTTTTGTTCTTGCTTAATAGCCTTCTTAAAAGATTTTGCCATGGTATCAGGATTTTGAAGATCCACTTCAGCTCCAATGTGGGGTCTTAGTGCCAATATAAACTTATAAATCTAAAAACACTCGTCGAATTGATATTGTGGCACATATTTAAGCAAGTTGGTAAACTTATCCCAATACTACACTACTATCAGGCCTCCTTGGGTCAAATTTTGAAATTCAATCATTTTCTTGTCAAAGAAAAGTTGTGGTAGCCACCTATTTCTAAAATATTCAAGGAAAAACTCCCAAGTAATCCCTTCTTGTAGAAGTCTCCCTTCATCCTTCTCATTGTCCCACCAAGTAGCTGACTCTCCAGATAATTGATATGCCCCCCAAATAGCCTTAGTTTTATTTGACAACTTGTGAAGCCCAAAATATTTTTCCATCTCCATGATCTAAGCCTCAACCCCATCTCTAATGGCCTTTCCATCAAACTTCAGTGGAGTTTCCTTCTTAAGATACTTTCCCAATTATTCCTCAATCTGACCTCAATTTTGGTCCCCTTCTCCTTGGTTGGGTACCTCATTCCTAAGATTTTGATCTTCTTGCACCCCTCAGACCTCCTATTCCAAATGGTCCATCCAAGTTTCTTGTCGGTTTAGGAGCTCTAGGATTTAGTCTAGCCTCTTGCTTGGCCCATTGTCTTGTCCACTAGCACCCACATCTTGTCTAGTGGTCACCACGGTGACTCACACTTGACCTACATCATCATTGTGTTTAGCATTCAAGAACAAGGTTTTATGTTTATACTACTGCATCCACAAAATACAAAGTACACAACATACAAGCCTAGAAAAAGAATAAGACCACGTTTATTTCAACGAGACAAGCCTTCAAGCTTCATGCCTTTGAATCAACAAAAGAGATTTATTTATTTATATTAAGTTTGGATTTACATCGATCTTTATTTACAAAAGTTTTCTGCTCTAAGCAATTCCCTCATTATCAAAATGAGGACATTCCTCAAAATCCTCATCCTAGTCTACATCTTCCCACTTGGGTGAGGCAGAACGTGCGTGCAGGCAATCCTTCTCCTTCTTAGTAAGTAGTGGTGCATTTGGTCCACATCCTATTGGCCAATCTCTAACTACGAAGGATTTCTTAGTTTTAGGAGTTTGCTTTCTCTCCTTTATCTTTTTGCCTCTCTCCAGCTTGAGATGTGTGAGGGCATGTGCTAGATTTTCTTCATTAGGGTTCTCGAGTTGGTCTTCAGGTTTGGGATTCTCCTCAATAACAATTTCCCTTTCCGTAGCCCTATTGGTTTTCCCTTTCTTTCTTCCCAACTTGGACCTTATCATTTCCTACAACCGATCCAATTTGGGTCATTCTCTCGACATCTCAAATCTAGTTAGGGGTCTACTATTCCCTAGTTCAATCATCATGGGCTCATAGGCCTAGAGCTAAACCTTGAGCTTTGATACCAAATATAACATGCTCAACTAGATTTCTACTAAAATAACCCAAAATTGATGTTACAATAATATTATTTATGACACGAATTCAAAAGATAATTCTATTAAGCACTTTTATGTCATAAATCATCCAAAATTTGAAAATTCAAATAATTATTCATTTCCTCATGTCATTGGTTACATACAATTTTGACTTGGAATTCAACGCCTCTTTATCAACTTTTCAATTACATAGTTTTCTTTCTCATTACATCATTCATTCAAATACATCAATGATACAAATCCATATAGAATTTTGATATGATTCCTTATGAAATCTCACCTCCACTGGTGGATGAGAACATGATTGATGTGATTTTCCACCCAACCACAAAGCATTGCTTCCTTGAAATTCTTTAGTCACTCAAAGAATGCCCAAACCTACACAAAACACTTAGCAAAAGATACAATTTGCAAGGTGGAATATGTGCATGCCTAAGTACATGCATTTTTATCTGCTTTGTTGGAATATGCAAGTTCCATGTTAGGTAAAAACATAACATCAAAGAGAGGATAAATAGTACAGTCTGTATATATATATATATATATATATATATATATATATATATATGATTGCAAAGCTTGGCCAAGTTCGTGTTGCATAAAATGCAACTCTCCTTAGATTTGGAAAAGTAAATCTACACTCTTTGGCACCCATTCACGGAAGCTCCATTTTCTTTGAGTATTATTTAATAACCAAGAGATAAGTGATGTGGTGTCCCCTTAAAGGGAGGAACACTTTCCACTTTTGGTGGCATTCTCTACTTTTGGTGGTTAATTCCTATTGGTTGGATTTTCCACCTTCATCCTCTCCTTAGTTATATATAAACTCACTACCTATCTTGTATTTTTCATTTTGGAATCTCTTAATGCAATTCTTTCATTCTAATGTTGCATAATCTCTCAAAGTTCTAATTTGCATCATTTATATTTTTCGAGTTTATGTAACTTTGATTTTCTCTTAAAAAGTTCCTTGGATTATTCAATATATTTCAAATTTCTAACATGGTATTAGAGATTTTGTTTTGGTAATTCCAAGTTCATATATTTTCAATTGAGAATTTGATCTTTTTATGCAAGATCTTGAAAAGTTGAGTATGCTCTTCACTTGCATCATATGATGACCTAGAGAATCATAAAAACTTGATAAAAATATCAGATTTGGAAATTTATCTTTGTGGATCTATATTATAGGTTCATTTTAGAGCATGTTGGTGCAAATATAAGCTCACTATTGAGTTTATAATATCCAATAAAGTTATATCTAGATTTTGTTTCACTCAATTTGGTCATCATTTGATATAGTTTCAAACTAGGGTTTGAAGCTCAAATATAGTGAACAAATTTTTATTGGAGCATTTTCGGCCCCAAAAACCTTTCTATTGTGCTTGAATGGCCCAAAAACCCCTATTCTCATATAAAATATGTCTATTTTAAACAAATTTTATTTTTGATAAATTTTTATTTTGTTAGGGGGTCGTCATAACAGGCTAATTCAACCATTTTTTAAAAAAATCATCTTTTTGCCACGGTGTTTGTTTTTGGAAAATGATATATCATTACAAATCTGGAAATGAGCACCTCTTATCCATGGAGGTATTGATTTTTTTATACATTTTCCTTCAAATATTGCAGTTTGAAGTTGTTTGTTGCTAATTTCTTCACCAAGCCATAACTTTCACCTTGGTGCTCCATTTTTTTGGAAACAAATAAGCATTGGAGAGGTATTGAAGAGCACTACACAAATATAAAGCTAATGTTTCCAAATTTTTTCTTAGGTTCATTTTATATCAAAATTTGTAATTTTTGCCATTGTGGGCCTATTGAGCATTGTATCTTAGAAAAGGCTTTATAAATGCACTAATCATAAAGTACCGACATTATAATATCTATGGGGGTGATTTTTAAGACTAAGTTGAAAGGGGGGTGTCTCTTTTGTAGTTTACATTCTCTTTTCGTGCACTCACAAATAATCTTCTTTTCTGTCTAAAATGGATCAAACAATAGTTGTTATGTTAACACCTTACAACTATTTTGGTTGGAAAAGTAAAATGTCACTCTACTTGAAAAAGTGGATTGCATAGGCTAACAATGGGACTAAAAATTGAACCAACAATTGATGCAAAAAAAGATAAAATAGTTTAGTAAGTGTGATGACGCATTTGAAACCTTATGTATGTTTGTATCTCCACATTTTCTCTTTCATGTTGAATCTTTTTCTTCATGAAATAAAGTTTGGACAACATTGGAAAAGTTCTCTGGTGCACAAGATAAATTAAGAGGTCATCAATTGGAGAATGAGTTGATAGGTTTAAATCCTTCAAGGTTTGATACAATACAAGATTTTTTCACCAAACTAAAGGCCATAAGATTGTAATTGAAATGGAGTGGAATTGAGAAAGATGATAAACAATTAATCTTAAGTATTCTACCTAAAATTGGTCCAGACTATTTAGTCTTTGTTAAGATTTAAATTGTTTGATAGTTTGATTGATAAAAGATGATGTTAGATGGAACTAAAATAGACCAAAATCAATCTAGATCTTCCAAAGATAAGGATTGATAGGATTGAGATTGTTTTATTTGAACTAGATTTATGAGTCCAAGCAAAAGGTTAAGGAGTGGAGTCTATCAACTCAAGAGTAGCCTAAGCTCCTAAACTAGTTTATCCACTAGTGATATGGGATAACTTAACTCCCTACTTGAAACAGGCAACTTTTCAAGAAAAAAGATAAGTTAGAGACAAAAGATTAAATATCTAGATTAGACTCTAACAATTTTGGTTCTTGAATGTAAAATGGATGAATGATAAAGATATTTCTTGATTGTAGATAAATACAATTTCAAAAGATTTCTTGTCCAAGTATTGTCAAGGATAATAGTCCTAAAGTCAAAAAAGGTGAGATGCGGTGTTGATGGGTAGGAGGTGGGTTTTGACTAAAAAATTTGATGATGGATTGAGTAATGGAGGTGATAGACTCAGTTGGGATGTTTCAAGTTTTTTCTAAGTCTTCTTAGGCAAAAACCTAAAAAACTAATTTTGCAATGGTCTAGAATCTCAAGGACTTATCAAAAGTGCCAAAGTTTTGATCGAATGCATTGGATGATAACTCAAAAGCACACTATAGTGGATCAGAAGTGCAAATTTATCAAATAGATACATAGGACAACAAGTCAAAAGCGACTTAGAATTTATCAGAAGTGTAGGGTATTGTAGACATTGAAAAATGTCCTAAATGGTATCATGCACTCGAAACATGTTTACTAACATCATTTCCTCTTAAATCCATCCTCTTTTCGCTTAATTGATTAATTTAGCCTAGCTATTTAATTAATTATGTCATTTTCATCTATTAATCTAATTTATTAAATCATGTTAATTCACCCCCTTTCACGCTAACTTTTCATCTCATTAAATTAAATAAATCAACATATTTAATTTAATTCCCTAAAGTCTTCTAATTTAATTAAATAACCTTAAGTTATTTAATTAAATGTCATCTCCCCCTTTTCCCATTCATTAAATCATTTAATTTAATGAAAATCACTTTATTCCTCCAAATCCCCTAATTGCATGATTAAACTTTGTTTAATTAGCAACTAAAATATTTTTCCTTTAAAAGAGGAATATTCCATACCCCCTTTTTTCACAATTAAGAATTTATTTTAATTTGCAAAATGCATGTTATCCGCACCCATGTTAATTCCAAAAGAATATTCTTATTCCTCCATCATTTGAAAAAGGGATATTTTAACTTAGCTTCTTATGCAAGTTTTAACCTTTAACCTTTTGAACAAGTCACCTTTGACCTGTGTGTGCTGGTCAAAAGTGTGTTTATTTGAATCATATGTGAACCCTTGATTAAATCCCATCATGCATTCTCATCCGTTGATGAGAATCCATGATCCATGCCTCTTCTTCCTTTCATCCTTGACTGTTGATTGATATTTTTGATCTCAAACCTCCATTTCTCATTTGTTCTCCTATAAATAAATCACTATTTGGAGACAGATAGATCCATCTTTCAATTGCAAACTTATGTTGTTGATTTAACTTGCATCCACACTCATATTTTACTCATTTTTAACTTGTTTTAGTTAATTTTATTTGCATAAATAGCTTAGGGCATCCATTAATGGCTTCCATGTATCAATCTTAGCTTGTTTATAGATTAGGTTTTTCATCTTTTAGCTTAGAAGTAGCTTAGCAATTGCACAATCAGATCATTTTTAGCATTAAATCATGTTTAATTAGCTTACATCATGTTCATTTGAGCACAATTCAAGTTTTAATCCATTTTATCATAATGGTTTCATCGATTCTCTTCCATAGAATCGATTGAAATAGGCTCGCTGATCACAAAATTAGGAAAGGGTCATTGTTCCACATCAACATGACACCAATTCCAAAATAGGATAAGTTTCAAATGGGTCAGAGTAGGAATTTAACTATTTTCATAGTTTGTAGCTTTCAATTTCAGTAAATGCTTAGTTTAACTTTGAATTTGAATGACCTTGTTTGGTATATTGAGGTTTTGTGGCTTCATTAAACTTTGATTCATCATGGATCAAGTGTAATCAATCAACCCTGATGATCCTCGTCTCACATTTTGGAGCTAGAAGGAGGGAAAACCATTAACAATTTTTTAGCTTGAATTTCATTTATTTGTTGTTTTGCACGTTACAATGATGCCCAAACTACAAACAATGACACTTTTTGAAGAGCGTCGCCATATAGTGATGCCATCACAATTTGAAAACTTGACGTTGAATTAATGCACCAACACCAATTTAAATTTGGCGACACTGATTTAATCTAGAGGTATCAAAAAGTTCAAATGGTGACACCCAACTTCACTAGAGTGACACCGCCAAACTTCAAATCATGACGCTAATGTTAGAAGTGACGTCGAAAAAAATCTTGACACTATCGTGCTCACTGTTTCTGCTATAGAGCGACACTCGTTTTCACTAGAGTGACACACAAACTTTAAATTGCAATGCTATTGTGTTCAACTATGGCCAACTTTGGTAAGAAGTTTTTTTGATAGATTTTTCAACACGTGCTTTAATTTCCTTGATTTATTTGATCATTGATACACATCTAACTATGTTCTAGTTGCTACACTAATAGTGTTTTGTAGGTTGAAAGACATGGAGCTAAAATGAAGAAAGACTCTTCTATCTTGAATTCTATAATTGTAACAAGTGTTTAATGCTTTGGGGAAATTATAACCCAACGTTCATGCTTTCTTCTTTAATACAACTAATTTTCCATTGGGTTTAAAATTTATAATATTAGGACCAACTAGATTCCAATTGGGCTTAAAAATCATTTTCAACGTTGGCTAAAATTGAACCCTCATCATTGTCTTTTTGGGTTTAAAATGAACGCACAAAGTGGAATAAATTTGAACCTTCACATCATTTTACTTTGGACTTAAAATTGAACAAGGCAACTTCATATTTCATTAAGTGCTTAAAACAAACTCATCATTGCTTTGAAGGGTTCAAATTACAACTGTTTTTTATATTTTGTGATTTATAATGTTGTTAGTGAATGCATATGCAATTCTCTCATGCCATTTGGTGACCTTGAGAAACAAAAAAAATCTTTAACACTTTAGCAAATCACCTACATCATTCATTTGGATTAAAACTGAACCCCCTTTGTGAGTGTGAGAAAAAGATGTGGCATGTGTTCTCTCTTTGTTCATGCTAGCAAAGATGATCAAACTATGAATGTACTTCATTGCTATTGTTCACCTTTATAGGGCCTACCTCCCCACTTTGAAAGGATGGAACGACCCAAGCGTTACCGAACTAAAGTCAAGTTCTTCCAAACCACGATATAAATGTGTGGTTGCAATGAAAATTGTGATCAATGGGAAGCGACACATGATAGCTCTCCCCTAATGTCTTTATGATGCATAAATCCCTTGTTCTAAGGGTTGGGAAACCTCTTGATAGAGTTTATCATTGCACCCCTTTAATTGGAAGCCCTTATTATGAACCTATGTTCTAGAATCCAAAAATCCTTAATACTTGTTGGTGCAAGAATGGTCGTTCTGAAGCCGTCCCACATTCTTACTATTCAATTTTAGAAACAAAAAATCCTTTTTGATCTTCAGATTTTAAGGATTTTGAGATTTGGTGGTCCCAAGAAGTGTGTGTCGTAGAGGGGAGCCAGTGTCACCAAATCTCTAACTGTTCTTATTATTTAGTGTTTGGAGAAATCCAAGTGGGAATTCAACAAGTATAGCCATTTTGAACCTAGGATTGTAAGTGATTATGAGTCAATTTTGATACATTTCTTGATTCCAAAACATTTCAAAAACAAACATTCACTATCTTCAAAATTTTAAACACTTTGGTTTAAATATGGATGCTTCTTGATTTAGCTTTGATATTACTACTGGTCCTAAGGGTTTATATCCTTAGCGATTTCTAAATATCTTGACTTAATATTAATCCATATTTCCCAAAGACAACATAGGCAATTATGTCTCTAATCTCATGATTTTCACGAAATGGACATTGCAAAAGTTATGATGTTTTTGACATAAACATTTAGTTTGAAAACATAATGAAAATGAGTGTTTGTAAAATCAATTCACCTAAGCAAGTGATAAATGTGACACAATTGAACCCCACTTTACCATTTGGAAACCGATTGCTCCCGTTCTACAACCCAACCTTACAGGTGCTATTATTCAACCAAACTTTGAATACATTGAGGGAGAACAAACAAATATTATTAGCAGTTTGAGAACTTTCACTTTTGAAACCAAGGAAACATCTAATCACTGGAGAATTGTTGTAACCATCTTAGATAAAGAAGAACGAAGAGAAGATATTTTGGCTAGACAACCCATATTAACACCTCCCATGTGGAGATAAATATCTTCCCCTTTAATAATCTCACACAAAGTCAAGATCCCTAAAACAAGATCTACAAGTCGTCACTTTAAGCTAAGACATCTTAAACCAAAAGATTTCAAGAAACACCTTTTAGCACTTCACAAAAATAGAGATAGGATGGTAGCAAACTTTTATAGACATGCTTCAAGGTATAGTCCAGAACTATATGCATTCTTTTGGAGTCAAAACCTTGGTCTTTTTCACGATACTGAGCTTCTCTTAATGATCTATCACACAATCAAAGTTTGTGAAGTAAAACCTACATCCCGTCATCACAAACATAGATATCGTAATTCAAAGTTTGGCAGGAAGTGGGTTGTAATACTTTACCACAATTATTACCGTTTGTTAAGAAACTATTATGCCCGAGCTAGGAGGAGGAGAACAGGTTTAAACATCCCCATTTATCCTCTCATCTAAGTCAAGCATTGGGTTTTTAGGATTTGAACATTTTAGAGGTCTAGCATCATTCTCACTACCTTGGTCTTATCAAACAAAGGTTCACTTTAGGTCAAAATTGGGTCAAAACATTTCATTCACCCCTCCATAAAATTTCATCCTTCACTTCACCAAACTTTGCAAAACCTTCAACACTCTTTTGGCTTAAACATCAATCAAACCAACCTCTAACCTAGCTATGTTGTATGAGAAATGTATCCTTTTCCATGCACCTAGTTAAGTTAGTTATCATCCTTGAGCTAGTTTATCTTGAAGGTCACGAGTCTACCATAAAGATTCTCGAGTTCATCAACATCTTTTATCCTAACATCAAAACATCAAACTCAAGTCAAAAGTGTTGTCCCAAAATGATTGCGAAGATCACCTTCCAAAACCTCCATATTTTCATCCCCCATTATCATCATTGCTCCAAAAAGACTTAGAACATCCCTTTTACCTAGATTTGAGTCAACTAGAGAGTTCAAACATTACAAATCTCAACACAACTCTCCTATTAGTGACCCAAAATTTTAATAAAAAAATTAGATCACGATACAAGAGAATCATCGAGAAAACCAAAGTCACATTTACCTCAAGTGATTAAAATCCTCTAGAATTTTATCCAAGAAGCCAAGACATGCCATCACAATAACCATCATCTCCAACAAGACCATATGAGATAAAAGACATCACAAGCAATCCCTTTGAGCTCACTAAGGAGGAAATCATGGAACACCAAACCTTTGAAAACATAGGTCCTATTTCCCCGTCATTTATGGTACAAAACTTGGCACAAAGCTTCACAACTCCACCATCAGAGATAAATCAAACATATACTCCTATTCTTGCCAAGGACTTCCGTCCAACCCTCCCATTTGAAAGCAGTACACTTGTGGGTACCCTTGATACCAACCCCCACCTCCAAAAACCACTTGGACACCTACCTTTGGTGCTCCTCCCATCCCTAAATTTTTGAAACAACTACATAAATCTATTAACCTTCATTACTCCACCACAACCTCCACCTATTGAGGACACCCTTCTTCATCCACATCCATGAGTACCACAAGTGTTCCCACCATCACGCAAAGTAATATGGACCAAGTATCTCAAGATAGTACACAAGGACTTGTTAAGACTGTATCACAGAGTCAACCTTCAATGCAAATAGGGACATCTTTACCTAATGCTTCCATGGGTTCATGTATATCATTGGTGTCTCAAAACACATCCAACCCATCTATCATCGATCCAAACCAAACCAAAACCTTAGTTATGAAACCTATCACCCAAGGAAGTACCTTGACCACATCCCAAGCACAAGGAAATCCCCCAAGTATCGGTTAAGGGAATCCTTTCAATCAATGTACTCGACGTCCTAGTATGCCAATACCGTTGAAAAATCTAATGACAACATCCACATCCTTCCCCACGGTCCCCTTCACTATGAAAAATCAAATGGGGTCTCAAACTTACATTCCTCCATCTCAATCCACCATTTTACAGGGAATGTTGAACTAAGGAAACTCACAACCCATCCAAAACATCAACGCCCACAATCCATTGTAGATGTCCCAACAACCAACTGGTTCTATATTATAAAATCATAGCTTAGCCTTACAACAATCACAACAATCTTCTCATCAAGCTACCCAACAACAACAACAATAGCAAGTACCCTTAGCTGCACAACAACAACAATAGCAACAACAACAACAACAACAACAAGCAGCCTTAGCCGCATAGTAAGAACAACAACAATGACAAACTTATCAATCATCCTTAGCAGTGCAACAACAATAGCAAGCCTATCAAGCATCCCTAGTCACATAGCAACAACAAGCCATCGTAACACAATAAAAAAATCATGTACAATAGCAAGTCCTCGTGACACAACATGCCCAACAACAAGCCCTTATTGCACAACAACAAAAAGCCTTACTAGCTCAATAGTATTCCCAACATCAGCAACAACAACAACAACAAATTTCATACTATAATCCTCTACAGATAATCATCAATACAAATATGTTAGGAACATACATGTCAACACCTCAATCACCTTCACATAAACCCACTCCACCATACACTCCATACAACACACCATCACATCAAGATCCCATATACAACTCATCCATCATCCCATCATTTGTTTCTCCACCAAACTCGCAAGATGATCTAGCTTCACAACTCAAGGTATTATCCCAAGAAATGCAGGACCTTTGAATGGGAAAGACAAAGAAGACCCATATGTAGAATCTATGTCCTTATCCATTTGACCAAAACATTGCAATGGTGCCATTTCCTCTAGGATTTGAAATCCCCAAATTTGATAAATACAAAGGGAGGGGAAGTCCTATGGATGATGTCAAAGAATTTAATGTCATGTGTATGGAGGTGGCCTATAATGATTCATATCTAATGTGTCTCTTCCCTCGAAGCTTAACTAGTCCTCCTATGGATTGGTTTTCTCATCTATCTCCAGACATTAAAAATTTCCAAGAAACTACTGATAAATTCATCGATCACTTCTCCTTCAACCTTGACATGGAATTCAGTCTAGAAGATTTGTACACTCTCAAACAAACTAATGGAGAATCATTCACCAATTTCTTTCAATGATGGAGACAAAAAGCTAGTAAGAGCAAGTGGACCCTTCTCGATGAACAACAAGTGGGAATCATCATAGAAAACCTAGATCCTGATCTCTCTTTCCACTTGAAAATGTAGTGCATCACATCCTATGACGAACTTGTCCCTCGAGACCTTAACATTGAACAAGCTCTAATCTTATAGGGAAATAATCAAGCTTACAATCGTCCATCAACTAGTTCAAATGTAAACCTTGTGTTTGGGCTAAAAACAAAAATGTGACAAATGATGATGTGGTAGATGCTAAGGTGGTCCTAAATGCTCCTAAACCCAACAATAATCAAGTTGCTAACATTCTACCGGTCATGCAACAAACAACATCCCCTCAAAACAATCAAATCAACAACATTGAGATGCAACAAAGGTGAACTACCAATAGGAACAAATAACCAAAGTGCAAGTACACATTTTTATCTGAGCCTATCAAAACCATCATGAAAAAATTGGTAGAATCAAATTTGATAACATTACCCAAATTTAAAAACTACCAAGAATCGTTAGAGAAACCATCTTGGTACAATGAGAACGATCTCTGTGACTTTCACAAAATCAAAGGACACAAAATGGAAAATTGCATGAGACTTAAGAAAATCATCCAAGACCTCATAGAGAATGACACCTCTATTGAAGTACCAACTAGGAATTAGGATCTCAAGATATACAAGAACCCTATGCCAGATCATAACAAAGGGAACAACAACAAAAATGTGCAACATAGCTATTCAAACGTAGTCGCTTCTTGTGATAGTGTCATTACAATCATCACCATCAAAGGACCTAGTGTCGAGTGTGGAGTCCACATGACGTGTAAAGGTCACTATCCAAGGAGTCCCATCTTAGTCTAGGGCACAACCTACTTTTCCAATGTGAAATCTCAACAAGTATAATCTTCTAGACTAGCTTAAGAAGACCCCATCACATATATCAATCTTAAAAATGTTGAGGCTATCTCCCACACATAGAGAAATATTAGAGAAAGCCTTATTAGAGTCATCTATCCCCGAGGATATTGATACAAATCAATTTCAAGCTATGGTAGGACACATTACGATCACCTTCTTACCTTTTCTGAACAAGACCTTCCATCACAACCATCTCATAATTGTGCTTTACACCTCGAGGTCTACATTCATAAGAATAAGGTTAAAAGAGTCTTAGTAGATGGAGGTGCAAGTTTGAATATTTGTACCCTTAGGTTGATCAAAGACTTGGGCTACTCAAAAGTTACCATTGAGAAAACAAAGAGTGCCACCATTAGAGCATATGACAACCAAGAGCGAGTATCACAAGGCATCATTGCACTACCCATTCAAGTGTGACCTATCATTGCAGAAACTACACGCCAAGTGCTAGATCTTGATCTTTTATACAACATTCTGCTTGGCTGACCTTGGATCCATGCCTTAAAAGCTATCTCCTCGACCTACCATCAATGTGTCAAGTTTCCTGTCGAGGGCAGAGAAATTACCATCTATGGAGATCCCAAGCCTTTTTACTAATACAAGAATCTTGAGGCTAAGTTCTATAAGATCCCCCAAGTGCCTAAAAATGATGAAGGGACCACATCCATACCTACCTCATTTGTTGATCTGTCATCTCTTGCATCTACCTCAACAACAAATACACCCATTGTGTAGAACATTCCTGACATCAAAGCAATAATCTAGGATGATGGTTGTGGAAATTATAAGCTACTGAAAGATACCTTTGTCTTAGGAGAATTACTTATTTCTCCTCAATCTCATGGAAAACCCACATCTAGCACCAAAGAGCCCAAAACTATCAAGATGGCAGCTACTACCTTCACTAAGTGGGTGTATCTAAATCAAGAAGATGTCAACGAGGAGCATGTCTCTAAACTCCTTTATCAAGATGAATGACCTATCCCTATTCTTCCTATGGAAGATGATAATAAAGGATTGCAACTCATGAAGGGAATGGGTTATAACAAGAATGAGAAACTGGGACAAAATGACAATGGCTTGCTAGAGCCTATTGTTCCTAAGAAATGATTAAGGAATCTTGGTTTAAGTTGTACTACTAGCAAGGCTACCCATATTGGCAAAGGTACTTCTACTAAACTGGTTGAGGCTTCCTCTTGGTTACCTACACTGTGTGATACAAATTTAGATGACTTCACCATTCATATTGATGTCCTATTTGAGAAAAACTCCCTTTTCATGTTATCCATTACATCCTTTGCTCCAAGCAATCAACCCACTAAACTACGCCTAGTATACCCGCAACTTATTGACATGGACCAACAAGGACCATCGATTCTGGATTTATTTGAAAACAATGAAGTGATCTTAGAATTCATGGGACTCCGTGACAATCTATCATGGGCCGATCACAAAGCAGGTTTTGACATAGAGCTAGATACAAGGGCATACTATGGAGAGATGATTGAATCCTTCAGTCACAAAATTAATGAAATACAACTAACATGCAGATCCTTGAGTGAAAACCATACTATGGCACTCTCTGATCCTAAAATAGTAAAACAAAATGATGTATCTGAGGGTGAAAACATCTTTGAGGTGCCCAAGGATGAGGGATTCAATTTCCCCCTTAGTGCAATACATCTTGAAAAGTCAACAGTACTAGCAAAAAAGGCTATCCCGGTCAATCTAGGAACAAAAGAGGTACCCAAAATCACTTTCTATGTCAAATCCCTATTGGATGAAGAACAATAAAACCTAGCAGCATTCTTGAAAGAACATAGAGCTAACTTTTCATGGGTATACACAAATATGCCTAGGCTCGATCCTAAAGTAGTTGTGCATCATTTAGTAGTCTATCCCAAAGCCAATCTAATCAAGCAAGAGTTAAGAAAGATGTACCCTCAGATAACACTCTTGGTGAAACTAGAGTTACAAAAGCTTTTGGACGTTGGATTCATCTGACCAATAGATTAGCCTGAGTGGGTTTCAAACCTGGTACCAGTCTCAAAACCCACTAGGGCCATCAAAATCTGCATTGATTTCAGAGACTTAAACAAAGCATGCCCAAAATATGGTTTTCCTCTTCCCAACATCGACCTCATTGTGGAATTAACAACTAGGCATGAAATGCTATGAATCATGGATGGTTTTTTAGGCTACAATCAGATCATGATCACCAAAGAGGATCAACATAAAATTGCATTCACTTGTCCATAGGGAACATATTGTTGGAACGTGATGTCATTCGAGTTAAAGAATACAAGAGCAACCTATCAAAGAGCGATGACCCTCATCTCACACGACATGATCCACAAAACAATTGAAGATTATGTGGATGATATTTTGGAAAAGTAAAGGAAAATAAGTGAGCACATATAAGTCTTAGGACCCATCTTCTACAAGCTTGAAGAATACAAGGTATGACTAAATCCAAAAAAGTATGTCTTTAGGGTTAAATCAGGGAAACTTCTTGGCTTTATCGTCTCAGAAAGAGGGATATAAATTGATCCAACAAAGGTAAAATCCATCCTCGACATGGAACCACCGCAAACATTGAAGTAAATGAGAGGATTACAAGGAAGATTGCAGTCTATTAGAAGGTTCATAGCACAACTATCAGATAAAATCCACCCCTTTTCACATTTCTCCATAAAGGAATAACTTGTAAATGGGATGACAAGTGTGATAAATCTTTCCAGCAAATCAAATATTATCTATTAACACCTCCAGTTGTCATGCCACCAATATCAAACAAACCATTATCTTATATATCTCAGCAAAATCAATAGCACCAGGAGCTCTTCTAGCACAACATGATGAAAATGGAAAGGAAAGGGCTATCCACTACATCAACAAAACCTTGGTGGGCTATGAAATGAAATATTCACCTATTGAGAAAGCATTCCTAGCAGTAGTTTTTTCTTCACAAAAGTTCAGGCATTAAATGTCACATTAAATCAAACTCATTGCAAAGATAGACCCATTGAAATACATGTTATCTAAGGCAACTCTCACAAGGTGAATGGCCAAATGGGTGATGATATTAATTGAATTTTACATAGAGTATGTGGAGCACAAGGCAATCAAGGGGTAAGTGATTGCAGAACAACTAGAAAAATCACCCATCTATGCAGAGAACCCCTATCCAAGTTTTCTGATGAATCAAACTTCCTTATCAACCTCACAAATCAATGGAAAATGTACTTTGATGGATCGTTCACCTAACATGGATCCAGAGTAGGAATGATTTTCATCACCCCTCAAGGTGATTACATTTTGAAGTCATACAGGCTATCATTTCCTTGCACTAACAACATTGTTGAGTATGAAGCCCTAATCATAGGTCTAAGGATAGTGGTTCAGTGGCAGATTCAAGAGATTAAAGTCTATGGAGACTCATAGTTGGTTATCAACCAAGTCAATGACAACTATCAAACTAAATATGACAAGCTCACTCCTTACAAGAAGATGGTAGAGAATCTCAAAGATCTCTTTATTGACATAACCTTTGAGAAAATTCCTCACATGAACAATAGAGAAGCATATGTCATGGCAACAATTAGATCACTATTGGACATACCGAACAACATCCTCCAAAGTGAATTCTTGGTAGAAAAAATTCTCATGCCAACTTTCAAAATCCCTAAATCTGAATTCATGTGTTTTATTGTTGGTCCTGGATCCCCATGGTTAATGATATCTTTATGTACCTTAGCAAAGGAACCCTCCCATCTGATATCACCTCAAACTTTAAAAAGACCTTTGTCAAAAAGGCATCCTGATTTGTGATCATAGGTGATACCCTTTACCGTCAAAGCATCGAAGGAACATTATTGTGATGTTTTAACCAAGAGGAAACCTTAACCTCTTTAACAAAAGTACACGATGACATATGTGGTTCCCATTCTAGTGGTATGATGTTAGCTAAGAAACTGTTGAGGACGAGGTACTATTGGCCAACCACGAAAAAGGAAGCTCATCAATAGGTGCATAAGTGTGTCCAATATCAACAACATGGAGATCTGATTTATGCACTGTCTCAGGAATTGCAACTAATGATCACACCTTGGCCCTTTTCATAGTGGGGACTTGATCTCATAGGAAAAATCACCCCAACCTCAGCTAATGGCCACAAGTTTATCATAACCACCATAGAATACTTCACTAAGCAAGTCAAATCCATTCTTATGACCTATATAATGAAGAATCAAATTGCAAAGTTTATCCTCAATTACCTCATTTGGAATTATGGTGTCCCACAAACCATAATCTCAAACAACATAACACCCTTTAAGAATCAATATGTGAAAGATTTGTGCTAAAGATTCAACATCCAACATTGATTCTCTACCTCGTATTATCCCCAAGGCAACAACCAAGCAAAGGCTACAAATAAAACTATCCTAAAAATCTTGAAAAAGATAGTCAATGAAGTTGGTCATGATTGGCATTTGTAGTTAAATCTAGCTCTTTGGGCCTATTGAACCAATATCTACACACCAATAGGTGCAACCCCTTTTTCCTTGGTCTATGGATCAAAAGTTATCCTACCTATTGAGCTTGAGCTCCCATCACTGCGAGTGTCACTACAAAACCTGATCACCGATGAAGAATACAAAGTATCTCGACTGAATGAGCTAGAGTTCCTAGCTGAGCATCATCTCGATACCCTCAATCACTTTAAGGTATACCAAAATAGACAAAAACTAAGTTATAACAAGAAGATCAAATGTCAGTCTTTCCAGGTAGGGGATCTTGTCCTAAAGAAAAATCAGAAGAATCTACCAAATCAAGACAATAAAAGAAAATTTGAGCCTAACTGGTTAGGTCCCTTTGTCGTCACAACATGCTATGGATCAGGAGCATATCAGCTATCAACACCTGAAGGTGAACCCTTGTAGGAACCAACTAACAAATTGCATTTAAAAAAAAATTATGCCTAGTCGTGAAGGGTGTAAATATGAAAGTACAAAAAAAGAGAGGATTAAAATCTAAAAAAAGAAGAAAAAGGATTGAAAAAGTAAAGAAAAAATCGTTCTCTAGTGAAAACCACTTTAGTGGCACTTTGGGTAGGTACCTTGGTGAAAACCTGGTAAACAGGTGCCTTGCGTAAATAAAGCACCTCCATATATTCTTTGGCTCTTTTGGTCCTATCATTCCTTGCACTACCATTCATCCATCGCCTATCCACATCATTATCATAGCTTGATGATGTGAAGAATCGTATCCCTTGAGTACTACTTGGAATATTCCAAAGTTCAGTTTGTCCTGCCTATATCGAAGTAGTCTATCATGTCATGCTAGTGGTAATTCATTATGGATCATATCCGGTTCTTGTATATCTTGAGGTTATTTCTCATCGAAAACATCAAAAACATTCATAAAATCTTATCAAAAATCCCTAAACATTCATAAAATGTTCATCAAAAAATCCAAAAACATTTGTAAAATCATGTACAGCTAAAATCCAAAAAACATTCAAAAAATTATAAAGGCTAAAATCCAAAACATCCAAAATGCATCAAAATCCCTAAAAAGTTCAAAACATCAAAAATCCAAAGAAGCGGTTCCCTTGTTGAACTATGTCATCTCTGAGCTTGAACTATGTCACTCTAGGTCAGTCCTTTAGTAGTCCACCATAATAAACTAAATTTTCTATCACCTATTCATATCTTCATCCTATAAGTAGGTCAAGTTCGTCGAACTATGTGGTCTCTATGTGTATAACATAAGAAAGTCTTATCTTTGATCAGCCCTCGAGGCCCCTAGGATAGGTCTTTTAGGTTAGGTTCTTGGTCGAAACTCCTTGAAAATATCAAAACATTTGCATAATTTTGAAAACCCAAAAAATTTGGAAAATCTCAAAAAGTCTTAAACATTTGAAAATTGAAAACCCAAAGACATTAGAAAACATCCAAAAGACCTAAACAACCTTAAATAATCAGAAAAGCCCAAAAAATTCATAAACTT
The DNA here is from genome assembly GCA_007115665.2 of Sequoiadendron giganteum. Classification (NCBI taxonomy): domain Eukaryota; kingdom Viridiplantae; phylum Streptophyta; class Pinopsida; order Cupressales; family Cupressaceae; genus Sequoiadendron; species Sequoiadendron giganteum. The sequence goes on along the minus strand of CM021108.1, from coordinate 374,274,099 downwards.
TTTAAAAAGACCAAAAACAACCTCAAAACATTTTTTTCAAAATACCAAAAATATTGAAATATTCCAAAAAATCCAAAACCATCCATTTCATCTCGCTTTCACCCGTAATAAACCTTCACCCATAATAAATCAAGTGTCACCTTCAACCTTTGGCAAAGCAAATAGAAAGAAAGTGTAGAAAGTCGTAAAGTGATAACCTAAGTGCCAAAATCTAAAGTCTAGATCATAGGTAAATGCGTCAGTGAAGTTTGTATCAATGACTCATTTTAGCATCATCATCCTAACATCAAACAACCTTTGATCAAAATGTCCTAGGATGTATCCTTCCTACAATGGGCATCAGTATTAGACATTAACTTTAACAAAATTAAACAAGGTAAGAGATATAGATAACACTGACTGTTTGTCTCTAATCTTTTCTTATGATTTATCTTAAATGACCCATTCCAAGGACCTCTTGTTGATGTCGATCAAAATGATTCAGAGAGAAAGGAATGGGGAATCGATCATTATCTTTCATTTACTATTCTTGTGGATATTCTTGTAAAATAATTTTGGCACAGACTTGCTTGGTTGTGTAGGAAGGTCATTTAGGGTATATTGTTCACTATTGCATATGCTTTGGTCCAATATATTTTAAGCTTCTAACTTGCATTCCAATGAGGTTTTCGTATGTCAAGATGTGAACAAGAACTATCCAATTTGTTTGTCAAGTCAAAGTCCATTACACTAGATACAACGTTCTCCTGGTTGTCAACACCTTGATGCATCGTGTCTATGTGTTATATCAAACAATACGGAATGACAAAAAATACCAATCCTGATATATGGGAACCTCATCATCCTACATTCATCCTGGATATTGCATTGTCTCATCACCATCTCTAATAAAGTCTCGATGGATCATGGATTTGTTGGATCTTTTGAAGCAATCATCATAATCAACAGTTATTCATTCTTTATTCTTCTATCTTCTCTTCGTGCTAACCTGGTATCATGATAGTCAACAAAAACATCATCAATGCATCCATCCTGCATCCACAAACCATCAACATACATGCATCTCATAATCATAACATAATCATAAAACATCCATCACCATAATCACTGCATATCACATCATACATTTTGCATCATTATTCGAGTTGTGACAAATAATATAGATTTATTATTCTAAGCATCTGAAATCATTGCATATCATAAGAATTTTCATCCATACATCCATATGCATACATGATCATCTCATTAATTGCATGGAAAATACAAAAAAAGAAATGCATCCACATCATTTGCATCCATAACATTTTCATATCATAACATATTGTGAAAAGAATGAAAAAGAACATATTATATCATGATCATCGCATATCGCATAAGCATAAATAAATTGCATCCATACATAATCAAATATGCGCACATCATTGCATCCATATAGCATAAGCATGAAATAAAGTGAACACATCACATTATAAATCGTTTGTATCCATATCATATATATATATATATAAATTAATGTCATGGTACAAAATATGGATTAGTGTATGTATATGAATGATAAGTACAATATCCATGAGGCTATCAAAAAGGAGCCCATGAATGTATATTTGTGACAAAGAACGTTGCAACAAAATCATAAAGTGTTTGTACAAAATAGCTAGCCCTGATGGCTAATACCCTCTCCAGCCTGCCTCTTAGGTGATCCTCGGTTCTCAGTCGTGAATCACTCTGCTGCAAAAAAATTAGGTTGTCTAAGTGCCTAAGGTACATCTTGGTGATAGTGCATCCTATAATATGCGGCATCTGTCATGACCTCTATCTGGCTGAAACAATCTTGCCGTGTGTGACCACCATCATAGTCTCTATCTGCTGGTGTAGGGAAACCTCCTGGTCCCTCTCTGTGGTCATGGCCTGTACCCACTGTAATGCCTGATCTTTATCAACAATAATACCCAAAACATGTTGGCGAGCCTGATCCTGCTCACTAGTCAAAATCTGCACTTGATGTTGCAATTGTTGTATCTATTCATCCCTCGCATTTGGTGGTGGTGGTGGTGGTCCTGCTTCTTTCTATGTTGTGGAACCTGTTTTCCCATTGATGGAGCCCCCAAAACCTGATCATCCTAGCCACCCTGTCCTCTACCTCTTACCCCCTGCCTCTGGGTCTCCCCCGGGGAGGAGCATCCACTGGATCTGTCAGCCATCGGGGGAGGAACAAACCAAGCAACATATACTGGTGTAGTTTGTTCTACTACCTAACCTTGATCATAGGCCCAGGGTTGAGCCGTTAACTATTTGAAGCTCTCGACTTCCTCGAGAGCTAGAATGGTTGGTCCCCATGTGAGAACTTGTCTAGCTGACCTAGCAAAAATGACCCTGTAACCATCATCTAGCCTATCTTGAATATCTCCAGATTGACGACCCACCCTGTCAGGTAAATATTGCTCAATAATGGTGTGCTCGTGACCTTGCATATATTAGGTCTGCTTGGTAAAGTATAGTTGTTGGACATCATCATACCAAGGTGGCATCTGTAGCCATGGGTGCCAACAAAAAACTGTCATATCGTCAATCACCCGTCGCCAATACGGGAGAGTGTGCCTCAAGGTGATAGCCCCTTTGTATCTCCAAATGATAGGATCATTTGGCTCCATGTCTGCCATTTGAACAATAGGTTGGAGCACAACAATGTGCTCCCATGCCCAAATGTGAAGCAAACTCACCCCTACACCAATGACTCTCCCATCATAGTAAACAAAATCATGCAAATCATGATATAAGGAGGCTAACATCACAAGCCCCCATGCAAAGAGTATCCTCTTGTGTAGTATTTGATGCCATGCCAAGCCCCATCCTGGGATGAATCCTCTGCCGTGTTTGTCTAGGGCCACCAAACTTGAGATAATGGCTACAATAATTAATCTGAAGGTGGGCACATGACCTCTATATGACTTGAGTTCGATTTGAGATGTCACTAACACAATATCCTCCATCTCCATCACCTCATGGCAGGCATCAAGTCCAACATCAATATCATAAATCACCTGATCACCATGAATGGGCAAGCACGGGATCCACCAAACATCCTCCAAGGTTACCGTCGCCTCGCCTGTCAGTAGGTGGAATGATGAGGTTTCACTGTGCCATCTCTCACACAGGGCAATCATCATGGCAAGATGTGTCCAGATGATGAACGCAGAAGCAACATAGTAGAGGCCGATCTCCCCTAGGTGCTCCTAGTGTAACTCTGAAAAATTGCTAAGTCTCTCTAATACAATGGGCCTATGCTCCCACGACATTAATGGTGGAATGACCTCTTGCATCCACAAAGTGCGCAACGTCAAGAAATCAGGAAAATTTGACTCAATTTAGAATTTACATCTCAGAAATCACAAAAGCATCATTGCTTTTGATAGTGTCGCTATATTCAAATTTCAAATTGCGATGCCCAAAGGCATTTTAAATCGCAAATTGAAGTAGGTGTCACGAAATACATTGGGGTCATGATTTACTCTTTGGTAACCCTAACCCTAATTTCTAAATCAATTGGAACGTCGCTAAATAAACATGTGTCACCATTTAAAATTAGAAACCCTAATTTTAAATCACGAAATAACGTCGCTATAACTCATTTTAGCATCGCCGATTGCAATTTGGGCATCTTTACATAGCGATGCTGCCCAAGTCTAAATTCTAAAGTGTAATAAATGCATCAAAAAGTCAAATTTCAAATCAAGTTTGGAGTTACATATGGGTGATCCTATGCCTGGAAGCCGTTGAAACTCTTGAACTCAGTCGGAGATGTGCTTGGGAAGCTCGCGGCGTGCGATTTCGCTAGAGGGTTAGAGCTCAAAATAGCAAGAATCTCTTAAGTTTGAATGCACAAATGAATTGAAAGTGACCCTTCTTGGCTTATTTATGCTAGAAAATTATGGTTTTTTGCCCTATTTTCACTTTCAAACTAGGGTTTATTATTATTTTCACCAATTTTGCCAATCGAAGCCTAATTTTGCATCATTTTTTGTGATTTTGGCATAATTCTTGCATCCTGGAGCCTTTTTAGACCCCTCAGGACAACTTTTAACCTTTGTCGAGAAATCAACCCATAATTCAAAATTTTCGCCCAATTTCTCAAGGGGGTAGGGAGTCAACTTTATCTTTCAGCTGGGGCATCTAGAAAGTCAGATTTTTTATTTATCTGGGCAACAATTTTAATCCGAGGAGCATTATTCTTTGAACCAAAGTATCAAGTACCTCACTTAAAAGAGGGAAAAAATGTAGACACTGAAAAATGTCCTGAATGGTATCATGCACTCGAAACGGGTTTACTAACACCATTTCCTCTTAAACCCATCCTCTTTTCATTTAATTGATTAATTTAGCCTAGCTATTTAATTAATTTTGTCATTTTTTGTCTATTAATCTAATTTATTTAATTAGGTTAATTCAACTCCTTTCACATTAACATTTCATCTCATTAAATTAAATAAATCAACATATTTATTTTAATTCCATAAAGTATTCTAATTTAATTAAATAACCCTAAGTTATTTAATTAAATGTCATTTCTCCCTTTTCCCATTCATTAAATCATTTAATTTAATGAAAATCACTTTATTCCTCCAAATCCCCTAATTGCACGATTAAACTTTGTTTAATTAGCAATTAAACTAATTTTATATTCCTTATACCCTTTTTGTACAATTAAGATTTTTTTTTAATTTGCAAAATGCCTTTTATCCTCACCCATGGGAATATTCCTAAATAATATTCTTATTCCTCCATAATTTGAAAAAGGGATATTTTCACTTAGCTTCTTATGTAATTTTTAACCTTTAACCTTCTGAACAAGTCACCTTTGACCTGTGTGCAGGTCAAAAGTGTTTTTTTTGAAGCAAATGTGAACACTTGATTAAATCCCATCATGCATTCTCATCCATTGATGAGAATCCATAATCCATGCCTCTTCTTACTTTCATCCTTGACCATTGATTGATCTTTTTGATCTCAACCCTCCATTTCTCATTTGTTCTCTTATAAATAAAGCACTATTTGGAGACAAATGGATCCATCTTTCAATTGCAAACTTATGTTGTTGATTTAACTTGCATCCACACTCAAATTTTACTCTTTTTTAACCTGTTTTAATTCATTTTAGTTGCATAAATAGCTCAGGACATCCATTAATAGCTTCCATGCATCCATCTTAGCTTGTTTATAAATTAGGGTTTTCATCTTTTAGCTTATAAGTAGCTTAGACTATCTTAGCAATTGCATAATCAGATCATTTTTAGCATAAAATCATGTTTAATTAGCTTACATCATGTTCATTTTAGCATAAATCAAGTTTTAATCCATTTTATCACAATGGTTTCATCGATTCTCTTTCATAGAATCGATTGAAATAGGCTCGCTAATCACATGATTGGGAAAGGGTCATTGTTCCACATCAACATGACACCAATTCCAAAACAAGATAAGTTTCAAATAGGTTAGATTAGGAATTTGAAGTTTGTAGCTTTAAATTTCAGTAAATGCTTAGTTTAACTTTGAATTTGAATGATCTTGTTTGGCAGATTGAAGTTTTGTGGCTTCATTATACTTTGATTCATCATGATCAAGTGTAGTCAATCCATCCTGACAATCCTCATCTCACAGGTATAGCTCAAAATCATATTTTTTTAGATTTAATGCACAAATCATAAATCAAATTCATTATTTAATTAATCAAAAGCATAGTTATATAGATCACAAGTGCCACTCTGTCAAACATATGCATAAAATGGTAGATCAAAAGTGCATGTCAAAATCACATTTCTATAATAGATTATTTTGTACAGATTGTTTTTGGAAAGAGATTAAACTACAAACAAGATGGCTAATGACTTTTGAAGGTGTGAAGATCGAATGTATTTTACTAGTCTTGCACTAGAGTACACACCAAAGAAATTAACATCCCTAGAATTATTCAAGTAGGCGTGTCTTTATAATTTAGGCTCACATAATAAAATACCTTAAGGAGTCTGCAACAACCTCGGTGTTCTACTCAGTAAAATTTCAAAGTTTTCATCTCAAGTGAATGATCATGATGCTATAACATAGCAATAAAGAAAATTCTTTCCATAATGTAAAATACATGCACATTTGAAATAAAACTATTTCCAAACTTCTGTTGCTTTTCATTGTAATTTCACAAATCTTTCCAAAACATATATTTCATATTAAGTAAACTCAAGTTTATCATTCAAGATTACATCCTTCCATATAAATGGGTACAAGATACATGCATAGATCTTTTGAGCTTCATCTAGCAATAGATATACAATTGGTCTTGATGTCGCTACATTGGTGCATACATTCTAGATGTCCCCACTCCCTGGTGCATACACTCCAGTTGTTCCCAATATTGGCACAAACATCCACAAACCTCGGCTGCCATTTGATAAGGAGAAGCATTACTCAAGTGCTTTTCCACCAACCACAGACACAAATGCGGTCCTCCACACATCTGCCACATATGACAAGTGGCCCTACCCTTCGATGAAGAGATTGGTTGGTAAGCCTCATAAAAAATGCCTATTTGAGCTTAGTGTTGTGTCCTACAAAATAGAACCTAATCATACAGTCGTTTCCCCTACGAGTATGAAAACCCTAAACCAAAATGCATAAAAGGAACACAATGAACTAACAATGTAAACAATGGCTACTTACACTATAATGGCCAAAGTATTTTCACCCAATACTTTGAGTGACAATATTCCTATTCACATACACTTCTATTGCTTGGTTTGGCTTATGACAGTTCATATACTATGCTTAGGTAATTTCCTTCCATAGGTTGTCCCTAACCTCAAAAATAAATTATTCCCCTTTTCCAAAACACTATGATATCTCTACCAATAAAGCCTAAGCATAAGTTACCCGCTTCAATGGATATTCCAATCCTAGGTATAACATATGAGCTTTTCTAGTCTAGAAATTAACTTTGCATATACAAGCTATTCACTTCAAAAGACAACCTAGTCTCAAGTATAACTTTATAATCTAAAGTTTAGCTACATAAGCTTCATCTAATCATAGATTAAATATTCATAAATAATTGACTCCATTCAGTAATATATCACATAAATAAGTGGTTCTCATCAAGAGTGTAGCCATGTAAATGAATGACCTCAATTGAAGAATAATCATATCAATAGATGATTCCATTCGCGAGTGTAATTTCCTTAATAAAAAGAGTTATTCAAAAGAGTAGAATCTCATCAACAATATGAACTCATCTCAAGAGTGTAAAGCAACTAATCAAGTAGCAACTCTAACTCAATAGGTAATCCCACCTATGTCTCTAAACATGCAGTATCTCATAAACTCAAGTGATCTACTTAATCACATAGGTGAATTTTAATCCTAGGATAAAGACATCAACCAATGACTAGTCTGATAATATAGGTTAATCTAACCCTATATGTTCCAATCAAGACCAAATGAACAACCTAACCGAGTAGGTTATCTCCAACCTATAAGTTTCAATGAGTCATCAAGTACATATCCCAATCTAGTATGTAAATCTTAACCTAAGGTTTCATTCTTAAATCAAATTAACTTTTCGACCCATATAGGTTATTCTAAAGCTAGGGTTTCATTCAAGTGTAAAGTAATGATCAAGTGATCATAAATATAGAATAGTAATATGACGTTCCATCCTATCATAGTTCATACTATCTCCTATTGATTTTTTTCTAAACCTTATTATTCCTAAGGTCTCCTAGCATCATAAGCTAATAGTGTCAAGTCACTTTGTTACTGTGAACCCTAATTTCATACCTACACATAAGCAACAAACAAACACAATATTAGATTATATGCAAGATTAAAACAAGGATTCCCCATGAAATCCATTTACAAAAGCTTAAACTAGGAAAATGAAGAACAAGATACGAAAATGAAAGTAAAATCCTAATTAAGCCAAGCCAACTCATAATCCTATGGGGGAGTTGGTGCCAATTGATGTGTAGAAATCAGCCCTTTCCCAACTCCTTTGTAAGCTTTGATGATTTGATCCACTTGATGGTTAAAATCTTGCATAACCTAGCTAAGAACTTGATAAAAATATATGAGAATGGTTGTGTTTGAATATGGATTTGAGTATAATAAGTTTACTCAAATTGTGGATGATCCAATGAGAGGAAGAGTCTCTCATTTATAGATTTCCAAAATGGAAGAGAGAGTGAAAATAAGAAATGTGGGATCATTCAACACCCAATGGCCAAGTGCTACTTGTCAAGATGTGAATGGTTGAGGAATGAGCACATTTTGGTCAATGTGCATGATAAATGCCCTTGGATTCAAATTTGAAATTTGAATGTGACATGTTGGAGGGAGAAAGAAATGGAGTTAATGTCACTTGAATCAATGCACAAGGACATGTAAGAGGAGTGAATGCTTTTTTGGAAGTACCCATCCACTTGGACTTTGAATTCAAATTTGAGGGAATATTCCCCTTTTATGCCATGTGAGGGAAAATAGGAGATTTAATAAATCAAACTAATTGATTTACTGTGCAAGTTGCATTCTCTAGAGGATGTGACATAGATTAAGATTAAATTAATCACAAATTAATTAATTTAAAGAGAGATTAGGGGATGTGACAACTTTGACTTGAATTTATGAGTTAATTTAAATCAAGAATTGAGAAGAAAGAGTTTAATTAAATAAATGATTTGATTTATTTAACTAAAGGGGATAGTGTTAGATTAAATCAAATAAGGTTTAATTTATTCAATTTAATGGGAAGACTTTAGGGATTTAATTAAATAAGATGAATTATTTAATTAAAGAGAGATTACAAAAATAATTAAATAAAATTGATTTATTTAATTAATAGGAGATGATGACTTAATTAGATAAAGTTGATTTATTTAATTAAGAGATGAAGAGTGATGAATTTAATCAAATACAAATTATTTGATTAAATGACTAACAAAGGAGATGATTCAGGATGAAATGGTGTTAATAAATCAGGATCCAGTGTGTCAGATCGAATTGTACATTTTCCATGTCTACATTTTGCTCCTCTTTGAAGCAATTTACTTGTTGCATTAATTCAAAGAATAAACTGTTGTGATCAAAATTCAAAATTTTTATCATTTTTCGAATGCCCCAGCAGAAGGATTAAGTTGGTATATTTCCCCCTCAAGAGATCGAGCGAAAATGTTCGATTTTCCGATCGAGATCACGATAAAATGCGAGAGGAGTGGTTCTATTGATCAGAGGACAAAAAATAATTTTTTTGAGGTCAAATAGAGCCACTCCCAGGTCAAATAGCATCGCCAGAAGGAATTGCGCCACATTTGCGGTCTCTATTTTTCCAAATAGAGCTACTAACTTCACCAGAGCATCGCTTGAAACTCAAACAGTACCGCTGCAAACAACGAAGCCTTTGATTTTTTATTTTTTTACCCAAACTTAAATTGGTCGTATCTTGGTCATTTTTTGGTCTTTTTTCAGAGATTTTTTTTGTTAAATGGGGTAGAATTTCATAAGATATCCAATGGTGTAGGTGTTTCTCAACTTTGATAGAGTTAATTTTTTAAAATTTTTACCTAATCTCAAAACACCATGAAACTTGGTCTAAGTTTTAGGGTTTTTATGCTTGATGATTCATCTAACCCTTATATCTTCTTGTTTCTTGATCTCATCTAACATTTTGAACACTTTTGTAGGTTAGGAAATCAAAAAGGGGAGGAGGAAACAAAATCAAAGCTTCTTATGACATCGTTTCTCTATTGTATCAAGTGTCTTTAGACACTCTTGGAAGCAATTATAATTCCAAGTTTAAGGATTTTATCCCTTCATGATTTTAGGACACACTAATTTTTCCTTTTGGGCTTTAAAAAGAACAACACAATTTTTTTTTCAATTTTGCAAACAAAGGGCTTAAAATTAACCTTAGAAACAACTTACTAGATTTGGTTTAAGGATTAACAATTGAACAAAGAAAATCACACATTTGATTTGGTGTTATAAAAAGAATTCATTTTTGCTTTGTGGACTTAAAATGAACAAGTTTTGTTTAGTTTTATAATTGTTTACTCAAAGTAAAATCATCAAAAGGATGTATGCGCTTCTCTCGCGCCTCACAACAATCTTGAGAATCAAAATCTCTTTTGGTGATCTTAAGTTGAGTAAAGTAATTACCTCCACATTTCATTTTGGGATTAAAATTGAACCAAACATGCGAGTGTGAGCACAGTATATTGCGAGTGTTCTCCCTTTATTTTTCAATGAAGGTTGATTGAACTACAGGATACGCTAGCTTGCTAATGTTTATCTTAGTGGGCCTGCCTTGTGGGAAAAATTACTCACCCAAGGGAACGACCCAACTGGGAACACGCTAAAGCCAAGCGACTTCCAACCGGTATATAAGTGTGGATTCTTGAGGAAAGTTCAAGAATCACAAGGATTATTCCAACGAGAAGGGCAAAAATGGTCTCTTGTTGCATGGATAGTCCCCCACGAACGAAATACCCACATTAAAACCCTTGTTTAGTAAAGGCCAAAATCCTATCTATTTGTTGGTGCAAAAGGTCATGTCCTTTGAAGCCGCCCCATGTTATACATGCGGTTCTGTTGTAGAGATGAAAAGTATGCCATGGGAGATTCATGGGTACTGATGCTTGGCTGAACCGAGAAGTGAGTGCATTATAAGGGGGAGCCTGTGTGGTCAAACATCTAGTCATCCGTACTAAATATGCGCAGCTGGATTCATCCAAGTGGGAACCCAACAAAATATTGTCTCTTTTTCCTAGGGTTGTACATGTGCTTGGAATTAAAAAATACATTGCTTGGTCCTCAAAACAATTGAAAAACAAACATTCACAAAGAACTCTAAATTTCAAACCCCTTGGAGGAAACAAATATCCTTTGAAAAATCTATGTGATCTTGATTTCCCTAGGGATCATATCCTTAGAGGTTTCTAAGTGCTTGGGTTCAATCATCATTTTTTTTCACTAAGGTCAACCTAGGAAGCTTTTTCCCTAATTTCTTTGATTTCCACATAATGGACTTTGTGGGATGAAAGAAAATTAAGACATTGGACATTCAATTTGAAAAGCATAATCAAGAAAGTGTTTGTGGTAAAAAGAACCAATCTAAGCAAGATAACAAACAATTGAACCACACATGTGCTTGGTCCCTTTTGAGTCATTTGGTTTTCATGCAAACATTGGTCTTTTGGTTTGAACCACTTTTAGGGAAAAGAATGTTCTTCATTACCTTGGTCTTATAAGCAAGTCCTCTTAGGTTCATCTAGGATCAATTCAAACACTTCACCCCATCCAAACATTTATCAAATCCTATCTCACCAACAACTTTTGGAACTTTGGAAAACATCACTTATGCTAGACTTTTAGGAAAAATCAACATCACCTTGTTTGACTTAACACACTTAGTCAAACTATCCTCAATCAAAATCAAAATCAAAACAAGTCCTAAAGTCTAGCATTGATCCAAAGTTCCTAAAAAGTTCAAACAGCCATATCATTCACCCCTCCCATCCTTCATCTCATCATTGGTCCTAAACCCCTTAGAAGTCAACAAGGTCAAAACACAAGAGGAACATGGAGTTTAAACTCGACTCATACATCATGAGTAGTCCAATTTAACAAAACTATCCAAGCCTTACAATGCCAATTGATGTTCAAAAATTGCATTTGTACAATCCATACATGGGATCATTATCTCCTACAAACCTCAATGGTACAGCAAATGCGAGTTTTCCCAATCTAAATTTTGGAACACCTTTCCCTTTGGTAGATTTAAATCAAAGTCAAAATTTACAAATCTATCAACCAAACAATCAAGGCATGAGCCTTCCCCCTTTACCAGCCATCAATCAATCGAGTCTAAGCAACACTCCAATCATAAACCAAAGCATCATAAAAAATCCTCCTGTTGCACCATGGATATCACAACAACAGATGGAAACCATTCAAGCAACTCCAATCATCAACACCATTCCCAATCCACCACCACCACTGCCAAAACACAACAGGGAAAATCCATTCTCCTTTATGTTGCAAGCTACTTGAAAAGCCGCCCAGCAAAAAGTGCTCCAAAACCAACAAGCTGCTCAACTAGTTGCTCAGCAAGAACAAGTACAATTAGCCACCCAACAAGCTGCACAAGCTATGCAAGTGGCTCAAGTAGCCCAACAAGCACATGCTCAATCTCAAGCCCAACACCAGGCTTGACAGTCTCAAGCACAATTTTGGGCACTATTGCAAGTAATCCATCAACAAGTGTATCAACAAGTAGCACAAAAATAAGCCCAACAAAAAGCATTGTTGGCACAACAACAACACGACCAACAACAAGCATTGTTAGCTTAGCAGCAAATGCAAACCTTACTCCCACAACAAATCTTGCAATAGATTCCCACCACAATCATTGAAAATGATGATCAAGATCCTTCGACCAATGATCATGTTGAAAATGTCTCGACATCAGCTAATGAGTTAGAGGACACATCTCAAGAATTTACTCCAAAGCATGATCAACATCTGTCACCAAGGTCTAGCAATGATCCTTTCCAAAACATATGGACATCCTTTGACCCCATGGTTACAGATAGTGAAGGAATCCTCAAATCAACATTTGATTCAAATCCACTCAAATATCAAGAGGATATTGAGCCACTTCCCATGCCTTATGACGATGTCCAAGAACCATTTAAAAGCAATCCATCCTTTGAAATTGACCAATGTCAAGAACTTGATCCAAAGCATGTTGAAAGGAATTCTGACATTAGCCAAGATCAATAATTTTTATATCCAAGATACTACAATGAGGTAATGGGAACTCTCCTATTTATACAAGATATCACAAATGATGATCATATCCATATAGCACGTACTCCTCCATCTACCCATGAGATGCTTTATTTGGATGGACACGTAGATGATCTTCATTCAAAACAAGAGTCTCATACTGTTGACATCATTACCAAGGAACAAGAGTCTCTTACTCTTAACATTTATACACATGGTCAAGATATGGAGAAATCCAGAGACATATTAGAAATAGGTCATGAAGAGGGCTCTTATAGAAGTCGTGAATTAGAAACATCTTCTGAAATGAATCATGAGGAAGAGTTTTATGAGGACAATGAATCATCAACACCTCTTAAAGAAGAATTACAATCTGATATCTCACAAGATCAAGCTAAATATATCAATCAGGCATTCATCCCACATATGGAGGATCCTATCACTTATAAAGTTGGATCACTTACCTTTCTTAGGGCAAGCTGCCTCATCAATAAAGAAATTGTCACCTTTGAAGATCCACCACAGAGCAGAGAAGGATTAGCCCCTTGTTTCCAAGGTAAATCATATCCTATTACAAATAAAATGTTTCAACAGATGAATTATCAAGGCAAAGGATTAAGCCTACATGGACAGGGTATCCTAGAATCAGTGCAGATTGTTGGCAATCCTAAGCATCAAGGTCTTGGTTATTCGAAAATAAAGGGATCTAAACATATCAGTGATACCTCTATAAAATTGGGGGCAACTTTTTCTCGAGCAAGCATCAACATAGGGAGCATGGAGAATCCTTATGATGAAACCAATACCAATACGAAAAATCTGCCACGTCATGAATCTCCATCCACCCATCACCCCATCTGCAAATTGGGACCAACATCAAAAGAAATATTTGAATCAAAGCACAAAGAACATTATCAAAGAAAAAGAAGCTAAGAAGCATATCGAACAAATCAAATACACTTGGATACCAAAGAATACAAAGAAAGATGATCCCTATCATACTCCATTAGTCAAAGAAACTATGGGGCAAAATAAAAAAGGGGAAATTATCCATCAAAGATGTCCACAAAGAAAAAAACATGCTTCTCAAGTGACATACAAAGTGTATCAAGTAGTTGGTCCTAATTCCATGCACACTTCCATATCCACACATTATTGCTCATCTTCCCAAGTTTGGAGAATCAAAGGTTCCAAGCTATCAACCAATCCATCTTTTATTCCTAAATACACTTCATCCACCCCTCCACACATGATATCCAATTCTCACATTGACCATGTGTTGGCAATGACCCTTCATCATAAGGATTTAGAAGGCACTCTATCGCGATGTGCGCACAAAGACAGAGTTAACCCCGGTATTAGCAAAGCAAATCAAGAATCTGAAGAGTTGTTTTCAAGTGCACGTATCTTGGCAAGGCAACTTCTTCAAGTAGGATACTGATGGCACATTATGACAGAAGCATCAATGTCAAAAGTACCAGGTGATTCAACATCGTCTTAAAATCTCTCAAAAAATTATAAAAAAAAATAAAAAAATAAAAAATGATTGAAATTAGTAAAGAAAAAAATTGTCCTATAGTGAAAACCACTTCGGTGGCACTTTGGAAAAGTACCATGATGAAAACCTGGTAAACAAGCATCATGTGTAGAATCGAGCATCTACGTGCGCCATTTCAGGAGAAATCATCTTATCAAATCCATAATAAATCCAACATTCCCTCCATCTTACCCATAATAAATCCGTTCATCCATGAACCATTTATCCAACCTATTACCATGTATCTACCTTATCTTGATCTTGATGAAAGTTTGGTGCACACTTTACACTTGTTTATGGTGAACATATTGACATGGGTCATTTTCATTGATCCTATCCTACCCAATGTTATCTGAGCCTTGAAGCATTATACGAATGAGCATTCCTTTGTTTGAACCCCTTATCTTATCACAAGATAATCCTTTACATCCTTTGCATGCTTACCATACCCATCCATCCATCCATCTATCCAGGAATCCATCCATAGAATTCCATACATTGATAGACACTGGGGGAAAATATTTGCATCTTTCTTCGAGAATAAATCTTGATATATATCCTCCAACTTATATGGTGTTCTGAACATTGGCAAACTTGAATTGGTCAAAGCATTTGTGAGCCAAAAATCCAAATCACTAGCCCATGGAATATTTTCACGAGAAGACGTTTCTTATCAAGCTTTATCTTCCATCGAACATCAATCCAAACAATCCATATTAGTTGCATCTATTGTGTACTTCAGCATGACATCAAATCATTCAAACAAATTTTATTCCAAGCCAAGCTTCCAAATCCTAATCAATCAAATCCAATCAATTATCACCTTGTTTGACTTAGCACACTTAGTCAAAGCACCCTCTTGTGCACGAGTTTACTCTAGGATAACACCACTTCCTAGAGTTTACAAGTGCATTATCATCTTATTTGACTTAACACACTTAGTCAAATTATCCAATCCATCATCAACTTGTTTGACTTAACACACTTAGTCAAACTACTCTCTCGTGTATGAGTTTACTCTAGGATAACACAACTTCCTAGAGTTTATGAGTGTATTATCACTTTTGTTTGACTTAACACACTTAGTCAAACTATCAATCCATCAATCTCATCAATCAATCCTAGCTTGGTTTTCAATAAAATCCCAAAACAGAGCACTTCAAGAATTGAGAAGAAAGAGTTTAATTAAATAAATGATTTGATTTATTTAACTAAAGGGGATAGTGTTAGATTAAATCAAATAAAGTTTAATTTATTCAATTTAATGGGAAGACTTTAGGGATTTAATTAAATAAGATGAATTATTTAATTAAAGAGGGATTACAAAAATAATTAAATAAAATTGATTTATTTAATTAACAGGAGATAATGACTTAATTAGATAAAGTTGATTTATTTAATTAAAAGATGAAGAGTGATGAATTTAATCAAATACAAATTATTTGATTAAATGATTAGCAAAGGAGATGATTCAGGATGAAATGGTGTTAGTAAATCAGGATCCAATGTGTTAGATCGAATTGTACATTTTTCATGTCTACATTTTGCCCCTCTTTGAAGAAATTTACTTGTTGCATTGATGCACATTGACCAAAATGTTCTCATTCCTCAACCATTCACATCTTGACAAGTGGCACTTGGCCATTGGGTGTTGAGTGATCCCACATTGCTTATTTTCACTCTCTCTTCCATTTTGGAAATCTATAAATGAGAGACTCTTCCTCTCATTCGGTCATCCACAATTTGAGTAAACTTATTATACACAAATCCATATTCAAGCATAGTCATTCTCATCTCTTTTTATCAAGTTCTTAGCCAGGTTATGCAGGAATTCAACCATCAAGTGGATCAAATCATCAAAGCTTACAAAGGAGTTGGGAAAGGGCTAATTTTGACACATCAATTGGCACCAACTCCCCCATGGGATCATGATTTGGCTTGGATTAATTAGGATTTTACTTTCGTTTTCATATCTTGTTCTTCATTTTCCTAGTTTAAGCTTTTGTAAATGGATTTCATGGGGAATCCTTGTTTTAATCTTGCATATAATCTAATATTGTGTTTGTTTGTTGCTTATGTGTAGGTATGAAATTAGGGTTCACATTTTAATCTTGCATATGATCTAATATTGTGTTTGTTTGTTG
Organism: Sequoiadendron giganteum; assembly: GCA_007115665.2. Taxonomy (NCBI): domain Eukaryota; kingdom Viridiplantae; phylum Streptophyta; class Pinopsida; order Cupressales; family Cupressaceae; genus Sequoiadendron; species Sequoiadendron giganteum. Next base: position 374,257,593 of record CM021108.1, on the reverse strand, counting down.
CTTATGTGCAGGTATGAAATTAGGGTTCACAGTTACATTGACACATTTCTCATAATACATGTAGTGTTGCTAGTTATGTATAGAAATAACATCTAATTTTCCATATAGGGTATACAAGAGTATCAATCACTCCCTTAAGCTATCCTTGTTTCATCATTCCTAGTATACTTATACCAATGATAAAAAAACCCTCCTATTATGGAGTATATACAAGCACTTTCATAGAAAAACATAAAATATATTCTTTTTCCTTTCCAAAGAAAATGCTATGATTTTCTAATGCAAGTATCTTAAGTAGTTCCAAAAAAAGCAATCAAATCTCATTCTTTCATAAATAAAGACAAATAAGAGAAGACTAGATCCTCATGCCTATAATATGCTTAATCTAATTGACTGACTTGATGCACAACCTTCCAAAGACAGCTTGCTAGCCTTCACTTTTCCACTCAAAGCGATACTTAACTATTTTTGTTGGATGTTTTGGTTGCATTTTTGATATGTGGTTGTCATTGATGCCAACACTATTAGCATTGGTGATTCTGAAGGCTATATATGTCGAAGATATTGAGAAAATTGTAATAAACATATTGTAGGCAATCTATGATGCTATGAAGATCCAAGTGGTGATAAGTTCTGTACGTTGAGTTTCATGTGTCACGCATTATAGGGTTTTTTGTTGATCTTATCTAGTATGATGTCCGAAAGTTTCAATGGTACACATCAAGAATTGAGAAAGTTATGAAGATTTGTGTTCCTATAGTTATTCAGTTACTATTACAAATATTTCTGGAAGATGAGATTGTAATTCTGGTAAATTTAGTTGTTGCGTATGCTTATGAGATGATCAATAATGTTTCTAGATCATTCTCTAGCAATTCAGTACATCCACATTGATCGACGTATTCGCAATTGAATATTTTTCCTTGTGTGTTCAAGTGTTTCATGTTCTTGGCCGACATGATGGTATAGTGTGTTGCGGATCCTTATGGATTAATATTTTATTATCTAGCACGCTCAAGGATATTGATTTTAGTCTTTTCTATGTTGTGAATGAATTAGGTTGGTGCACATTAAGATTTGTTCATGTATTAAGGTTGACAGTTGTAATTTATTTGTTATTTGTGGCCGACAGAGTAGTTGATGTAAATTCATGTAGCAGATAAATAAGAGTGATTGTTTTCCTTATTTGCATGTATGCTTAGTGTGTGTGTGTGTGTGAAGTACATGTGTGAATAAAGATCAAATCATTCAAGAGCAGAGAAAAGTGTGAAAGAAATTGAGTAGAGTGTGGGAGAGTTTGAGTAGAGTGTGTAATGTGCTTAACCAGAACTATTATCAGGATTTTGTAGAAGCTAATTTCTTAGTTCAACCTCATCAGATGGATTTAATCTGATTGTTGTATGTAAGGCAATGAGCCTTCCCTTTGAGCAGTGAGCTCTAGGCAGTGTGCCTGAATGCAAGTGCATTCCTTATTTATTCTTCATTATACTTCTAACAGGGTATAATCTTGTGGACTAACATCCACCGTGGTTTTCCCTAACAGGGTTTCCACGTATAAAAATCTTGGTGTTCATGTGTCTCTGTTGTGTTATTGATTTATGTTTGCACTGTTAATTATCATATATGAGTTTAAAGGTTGATTAATGTTGAATAAGTTTGATTTTGGTAACAACTGATTCACCCCCCTTCTCAGTTGTATATTCTTGTTTTTCCAACAATTGGTATTAGAGAAGGTTCCTCTGAAGGAAAAGCTTGACAACTTGAGGTGATCCGAGATGGCATCATACAAGAAGGAGAGTCCTAGATTCGATGGAGAAAACTACTCTCTGTGGAAAATTAGAATGGAATGTCATTTGAAGTGTATTGGTGAGCCTTTCTAGAAGATTACAAAGAATGCATATACTATCCTTCAGAATGGTCCATCTACTGCTAATGAATTCAAAGAAGCTAAAATAAATATCAGGGCTATTGAAGCATTGTTGAGTGCTTTGACAGATTCATAGATGTCAAATGTGTTAGGTCTGAAGACTGCACATGAGATCTGGAAAAAGTTGGAAACATTGTATGAAGGAGATCCACTAGTGAAAAGTGCTAAGCTATAGAGTCTAAAAGGTAAGTGGGAGGACATGAAGATGAGTGAAGATGAGAACATCCTTTCTTTTTATCAAAAGGTAAATGAACTGGTGATGAGAATTACATGTGTCAGTGGAGTCTTGGATGAAGAATAAATTGTGTCTAAGATACTTAGATCTGTGCCTCCTTCCTACGAAGCAAAAGCTCATGCTATTTATGAACTCAGGACAATGACAAATGTGACAAGAGACATGCTGATTGGAAAACTTGCTGCCTTTGAGTTAAGTGAATTTGGTGAGTCTAATCCTAAGACATAATCTTCATTTAAAGCTACTCTATCCAGGAAAAACAAGCAGAGATATGATTTGGGAGAGAGTTCCAAAAAGACATTCAAGTATAAAGATGAGATGAAATAGATTGAAGATAAAGAAAGATAATTAGAAGAGCTAGAAGCATTGATTATGAAAAGAGAAGCCAGAGGTCATCATAAGTACAAAGGAAAGTTACTTATTAAATGTTTTTCTTGCAGTAAAATAGGTCATTTTGCATCAAGGTGTCCTGAAAGAGTGTCAAAATATAAACCTGTAAAATCTAGATTTCAAAAGAAATGCTATTATATTGAAGAAGGTGTTACTGATGATGAATCTGATAAAGAAATTGGAAATGAAGATGAATGGGTATTTATTGCTATCAAAGAAAATGGTTAGGTGTCCATTGAATCTGCTAGTAATGTGAATGTTGAGAAAGCTCTTACAAAAAAAAATGAAGAAAAGAATGAGTGGGTAACTGACAGCGGATTCTCACATCAAATGTCTGGTGTTAAAAGGAAATTTGTAAGCTTGGAAAACTATGATGGTGGTGTTGTAAGATTTAGAGACACCACTTCTGGTGTGATTCGTGGTAGAGGCACTATTTCTTTTGGTGGTAAACACAATACTGATGATGTTCTTTATGTAGAAGGTTTAAAGCATAACTTGTTGAGTGTAGGAAAAATGGTAGACAAGGGTTACAATCTTCAGTTCAAGGATGGTAAGTGCAGGATAAGGGGAAGTTCTAGAAACGTGATTGCTTCAGGGACAAAGATAAGAGGTAATATTTTTCACTTGAGTGCTGCTAGTGAAAGTTTTTTAATCGATCAAGTTGATGTAAGTTGGTTATGGTATAGAAGGTCATGTCATGTGAACTTTGATAACATTGTCAAAATAATTTCATCTCAAGCCGTCAAAGATCTTCCTAAAATAGTAAAGCCTACTAACACTATGTGCAAGGAATGTCAGATGGGAAAACATACTAGAAATTCATTCCAGAGCAAACATTATAACTCTAATGGAGTACTGGACTTGATACATACTGATTTATGTGGTCCATCTAGAATGAAAAGTCTTCAAGGTGAAAGGTACTTTATGTTACTTATTAATGATTACTCTAGAATGATATGGGTTGCTTTCTTTAGAGAAAAACATGAAGCATTAGAAAAATTCAAAAGCTTCAAAGCTATGGCAAGAAATGAGACAGGTCAAAAGATCAAATGCTTAAGGTCAAACAGAGGTCATGAATTCACTTCCCAGGAATTCAATTCTTTTTGTGAAGAGCATGGAATCCAAAGACAACTATTTGCTCCCCGAACCCCTCAACAAAATGGAGTTGTTGAAAGGAAGAACATAACTATTCTAAACACTACTAGAACCATGATGCTGGAAGAAAATGTTCCTCATTTCTACTAGAGAGAAGCTATAAGTACTATTGTGTATACCATTAACCGGGTAAATGTCAACAATAATTTTGGAAAGATCCCTTTTGAGCTATGGTATGGTTATAAGCCTATTGTCAAATATTTCAAAATATTTGGAAGCAAATGCTACATCAAGAGAGATGATGATATAGGAAAATTTGATGCTAGAAGTGATGAAGGAATCTTTCTAGGTTACTCTACTAAGAGCAAAGATTATTGGTGCTTTAATAAAAGGTTGAAGAAAATGGTTGGAAGTACAAATGTCAAAGTTCATGAAGATATTGATAGACCATCTAGATGTAGTGGATATGATTCAGATGATCACCATGATAGCACTAACAAGTGAAATAATGTTCAGATACAAAATCAACTTCAATTTGTTCCGATGAACCAAGGGAATCAAAAAGCATAAACTAGCAGAAGCATAGAAGAAAGAACACGAGAACCAGAAGTTAGAGAAAATCCTAAAGTTCCAAGGTATGTAAGGCAAAATCATTCTGATAGTCATATCATAGGAGATAAGAACAAAGGTGTGCAAACTAGAAGAATAATTTCAGAAGAGTATTGTCTAATTTCCAAAACTAAGCCTAGCAATATCAATGAAGCATGCAAATATGAATATTGGATGGAAGCCATGAAAGAAGAACTAATAAAGGTAGAGAAAAATGATACATGGGATCTTGTTCCTAGACCTCAAATCAAAAATGTGATTGGAACCTATTGTGCCTCTAGCACACACACCCCATTTGAAATGGGGACCCTCCCTTTTCCCCCTATGTTGGGTCCTTTTTGCTTCACCTCTGTTTACGTACCCCTATTTTGGGTCCCAAGTGATTGGGGAACCTTTGAAGATCAATTTGAGTCAATCACTTTTTTTCTTCCCCCCAAAATTTCTAAGTCATGAAATTTTGACCTGACATCCATGGGCTTCTGCGGGCCACCAGGTGCGGGATGCTCTCTTGCCTTTGTCATTTCGAACAGTGAACAGTGAACACCTAGTGCCCTCCTGCCTAGTGGGACCCACGTCAGTGTTGGCTCCTTTTCATCATCCATTTTGAATGGCGATCACTCAATGACTATCCGTCTGTTGGACTCTGCCTTCTTGGATGCTGCTTGATATGACTGATGAACTACTCGATGGTTGTCGTACAAATATTAATTGCGGGTATTAGATGCTGAAAACCCTATATAAGCTCAGATTGACCTGCCATTTTCACCCAAATTCATTAGCAGAGAGGAGTCATAGCACCATTTGCAGCCGCCATCGCGCCCGCAACTCGAGTCCGTCGCCTAGCATACATACCGCATGGATTTCATCAGTTTTCATTGCGGGATCATCGGGTATGTTTGTCGTCTCTTCCCACCTCCTTTTTTTTTCTCATGAATGGCTATGTGATTAAGTGTAAAACCAGTTAAAATATCAAACTTTGGTGAAGAGCTGACCTCTTTGTCAAGCCCACAAAATTGAAACACCTTGAAAACCTTTAAATCTCGATGGGAGCCCATTTAGAACTTTTCAACGCAACCGTTGTTCTTGAGGTGCGACATCGTTGCTCCCCAGGCATGCTTCATCCACTTGGACATCCTCTTTCTAACAAAACACCAACCCTTTAGAGTTAGCCAATGACTTCGTCGGACCTGCCTCCATGGAGAGACCTCCACTCTTGGCAGTTTTGACCTTTGGGACGCACCTCGAATGCACCATCTCCCAATCCCTATGGACCCGCTTGTGCAGGCCTCTATAGGCCTCTCGTTGTTTCAAATGGCTATTTCCTCACAAAATTTCGCTTAGCGAAACTTGACCAAGCAGTAGACAACGACGAAACTCAAAGCTTAAACCATCTGTCCAGCCGCCTCGTCGGATCCAATTGTGTGGGTGTCTGCTTGCTCATTTCCCTTTTCAACACCACCATTCGAAATGGCCTTACCAACCTGCCATTCCACCAACCGAGTCCCTCACCTGCCTTCATCGCTCATGCACTGCAAAATCCACTTGGTGAAAGATTTGCCTACCTCTGCCTCTATTGGGCCCACTAATGCGGACCTTCATCTGCCCTCAGACATTTCTCTTCATCGTTTAAAATGGTCATCTAATGTCGTCCTTCTGCCTATCAGGTCCGGCTATGAGGAACGTTGTTGAGGGATGAACTTGCACAAAATTCCTAAATATGAGGTTTGCGGGTGAATTCTTGCAGACCTCCATCCACAGAACTCCGTCACTTCCCCACCCTTTCAAATGACTTTCAGACCTCGTCTTCCCGTGTTGCGGGGCCCGTACATCCATTTTCCCTTGGGTGAAAATCAAATCAAATGAAACAAAGACAAACATCCATCACCCTCCGTGGGCTCGACACTGTGAGATTCCATCTCAACCACTGTACCCTCTTCGCCATCCTAAATGACCAAAATGATGCATCCTTCTGCATCTTTTGACTCGCATGCCTTGACATCCTCCACCCATGTGGACCCCGCATTGCAAAACTCCATCGTTCTAGTGTCGTTTAAAATGGTAGACATAAACAACTACTAGCCCAGGGAATTCCGCACCCTTGGGCCCAAATTTCTCAATTTCCCCAAAATCAAAGGTGAAAGAAATCTTTGAGGGATCTTATGTAAGAATCATTTGATCTAAATTTGTTTTGCAGGATGTGGGCTAACTTTCCTTATACTTCATCATTGTATAACTTACTGCTTCCTTGGTTGTAGGATATATGGAACCGGTTGTTGGATCCTCGGGGGCAGCTACAGAGAAGGATAAAGGAAATAAGGTTGCAAAGGCTCCTCGGGGTAGAGAAGACAAAGACCAGATGAAGTATAAGTTTCAGGGGGAGCCCCTTAATTCAAAGGCCCTTATAGCATGGAAATACATTTCAGACACCAGCATAGGGCATATTGACATAGATGAATTCAAACAAAGGGTGAAGATAAATCCTAAGACAAAGAATGCCCAAAAAATAAGGGCAAGTGGGTTGGCCAAGGATGCAGGTTTCCCGCCTGCCCTCATTGCTCCATAAATTGTAATGGCCTATAGAGAGGCCTGCCAAGCAGAAACTAGAACCATTATGGGTAGGGATGGAAACATATTGGATGACTTGTCTACCAAATGCATTGGGCACACCTTCCACATCCCCACCATCAGTAAAATGGATCAAGCTACCATAGAATACAACAAGCAGATGTGGGATGAAGATACCCTCAAGTGCAGGAAATTGGTTAACCAACATTGGTTGAAAGATAAGAGGGGTAGTGCCAACAAAGTTCCCTAGGAATTATATCATAGCGAATTCTTCAAGGATTACCATGATTTGGTGACCCTTCTAAGCAAGGTCATGGGCCTCTTGACCACTACCTTCTTTCAAGAGTGGATGTTTTACTTTATTGAAGAAATCATCCGAGGGGAAAAACACTTCTACTGGGAGGGAATGATCAGTGATTGCTTGCATGAGTAGTTCATGGTTGTGAAAAAGACATCCAAGTTTTACATGATGTCCTATCTTTTATATTTTCTTGCTTACTGTGTTTAGTATAGGGGTCTATTTGCAGTACCAAACCCTAATCCACGAACGGAGTTGAAAGTGTATGACAAGTACCCCTAGCTTCAATATAGAAATTTCAAGAGGGAGTATTGCAGGGTCAATGATGCCTTCATAGGCCATGCCATTAGATTACTTGGGGGTGATCCTGAGAGGCGAGTTTCACACAACGCCAATTCTTTTATCCATCGATTCGGGTTCCTGTTTATACAGTTCCCAAAGTTCACTTACATTCGATTTGAGGGATTCTCAGAAAAACCATGGAAATTGCTCTGGTATCCCAATGACCAGATCATATTGCTTGAAGTCTCCAAGTAGCTACAAAGATCACATTCCCTTTTGAGTGATAAGCATAGAGCAGGGGTTCCCTATCCTCTTACCTTTGGACAAGGGTAGTATGAACACCATACTTCCCAATGCGCAAAGAACTCCGACAAAGAGTTGAGTGAGTATAACTTGAAGTTCTATATTGCTAGGCCCTGGATGGACCCATATGGAAAACTGAGGAAGATGGTGGGGGTAGAATATGCCCACTTACATAGTGAAGAGGACTTCTGGGCAAACTGCAAAGATGACAAGGAGGTACGTATGCGGCAGTATATGCGCATGACGACTTACTTCATCAAAATGGTGAAGTTATTTCCTATGCCAGGTCAAGTAGTGGAAGAAGAAAGCACCGTAATAGACCCAAGATATAATGCTATTTCCAACCTACCATTATGAGTAATAGATTGGAGTGAAGAAGAGGTCGATGACCTAGATGCTATCACTAAGCCTGTTGAGGCAAAGACTAAGCAATGGATTGATGGGAAAGTTTCCCAATTGAAGCAGTAGGGTGTAGAACTTACATATGTCGAGCCCAAGCATCCACATAAGGGTGAAACTAATAGTGTCGCTATTGAGGAAGGATCGACAAGAGAGACCTCGTTATCTCCCCCATCACCTGATCGAAGAAAAGAAAGGAGAAAGCTGAAGAACAACCCAAGTCAAAAGGGTCTCCAATAAGGACTACCGAGGTCGAAGATTTGAAGAGGCCAAAAAGATTGGGTGGTCTCGTGGGAATTCCCATCATATAGGAGGACCCTCTTCATGAGGGAGAAGAATAGCCAAAATCCCCTCCTATCGCATTTGCTACTGTTGCTACCACCTCGCTTATCCCACAAGCAGCAGTTGTCTCTTCTCCACCTGCGGTGGATATTTCTATCCACCCTGCCTCCACCTCTCCTATCCCGCAAGTCATAACTGTAGACTCTTCCTCAGCCACTATCTCCCCACTTTCCTCATCCTCCATGTCTCCAATGCTATCCCTTCCAACCGCCACCACGACAACCACAATGCCTATTGTTACACTCCTATAGTCCTTTATCAAATATATGTAGAATATGCCATTGGAGCTCTCTGGGATGTTTATGAACCCGACAGTACAGGCTGCCATTGGCCAAGCCTTAACTAGCCTCCCAATTCCCCCTCCTCCTATCGAGTCACCCTCAATGGAGGCTACCATGAAATTTTTGGAGGAGATGGAGAAACAACAAAGGGAAGCAACCAAAAGGTTGGAGGAGGAGATTGATGATTATCATGAACATCCCTTGTTTTAGCAGCCAGTAATTGATGAGGTTGTTTATGAATCCTCTGAGTTAGATGATGAGGATTCAGGTGCAAATATTATTGAAGAGACCTTCAATCCTGATATTGAAGAACACCTCTCTCCACAACTCAAGGAAATTGAAGAGAAAGAGTTTGAAAGATAACCTATCATTGAAGAGAGGGTTGCTAGCACAGAGGACACTAAGACTCCAATGAGAAAGCATGATCAAGGGCTCAACCTGATGAAGAGGTGTCTCTTCAAGATGAACGAGAGAAAGAGACAGAAGAGGGTAAGCCTGAAGGAGAGGCAAAAGTAGGGGAAGATGAGGAGCATGAACATGAAGAAGAAAAGGAAGATAGCCCCCAGAGGAATGAGGCTGCTAGACCCCCTAGGAAAATAACTATGGTTGTGCATGATTCAGATGAAGAAGAAGAAGGGGAAAGGCTAGAGCAAGACACCTTAGGCGATAAAGCATCGCAAATGTAGAAAACTCAAGAGGAAGAGGAGAGTCATGAATCTCCGAAAAGAGAAATTCAAATGCCTGAATGGATCGAAAAGTAGTTAGAGAAGAAAAATCTAGCCCCAACGGACCCCAAGGAAAGATTGGAGGCCATCCTAGCCCGAGCATAGATTAGTACCAAAAAGAAGAAGAAGCTAAAGGTAAGATACTAGCTGACCATTGATGCCTCAGGATTGAGGACCGTGCAAATTACCACACCAATAACAGGTGAGGAGGGGATCAGTTACAACATCTCTACAATCTTGGTACAACCACAAGGGAGCAAAAGATAGATTGCCTCCAAGGATCCATTGCAACCATAGTGCAACAAACAAATAAAGACAAAAACCACCAAAGATGAGTTGAAAGTGTAGGTGGCTGATCTAACAACATACATCCAGTAGTGGTCTTCAACTAATGAGCTCCCCACGACATCCACAGCTATCCCAGTACTTCTCTCAGAAGAGCACATTAATAAGTTAGAGAAAAGGAAGAGTTGGACTAAGGCCACAGAGGACTGGTTCCAAAGGGTCCTTTACAATGGAAATATGGGCATTGCATGTGTTGTTAGAACAAAATTTTTTTTTATGGATGTGCAAAAATACCTTAAAGACATAAAGAAGACTTGCGTGAACTTTCCAGAGATATATGAAATCACACACCCTAAGGTTGAGGAAATCCTCAAACTGCCTGGGAAAATAGTGAAGAATGATCTGGCAATGGTTGAGAAGGATTTCTGGCTCGTCAAGAATTGGAGGTTGGGCCTTGAGCACAGGAAAGAGATATTGGAATGGGTGCTTCATGAACTGGAGCAAGACCTCAATTGGTTGAAGGAAATCTAGGGGGCATGTGAAGAATACTTGAAACTAATGACAGATTATGATATGCCCACCGTTGAGATGGATCCTAAGAAAGTGAGGCCCCATTTCCATAGGAATATGGAAGAAGGAACAAAGGGCGAGCTTACTGTGGATTTCATGAGCTATATTGCTCGTGCCTTCGCCCAATTAGAACAAGTGCTACAAAATACAACCAAGTGTGATGGAGACTAGGAGACGATCACCCGTAGGTCCAAGAAGTTGAATTTCCAAGTGCTCCAGTTCGATATCTTGGAATGGGATAAACTTCACCTCTTGGTTGGAAAAGTTGTGGAGTATGCCACACTAAAAAAGGAAGCCAAAACACTTATTATAGATGACAAATTTCTCACTAAGTAGCTACAACCAGGAAGGGAAAAACAACAATCAACTAATAGACAAAAAAGCTACAGTACTGTCACTAAGGGAAAAATAGGCTAAAAGATCAAATGTAATTTTAAATTGTAAAATATTTGGGGGTATGTGAAACCCTGATGTAGAGTGAATACTGGCCACACAATGAGAAAAAATATTGGCCACGTGTTTTTCTTTTTGAAAACTATAAATAGAGGTCTCCTCCTCTCATTTTGATAGGAGTTGAGTTGTTGTAAAGGCATGCTGCAAAAATATTAATAGAAGTTCATTGGATTTTGGTGGATTCTTGTGTTTCTATTGCATGTTACATGGTTCATCTCCCATAGTTAGCTGATTTAGAAAGATTTACTTTGTTGTTTGGATTGTTTTAGTTTTCTTTGATAGAATAATTAATGTTGTTCAATGGTTGTGTAGTTTTTTGCTATGTTGATGCCTTTCTTGTCCATACTTTTGGCTGTTTACTGATGGTGGACAGCTGTGTAAATTTAGTATGGGCATAGATCTGAAGTTGCTCCAAACTTCTACCTTTGTTCATGCATGTTAATGGTGAATGAATGGTTGAATATTTACAATCCTTAGAAGCTTGCATAAATTTCATGATACTATGAACAAATCTAGTTAAGTGAATTTTTGTTTTAAGGAAGTTGTCCATAGTAGAACCTTCCATGATCACTAGTCATTATTGGTTGCAGATCCAAGAAACTCTTCCCTTCCCTACCCCTTTTTACTTTTCTTTTAATAAAAAACCTATGCTAAGGTTCATTGCACATTGTAAAGCCAAATCTCAAGTCAAGATAGGAGTTTAAGATTGTTGTCTGAACCTGCAGCAAAGCACACACTAACTTCCCACTTCAGGAACTCCATCCTAAAACTCAATTTCCTTCTAGCCTAACTTCTGTAAGTCTACCCTGTGATTAACAAAAAAATCACATTTAAACCACTGAGATATTTTATGCACATCATGACCTGACACCCGAGAGACCTTGGGGTAATTTTCAACAACTTGTTGTTGGAGATTGCCTTTCAAGAGAGGTGATGTACCTATGCATTACCTATGTTGAGAGTTGCATAAAAAACACATCAAAATAACCAAATGGGTGTTTCAGAATAAGCTAAATGAACAAGGTGAAGTGGTTAGAAACAAAGCAAGACTGGTTTGCAAAGGGTACTCACAAATGTAAGGTATTGATTTTGAAGAAACTTTTGCCCATGTTGCTAGAATTGAAGTTGTAAGATTATTTCTTGCTTATGCTACTTTCAAAAATTACAAAGTCTATCAGATGGATGTAAATTCATCATTTCTAAATGGTGAGCTAGAAGAAGAAGTATATGCTGAGCAACCAAATAGATTTCAATTGATTGATGAAAAAGACATGGTATGTCGATTGAAGAAAACTCTATATGGACTTAAGAAAGCTCCTAGAGCTTGGTATGCTAGATTGGATAAATACTTGTTGAAACTTGGATTCAATAAAGGTACTATTGATAGTAATCTGTATTTCAAGTTGGATCAGAATAAAGAGTTGATCATTGAAGTCTTTGTTGATGACATTATTTTTGAAGGTGATGATGATTTGTGTATGAAGTTTGCTGATGAAATGAAAAGTGAGTTTGAAATGTCAATGATTGGGGAATTGAAATTCTTCTTAGGATTACAAATCACTTAGTTAGATGATGGAATCTTTATATCCCAGTCCAAATATGTAAAAGAGTTACTGAAAACGTTTGGCATGGAAAACTCAAAGCCAGTTGGTCCACCTAGGGTAACCGGATGCAAACTTACACAAAATGATGATTCTTTTAAAGAAAATCAAACAAGATACATGTTAATGATTGGTGGATTACTCTATTTGACTCAAACCAAGCCAGATATAATGAATGTTGTATGCATGGTTGCTAGATATCAAGCTGATCCAAAAGAGTCTCATGTAACTGCTGTGAAAAGAATCTTCAGATACCTAAAAGGAACAATTGACTTTGGTCTTTGGTATCCTAAGGATGATGATCTTATCCTGAGTGCTTTCATTGATGTTGATTGGGCAAGAGATGTGGATGATAGGAAGAGTACTAGTGGTGGTGCATTCTTCCTAGGCAAGAAGTTGGTATCTTGGCTAAGCAAAAAGCAGAATTCCATTTCATTATCTACTGCTGAGGTAGAATATATTGTTGCTGCAAAAAATTGTACTCAAGTATTGTGGATGAAGCAAATGCTGAGAGATGTCAGAATTGAGTATGAAGAACCCATTGCTATATTATGTAAAAATTCAAAGTGCCATAAATATTTCTAAGAATCCAGTGCTGCATTCAAAGATAAAGCATATATCCATCAAATATCACTTCTTGAGAGATAAAGTAAGTGACAAATAAGTCAGACTAGAGTATGTGCCTACAAAGGAACAAATTGTAGATATTTTCACTAAACCATTGCCTAAGGATACTTTTTAGTACCTCAGAGGAAAGTTAGGGGTGATTTCCCCTTCTGATCAGAATTAAGTGATGCATATTGTTGCATTAGTCTGTGAATTCATAGCCATATCCTATTCTGGATTGATGTTGTGGTGGCTACTACTCAGGGGAGTAGTCAAATGTGCTAAATATGAGGATCAGAGCATGTGTACCTTTTCCATTGATGTCAAAGGGGGAGAAGAACAATGTGAAAAACTCTTGAAGTAAGGGGGAGAAGATTCAAAAAGGGAGAAAAGAACTATGAGAGGTGAACTACATATCAAAGGGAGAGAAGTATGTGAACAACCAGTTGTGTTGATGGTATTATTTTTCACATCATATGTTGCCATCAATGCCAAAGGGGGAGATTTTTGGATGTTGTGGTTGCATTACTAATATGTGGTTGTCATTAATGTCAACACTATTAGTATTGGTGATTCTGAAGGTTGAATATGTTGAAGATATTGAAAAAATTGTAATAAATATATTGCAGGCAATTTGTGATGCTGTGAAGATCCAAGTGGTGATAAGTTTTGTACGTTGAGTTTCATGTGTCATGCATTAAAGGGTTTGTTGTTGAGCTTATCTAGTATGTTTTCTAAAATTTTCGGTGGTATGCATCAATAATTGAGAAAGTTATGAAGATATATGTTCCTACAGTTATTCAGTTACTATATCAAGTATTTTTGGAAGATGAGATTGAAATTCTGGTAAATTTGGTTGTTGCGTATACTTCTGAGATGATCAGTAATTTTTTTAGATCGTGCTCTAGCAATTCATTATGTCCGCATTGATTGACATGTTCATCATTGAATATTTTTCCTTGTGTGTTCAAGTATTTCATTTTCTTGGCCGACATGATGGTGATAGCATGTTGTGGATCCTTATGGATTAATATTTTATTATCTAGCATGATCGAGGATGTTGATTTTAGTCTTTTCTATGTCGTGACTGGCTTAGGTTGGTGCGCATTAATATTTGTTCATGTATTAAGGCCGATAGTTGTAATTTATTCTTTATTTGTGGCCGACAGAGTAGTTGATGTAAATCCATGTAGTGGATATATAAGAGTGACTATTTTCCTCATTTGTATGTATGCTCAGTGTGTGTTTGCAAAGTACATGTGTGAATAAAGATCAAATCATTCAAGAGAAGAGTAGAGTGTGAAAGAAATTGAGCAGAGTGTGGAAGAGTTTGAGCAGAGTGTGTAATGTGCTTAACCGAAACTTTCATCAAGATTTTGTAGAAGCTAATTTCTTAGTTCAACCTGATCAGATGGATTTAATCTGATTATTATATGTAAGGTAGTGATCCTTCCCTTTGAGTAGTGAGCTCTAGGTAGTG
>CM021108.1:374091273-374243047 GCA_007115665.2 Sequoiadendron giganteum | reverse complement strand
GATCAATTCAAACACTTCACCCCATCCAAACATTTATCAAATCCTATCTCACCAACAACTTTTGGAACTTTGGAAAACATCACTTATGCTAGACTTTTAGGAAAAATCAACATCACCTTGTTTGACTTAACACACTTAGTCAAACTATCCTCAATCAAAATCAAAATCAAAACAAGTCCTAAAGTCTAGCATTGATCCAAAGTTCCTAAAAAGTTCAAACAGCCATATCATTCACCCCTCCCATCCTTCATCTCATCATTGGTCCTAAACCCCTTAGAAGTCAACAAGGTCAAAACACAAGAGGAACATGGAGTTTAAACTCGACTCATACATCATGAGTAGTCCAATTTAACAAAACTATCCAAGCCTTACAATGCCAATTGATGTTCAAAAATTGCATTTGTACAATCCATACATGGGATCATTATCTCCTACAAACCTCAATGGTACAGCAAATGCGAGTTTTCCCAATCTAAATTTTGGAACACCTTTCCCTTTGGTAGATTTAAATCAAAGTCAAAATTTACAAATCTATCAACCAAACAATCAAGGCATGAGCCTTCCCCCTTTACCAGCCATCAATCAATCGAGTCTAAGCAACACTCCAATCATAAACCAAAGCATCATAAAAAATCCTCCTGTTGCACCATGGATATCACAACAACAGATGGAAACCATTCAAGCAACTCCAATCATCAACACCATTCCCAATCCACCACCACCACTGCCAAAACACAACAGGGAAAATCCATTCTCCTTTATGTTGCAAGCTACTTGAAAAGCCGCCCAGCAAAAAGTGCTCCAAAACCAACAAGCTGCTCAACTAGTTGCTCAGCAAGAACAAGTACAATTAGCCACCCAACAAGCTGCACAAGCTATGCAAGTGGCTCAAGTAGCCCAACAAGCACATGCTCAATCTCAAGCCCAACACCAGGCTTGACAGTCTCAAGCACAATTTTGGGCACTATTGCAAGTAATCCATCAACAAGTGTATCAACAAGTAGCACAAAAATAAGCCCAACAAAAAGCATTGTTGGCACAACAACAACACGACCAACAACAAGCATTGTTAGCTTAGCAGCAAATGCAAACCTTACTCCCACAACAAATCTTGCAATAGATTCCCACCACAATCATTGAAAATGATGATCAAGATCCTTCGACCAATGATCATGTTGAAAATGTCTCGACATCAGCTAATGAGTTAGAGGACACATCTCAAGAATTTACTCCAAAGCATGATCAACATCTGTCACCAAGGTCTAGCAATGATCCTTTCCAAAACATATGGACATCCTTTGACCCCATGGTTACAGATAGTGAAGGAATCCTCAAATCAACATTTGATTCAAATCCACTCAAATATCAAGAGGATATTGAGCCACTTCCCATGCCTTATGACGATGTCCAAGAACCATTTAAAAGCAATCCATCCTTTGAAATTGACCAATGTCAAGAACTTGATCCAAAGCATGTTGAAAGGAATTCTGACATTAGCCAAGATCAATAATTTTTATATCCAAGATACTACAATGAGGTAATGGGAACTCTCCTATTTATACAAGATATCACAAATGATGATCATATCCATATAGCACGTACTCCTCCATCTACCCATGAGATGCTTTATTTGGATGGACACGTAGATGATCTTCATTCAAAACAAGAGTCTCATACTGTTGACATCATTACCAAGGAACAAGAGTCTCTTACTCTTAACATTTATACACATGGTCAAGATATGGAGAAATCCAGAGACATATTAGAAATAGGTCATGAAGAGGGCTCTTATAGAAGTCGTGAATTAGAAACATCTTCTGAAATGAATCATGAGGAAGAGTTTTATGAGGACAATGAATCATCAACACCTCTTAAAGAAGAATTACAATCTGATATCTCACAAGATCAAGCTAAATATATCAATCAGGCATTCATCCCACATATGGAGGATCCTATCACTTATAAAGTTGGATCACTTACCTTTCTTAGGGCAAGCTGCCTCATCAATAAAGAAATTGTCACCTTTGAAGATCCACCACAGAGCAGAGAAGGATTAGCCCCTTGTTTCCAAGGTAAATCATATCCTATTACAAATAAAATGTTTCAACAGATGAATTATCAAGGCAAAGGATTAAGCCTACATGGACAGGGTATCCTAGAATCAGTGCAGATTGTTGGCAATCCTAAGCATCAAGGTCTTGGTTATTCGAAAATAAAGGGATCTAAACATATCAGTGATACCTCTATAAAATTGGGGGCAACTTTTTCTCGAGCAAGCATCAACATAGGGAGCATGGAGAATCCTTATGATGAAACCAATACCAATACGAAAAATCTGCCACGTCATGAATCTCCATCCACCCATCACCCCATCTGCAAATTGGGACCAACATCAAAAGAAATATTTGAATCAAAGCACAAAGAACATTATCAAAGAAAAAGAAGCTAAGAAGCATATCGAACAAATCAAATACACTTGGATACCAAAGAATACAAAGAAAGATGATCCCTATCATACTCCATTAGTCAAAGAAACTATGGGGCAAAATAAAAAAGGGGAAATTATCCATCAAAGATGTCCACAAAGAAAAAAACATGCTTCTCAAGTGACATACAAAGTGTATCAAGTAGTTGGTCCTAATTCCATGCACACTTCCATATCCACACATTATTGCTCATCTTCCCAAGTTTGGAGAATCAAAGGTTCCAAGCTATCAACCAATCCATCTTTTATTCCTAAATACACTTCATCCACCCCTCCACACATGATATCCAATTCTCACATTGACCATGTGTTGGCAATGACCCTTCATCATAAGGATTTAGAAGGCACTCTATCGCGATGTGCGCACAAAGACAGAGTTAACCCCGGTATTAGCAAAGCAAATCAAGAATCTGAAGAGTTGTTTTCAAGTGCACGTATCTTGGCAAGGCAACTTCTTCAAGTAGGATACTGATGGCACATTATGACAGAAGCATCAATGTCAAAAGTACCAGGTGATTCAACATCGTCTTAAAATCTCTCAAAAAATTATAAAAAAAAATAAAAAAATAAAAAATGATTGAAATTAGTAAAGAAAAAAATTGTCCTATAGTGAAAACCACTTCGGTGGCACTTTGGAAAAGTACCATGATGAAAACCTGGTAAACAAGCATCATGTGTAGAATCGAGCATCTACGTGCGCCATTTCAGGAGAAATCATCTTATCAAATCCATAATAAATCCAACATTCCCTCCATCTTACCCATAATAAATCCGTTCATCCATGAACCATTTATCCAACCTATTACCATGTATCTACCTTATCTTGATCTTGATGAAAGTTTGGTGCACACTTTACACTTGTTTATGGTGAACATATTGACATGGGTCATTTTCATTGATCCTATCCTACCCAATGTTATCTGAGCCTTGAAGCATTATACGAATGAGCATTCCTTTGTTTGAACCCCTTATCTTATCACAAGATAATCCTTTACATCCTTTGCATGCTTACCATACCCATCCATCCATCCATCTATCCAGGAATCCATCCATAGAATTCCATACATTGATAGACACTGGGGGAAAATATTTGCATCTTTCTTCGAGAATAAATCTTGATATATATCCTCCAACTTATATGGTGTTCTGAACATTGGCAAACTTGAATTGGTCAAAGCATTTGTGAGCCAAAAATCCAAATCACTAGCCCATGGAATATTTTCACGAGAAGACGTTTCTTATCAAGCTTTATCTTCCATCGAACATCAATCCAAACAATCCATATTAGTTGCATCTATTGTGTACTTCAGCATGACATCAAATCATTCAAACAAATTTTATTCCAAGCCAAGCTTCCAAATCCTAATCAATCAAATCCAATCAATTATCACCTTGTTTGACTTAGCACACTTAGTCAAAGCACCCTCTTGTGCACGAGTTTACTCTAGGATAACACCACTTCCTAGAGTTTACAAGTGCATTATCATCTTATTTGACTTAACACACTTAGTCAAATTATCCAATCCATCATCAACTTGTTTGACTTAACACACTTAGTCAAACTACTCTCTCGTGTATGAGTTTACTCTAGGATAACACAACTTCCTAGAGTTTATGAGTGTATTATCACTTTTGTTTGACTTAACACACTTAGTCAAACTATCAATCCATCAATCTCATCAATCAATCCTAGCTTGGTTTTCAATAAAATCCCAAAACAGAGCACTTCAAGAATTGAGAAGAAAGAGTTTAATTAAATAAATGATTTGATTTATTTAACTAAAGGGGATAGTGTTAGATTAAATCAAATAAAGTTTAATTTATTCAATTTAATGGGAAGACTTTAGGGATTTAATTAAATAAGATGAATTATTTAATTAAAGAGGGATTACAAAAATAATTAAATAAAATTGATTTATTTAATTAACAGGAGATAATGACTTAATTAGATAAAGTTGATTTATTTAATTAAAAGATGAAGAGTGATGAATTTAATCAAATACAAATTATTTGATTAAATGATTAGCAAAGGAGATGATTCAGGATGAAATGGTGTTAGTAAATCAGGATCCAATGTGTTAGATCGAATTGTACATTTTTCATGTCTACATTTTGCCCCTCTTTGAAGAAATTTACTTGTTGCATTGATGCACATTGACCAAAATGTTCTCATTCCTCAACCATTCACATCTTGACAAGTGGCACTTGGCCATTGGGTGTTGAGTGATCCCACATTGCTTATTTTCACTCTCTCTTCCATTTTGGAAATCTATAAATGAGAGACTCTTCCTCTCATTCGGTCATCCACAATTTGAGTAAACTTATTATACACAAATCCATATTCAAGCATAGTCATTCTCATCTCTTTTTATCAAGTTCTTAGCCAGGTTATGCAGGAATTCAACCATCAAGTGGATCAAATCATCAAAGCTTACAAAGGAGTTGGGAAAGGGCTAATTTTGACACATCAATTGGCACCAACTCCCCCATGGGATCATGATTTGGCTTGGATTAATTAGGATTTTACTTTCGTTTTCATATCTTGTTCTTCATTTTCCTAGTTTAAGCTTTTGTAAATGGATTTCATGGGGAATCCTTGTTTTAATCTTGCATATAATCTAATATTGTGTTTGTTTGTTGCTTATGTGTAGGTATGAAATTAGGGTTCACATTTTAATCTTGCATATGATCTAATATTGTGTTTGTTTGTTGCTTATGTGCAGGTATGAAATTAGGGTTCACAGTTACATTGACACATTTCTCATAATACATGTAGTGTTGCTAGTTATGTATAGAAATAACATCTAATTTTCCATATAGGGTATACAAGAGTATCAATCACTCCCTTAAGCTATCCTTGTTTCATCATTCCTAGTATACTTATACCAATGATAAAAAAACCCTCCTATTATGGAGTATATACAAGCACTTTCATAGAAAAACATAAAATATATTCTTTTTCCTTTCCAAAGAAAATGCTATGATTTTCTAATGCAAGTATCTTAAGTAGTTCCAAAAAAAGCAATCAAATCTCATTCTTTCATAAATAAAGACAAATAAGAGAAGACTAGATCCTCATGCCTATAATATGCTTAATCTAATTGACTGACTTGATGCACAACCTTCCAAAGACAGCTTGCTAGCCTTCACTTTTCCACTCAAAGCGATACTTAACTATTTTTGTTGGATGTTTTGGTTGCATTTTTGATATGTGGTTGTCATTGATGCCAACACTATTAGCATTGGTGATTCTGAAGGCTATATATGTCGAAGATATTGAGAAAATTGTAATAAACATATTGTAGGCAATCTATGATGCTATGAAGATCCAAGTGGTGATAAGTTCTGTACGTTGAGTTTCATGTGTCACGCATTATAGGGTTTTTTGTTGATCTTATCTAGTATGATGTCCGAAAGTTTCAATGGTACACATCAAGAATTGAGAAAGTTATGAAGATTTGTGTTCCTATAGTTATTCAGTTACTATTACAAATATTTCTGGAAGATGAGATTGTAATTCTGGTAAATTTAGTTGTTGCGTATGCTTATGAGATGATCAATAATGTTTCTAGATCATTCTCTAGCAATTCAGTACATCCACATTGATCGACGTATTCGCAATTGAATATTTTTCCTTGTGTGTTCAAGTGTTTCATGTTCTTGGCCGACATGATGGTATAGTGTGTTGCGGATCCTTATGGATTAATATTTTATTATCTAGCACGCTCAAGGATATTGATTTTAGTCTTTTCTATGTTGTGAATGAATTAGGTTGGTGCACATTAAGATTTGTTCATGTATTAAGGTTGACAGTTGTAATTTATTTGTTATTTGTGGCCGACAGAGTAGTTGATGTAAATTCATGTAGCAGATAAATAAGAGTGATTGTTTTCCTTATTTGCATGTATGCTTAGTGTGTGTGTGTGTGTGAAGTACATGTGTGAATAAAGATCAAATCATTCAAGAGCAGAGAAAAGTGTGAAAGAAATTGAGTAGAGTGTGGGAGAGTTTGAGTAGAGTGTGTAATGTGCTTAACCAGAACTATTATCAGGATTTTGTAGAAGCTAATTTCTTAGTTCAACCTCATCAGATGGATTTAATCTGATTGTTGTATGTAAGGCAATGAGCCTTCCCTTTGAGCAGTGAGCTCTAGGCAGTGTGCCTGAATGCAAGTGCATTCCTTATTTATTCTTCATTATACTTCTAACAGGGTATAATCTTGTGGACTAACATCCACCGTGGTTTTCCCTAACAGGGTTTCCACGTATAAAAATCTTGGTGTTCATGTGTCTCTGTTGTGTTATTGATTTATGTTTGCACTGTTAATTATCATATATGAGTTTAAAGGTTGATTAATGTTGAATAAGTTTGATTTTGGTAACAACTGATTCACCCCCCTTCTCAGTTGTATATTCTTGTTTTTCCAACAATTGGTATTAGAGAAGGTTCCTCTGAAGGAAAAGCTTGACAACTTGAGGTGATCCGAGATGGCATCATACAAGAAGGAGAGTCCTAGATTCGATGGAGAAAACTACTCTCTGTGGAAAATTAGAATGGAATGTCATTTGAAGTGTATTGGTGAGCCTTTCTAGAAGATTACAAAGAATGCATATACTATCCTTCAGAATGGTCCATCTACTGCTAATGAATTCAAAGAAGCTAAAATAAATATCAGGGCTATTGAAGCATTGTTGAGTGCTTTGACAGATTCATAGATGTCAAATGTGTTAGGTCTGAAGACTGCACATGAGATCTGGAAAAAGTTGGAAACATTGTATGAAGGAGATCCACTAGTGAAAAGTGCTAAGCTATAGAGTCTAAAAGGTAAGTGGGAGGACATGAAGATGAGTGAAGATGAGAACATCCTTTCTTTTTATCAAAAGGTAAATGAACTGGTGATGAGAATTACATGTGTCAGTGGAGTCTTGGATGAAGAATAAATTGTGTCTAAGATACTTAGATCTGTGCCTCCTTCCTACGAAGCAAAAGCTCATGCTATTTATGAACTCAGGACAATGACAAATGTGACAAGAGACATGCTGATTGGAAAACTTGCTGCCTTTGAGTTAAGTGAATTTGGTGAGTCTAATCCTAAGACATAATCTTCATTTAAAGCTACTCTATCCAGGAAAAACAAGCAGAGATATGATTTGGGAGAGAGTTCCAAAAAGACATTCAAGTATAAAGATGAGATGAAATAGATTGAAGATAAAGAAAGATAATTAGAAGAGCTAGAAGCATTGATTATGAAAAGAGAAGCCAGAGGTCATCATAAGTACAAAGGAAAGTTACTTATTAAATGTTTTTCTTGCAGTAAAATAGGTCATTTTGCATCAAGGTGTCCTGAAAGAGTGTCAAAATATAAACCTGTAAAATCTAGATTTCAAAAGAAATGCTATTATATTGAAGAAGGTGTTACTGATGATGAATCTGATAAAGAAATTGGAAATGAAGATGAATGGGTATTTATTGCTATCAAAGAAAATGGTTAGGTGTCCATTGAATCTGCTAGTAATGTGAATGTTGAGAAAGCTCTTACAAAAAAAAATGAAGAAAAGAATGAGTGGGTAACTGACAGCGGATTCTCACATCAAATGTCTGGTGTTAAAAGGAAATTTGTAAGCTTGGAAAACTATGATGGTGGTGTTGTAAGATTTAGAGACACCACTTCTGGTGTGATTCGTGGTAGAGGCACTATTTCTTTTGGTGGTAAACACAATACTGATGATGTTCTTTATGTAGAAGGTTTAAAGCATAACTTGTTGAGTGTAGGAAAAATGGTAGACAAGGGTTACAATCTTCAGTTCAAGGATGGTAAGTGCAGGATAAGGGGAAGTTCTAGAAACGTGATTGCTTCAGGGACAAAGATAAGAGGTAATATTTTTCACTTGAGTGCTGCTAGTGAAAGTTTTTTAATCGATCAAGTTGATGTAAGTTGGTTATGGTATAGAAGGTCATGTCATGTGAACTTTGATAACATTGTCAAAATAATTTCATCTCAAGCCGTCAAAGATCTTCCTAAAATAGTAAAGCCTACTAACACTATGTGCAAGGAATGTCAGATGGGAAAACATACTAGAAATTCATTCCAGAGCAAACATTATAACTCTAATGGAGTACTGGACTTGATACATACTGATTTATGTGGTCCATCTAGAATGAAAAGTCTTCAAGGTGAAAGGTACTTTATGTTACTTATTAATGATTACTCTAGAATGATATGGGTTGCTTTCTTTAGAGAAAAACATGAAGCATTAGAAAAATTCAAAAGCTTCAAAGCTATGGCAAGAAATGAGACAGGTCAAAAGATCAAATGCTTAAGGTCAAACAGAGGTCATGAATTCACTTCCCAGGAATTCAATTCTTTTTGTGAAGAGCATGGAATCCAAAGACAACTATTTGCTCCCCGAACCCCTCAACAAAATGGAGTTGTTGAAAGGAAGAACATAACTATTCTAAACACTACTAGAACCATGATGCTGGAAGAAAATGTTCCTCATTTCTACTAGAGAGAAGCTATAAGTACTATTGTGTATACCATTAACCGGGTAAATGTCAACAATAATTTTGGAAAGATCCCTTTTGAGCTATGGTATGGTTATAAGCCTATTGTCAAATATTTCAAAATATTTGGAAGCAAATGCTACATCAAGAGAGATGATGATATAGGAAAATTTGATGCTAGAAGTGATGAAGGAATCTTTCTAGGTTACTCTACTAAGAGCAAAGATTATTGGTGCTTTAATAAAAGGTTGAAGAAAATGGTTGGAAGTACAAATGTCAAAGTTCATGAAGATATTGATAGACCATCTAGATGTAGTGGATATGATTCAGATGATCACCATGATAGCACTAACAAGTGAAATAATGTTCAGATACAAAATCAACTTCAATTTGTTCCGATGAACCAAGGGAATCAAAAAGCATAAACTAGCAGAAGCATAGAAGAAAGAACACGAGAACCAGAAGTTAGAGAAAATCCTAAAGTTCCAAGGTATGTAAGGCAAAATCATTCTGATAGTCATATCATAGGAGATAAGAACAAAGGTGTGCAAACTAGAAGAATAATTTCAGAAGAGTATTGTCTAATTTCCAAAACTAAGCCTAGCAATATCAATGAAGCATGCAAATATGAATATTGGATGGAAGCCATGAAAGAAGAACTAATAAAGGTAGAGAAAAATGATACATGGGATCTTGTTCCTAGACCTCAAATCAAAAATGTGATTGGAACCTATTGTGCCTCTAGCACACACACCCCATTTGAAATGGGGACCCTCCCTTTTCCCCCTATGTTGGGTCCTTTTTGCTTCACCTCTGTTTACGTACCCCTATTTTGGGTCCCAAGTGATTGGGGAACCTTTGAAGATCAATTTGAGTCAATCACTTTTTTTCTTCCCCCCAAAATTTCTAAGTCATGAAATTTTGACCTGACATCCATGGGCTTCTGCGGGCCACCAGGTGCGGGATGCTCTCTTGCCTTTGTCATTTCGAACAGTGAACAGTGAACACCTAGTGCCCTCCTGCCTAGTGGGACCCACGTCAGTGTTGGCTCCTTTTCATCATCCATTTTGAATGGCGATCACTCAATGACTATCCGTCTGTTGGACTCTGCCTTCTTGGATGCTGCTTGATATGACTGATGAACTACTCGATGGTTGTCGTACAAATATTAATTGCGGGTATTAGATGCTGAAAACCCTATATAAGCTCAGATTGACCTGCCATTTTCACCCAAATTCATTAGCAGAGAGGAGTCATAGCACCATTTGCAGCCGCCATCGCGCCCGCAACTCGAGTCCGTCGCCTAGCATACATACCGCATGGATTTCATCAGTTTTCATTGCGGGATCATCGGGTATGTTTGTCGTCTCTTCCCACCTCCTTTTTTTTTCTCATGAATGGCTATGTGATTAAGTGTAAAACCAGTTAAAATATCAAACTTTGGTGAAGAGCTGACCTCTTTGTCAAGCCCACAAAATTGAAACACCTTGAAAACCTTTAAATCTCGATGGGAGCCCATTTAGAACTTTTCAACGCAACCGTTGTTCTTGAGGTGCGACATCGTTGCTCCCCAGGCATGCTTCATCCACTTGGACATCCTCTTTCTAACAAAACACCAACCCTTTAGAGTTAGCCAATGACTTCGTCGGACCTGCCTCCATGGAGAGACCTCCACTCTTGGCAGTTTTGACCTTTGGGACGCACCTCGAATGCACCATCTCCCAATCCCTATGGACCCGCTTGTGCAGGCCTCTATAGGCCTCTCGTTGTTTCAAATGGCTATTTCCTCACAAAATTTCGCTTAGCGAAACTTGACCAAGCAGTAGACAACGACGAAACTCAAAGCTTAAACCATCTGTCCAGCCGCCTCGTCGGATCCAATTGTGTGGGTGTCTGCTTGCTCATTTCCCTTTTCAACACCACCATTCGAAATGGCCTTACCAACCTGCCATTCCACCAACCGAGTCCCTCACCTGCCTTCATCGCTCATGCACTGCAAAATCCACTTGGTGAAAGATTTGCCTACCTCTGCCTCTATTGGGCCCACTAATGCGGACCTTCATCTGCCCTCAGACATTTCTCTTCATCGTTTAAAATGGTCATCTAATGTCGTCCTTCTGCCTATCAGGTCCGGCTATGAGGAACGTTGTTGAGGGATGAACTTGCACAAAATTCCTAAATATGAGGTTTGCGGGTGAATTCTTGCAGACCTCCATCCACAGAACTCCGTCACTTCCCCACCCTTTCAAATGACTTTCAGACCTCGTCTTCCCGTGTTGCGGGGCCCGTACATCCATTTTCCCTTGGGTGAAAATCAAATCAAATGAAACAAAGACAAACATCCATCACCCTCCGTGGGCTCGACACTGTGAGATTCCATCTGCGTGTTAGGAATAAGGTGTCTCAACCTTGGATAATTCCTATTCTTATTATTTGTTTTGTAAAATGTATTTCTTGCAAATAATGTAATTAAGTGTGAGTGTACATGTCTAGTTTGCATGTTGATGTGTCACTCCACTTAATGTGTCGGCATCTTGAATTGTGTGTAAGGAGATCATGGCTGAAACGGTTATGACGGATTCCTATGACACGTAAGAGCTATGTCTGGAAGATTCAATGACAGGTGAAGACATGTGGAAATTGATAAAGTTGAGTACTGTACACTCTTCCACGATAGTGGGGTTCGGGGCATCGCCCCGAAAAAAATTTTCGAGTTCCTATTTTCTCGGAGAATGGTAAAACCCTAATACAGTTATCTTCGGAAGTTGCCCTAAAAGGGAAGCGCATGATATAAGCGTTTTTTAGGGTTGCGAAGATTTGTGATGTGAGTGTATTGTTGGAACGTTTTTTCATGCTGCCGCATTTTGTCTTCAAGAGTTGGAAATCTCCTGAAAGAACTTGCATTGCAAGTGTGTTGTAACCGTTGTGTTGAAGATAATACATTGTGCAGGTTTTGGAGTGCTGGGGTTTTTTACCGAAAGGTTTTCCCCAGGGTAAATCATTGTGTCATTCTTCATTTTCTGTATGTATGGTATATTGCTGCAATATCTTTGTTAAGTAGATTAACGAATCTGAAATTGTAAGGGTTTAAAACGAATTTGCACCATACTTCCCTTAAGAGATTAGTGTAGGAAGCTGTTTCCGCACCTGAGTTTCCTTACACTGCGGGCCACTGTACCCTCTTCGCCATCCTAAATGACCAAAATGATGCATCCTTCTGCATCTTTTGACTCGCATGCCTTGACATCCTCCACCCATGTGGACCCCGCATTGCAAAACTCCATCGTTCTAGTGTCGTTTAAAATGGTAGACATAAACAACTACTAGCCCAGGGAATTCCGCACCCTTGGGCCCAAATTTCTCAATTTCCCCAAAATCAAAGGTGAAAGAAATCTTTGAGGGATCTTATGTAAGAATCATTTGATCTAAATTTGTTTTGCAGGATGTGGGCTAACTTTCCTTATACTTCATCATTGTATAACTTACTGCTTCCTTGGTTGTAGGATATATGGAACCGGTTGTTGGATCCTCGGGGGCAGCTACAGAGAAGGATAAAGGAAATAAGGTTGCAAAGGCTCCTCGGGGTAGAGAAGACAAAGACCAGATGAAGTATAAGTTTCAGGGGGAGCCCCTTAATTCAAAGGCCCTTATAGCATGGAAATACATTTCAGACACCAGCATAGGGCATATTGACATAGATGAATTCAAACAAAGGGTGAAGATAAATCCTAAGACAAAGAATGCCCAAAAAATAAGGGCAAGTGGGTTGGCCAAGGATGCAGGTTTCCCGCCTGCCCTCATTGCTCCATAAATTGTAATGGCCTATAGAGAGGCCTGCCAAGCAGAAACTAGAACCATTATGGGTAGGGATGGAAACATATTGGATGACTTGTCTACCAAATGCATTGGGCACACCTTCCACATCCCCACCATCAGTAAAATGGATCAAGCTACCATAGAATACAACAAGCAGATGTGGGATGAAGATACCCTCAAGTGCAGGAAATTGGTTAACCAACATTGGTTGAAAGATAAGAGGGGTAGTGCCAACAAAGTTCCCTAGGAATTATATCATAGCGAATTCTTCAAGGATTACCATGATTTGGTGACCCTTCTAAGCAAGGTCATGGGCCTCTTGACCACTACCTTCTTTCAAGAGTGGATGTTTTACTTTATTGAAGAAATCATCCGAGGGGAAAAACACTTCTACTGGGAGGGAATGATCAGTGATTGCTTGCATGAGTAGTTCATGGTTGTGAAAAAGACATCCAAGTTTTACATGATGTCCTATCTTTTATATTTTCTTGCTTACTGTGTTTAGTATAGGGGTCTATTTGCAGTACCAAACCCTAATCCACGAACGGAGTTGAAAGTGTATGACAAGTACCCCTAGCTTCAATATAGAAATTTCAAGAGGGAGTATTGCAGGGTCAATGATGCCTTCATAGGCCATGCCATTAGATTACTTGGGGGTGATCCTGAGAGGCGAGTTTCACACAACGCCAATTCTTTTATCCATCGATTCGGGTTCCTGTTTATACAGTTCCCAAAGTTCACTTACATTCGATTTGAGGGATTCTCAGAAAAACCATGGAAATTGCTCTGGTATCCCAATGACCAGATCATATTGCTTGAAGTCTCCAAGTAGCTACAAAGATCACATTCCCTTTTGAGTGATAAGCATAGAGCAGGGGTTCCCTATCCTCTTACCTTTGGACAAGGGTAGTATGAACACCATACTTCCCAATGCGCAAAGAACTCCGACAAAGAGTTGAGTGAGTATAACTTGAAGTTCTATATTGCTAGGCCCTGGATGGACCCATATGGAAAACTGAGGAAGATGGTGGGGGTAGAATATGCCCACTTACATAGTGAAGAGGACTTCTGGGCAAACTGCAAAGATGACAAGGAGGTACGTATGCGGCAGTATATGCGCATGACGACTTACTTCATCAAAATGGTGAAGTTATTTCCTATGCCAGGTCAAGTAGTGGAAGAAGAAAGCACCGTAATAGACCCAAGATATAATGCTATTTCCAACCTACCATTATGAGTAATAGATTGGAGTGAAGAAGAGGTCGATGACCTAGATGCTATCACTAAGCCTGTTGAGGCAAAGACTAAGCAATGGATTGATGGGAAAGTTTCCCAATTGAAGCAGTAGGGTGTAGAACTTACATATGTCGAGCCCAAGCATCCACATAAGGGTGAAACTAATAGTGTCGCTATTGAGGAAGGATCGACAAGAGAGACCTCGTTATCTCCCCCATCACCTGATCGAAGAAAAGAAAGGAGAAAGCTGAAGAACAACCCAAGTCAAAAGGGTCTCCAATAAGGACTACCGAGGTCGAAGATTTGAAGAGGCCAAAAAGATTGGGTGGTCTCGTGGGAATTCCCATCATATAGGAGGACCCTCTTCATGAGGGAGAAGAATAGCCAAAATCCCCTCCTATCGCATTTGCTACTGTTGCTACCACCTCGCTTATCCCACAAGCAGCAGTTGTCTCTTCTCCACCTGCGGTGGATATTTCTATCCACCCTGCCTCCACCTCTCCTATCCCGCAAGTCATAACTGTAGACTCTTCCTCAGCCACTATCTCCCCACTTTCCTCATCCTCCATGTCTCCAATGCTATCCCTTCCAACCGCCACCACGACAACCACAATGCCTATTGTTACACTCCTATAGTCCTTTATCAAATATATGTAGAATATGCCATTGGAGCTCTCTGGGATGTTTATGAACCCGACAGTACAGGCTGCCATTGGCCAAGCCTTAACTAGCCTCCCAATTCCCCCTCCTCCTATCGAGTCACCCTCAATGGAGGCTACCATGAAATTTTTGGAGGAGATGGAGAAACAACAAAGGGAAGCAACCAAAAGGTTGGAGGAGGAGATTGATGATTATCATGAACATCCCTTGTTTTAGCAGCCAGTAATTGATGAGGTTGTTTATGAATCCTCTGAGTTAGATGATGAGGATTCAGGTGCAAATATTATTGAAGAGACCTTCAATCCTGATATTGAAGAACACCTCTCTCCACAACTCAAGGAAATTGAAGAGAAAGAGTTTGAAAGATAACCTATCATTGAAGAGAGGGTTGCTAGCACAGAGGACACTAAGACTCCAATGAGAAAGCATGATCAAGGGCTCAACCTGATGAAGAGGTGTCTCTTCAAGATGAACGAGAGAAAGAGACAGAAGAGGGTAAGCCTGAAGGAGAGGCAAAAGTAGGGGAAGATGAGGAGCATGAACATGAAGAAGAAAAGGAAGATAGCCCCCAGAGGAATGAGGCTGCTAGACCCCCTAGGAAAATAACTATGGTTGTGCATGATTCAGATGAAGAAGAAGAAGGGGAAAGGCTAGAGCAAGACACCTTAGGCGATAAAGCATCGCAAATGTAGAAAACTCAAGAGGAAGAGGAGAGTCATGAATCTCCGAAAAGAGAAATTCAAATGCCTGAATGGATCGAAAAGTAGTTAGAGAAGAAAAATCTAGCCCCAACGGACCCCAAGGAAAGATTGGAGGCCATCCTAGCCCGAGCATAGATTAGTACCAAAAAGAAGAAGAAGCTAAAGGTAAGATACTAGCTGACCATTGATGCCTCAGGATTGAGGACCGTGCAAATTACCACACCAATAACAGGTGAGGAGGGGATCAGTTACAACATCTCTACAATCTTGGTACAACCACAAGGGAGCAAAAGATAGATTGCCTCCAAGGATCCATTGCAACCATAGTGCAACAAACAAATAAAGACAAAAACCACCAAAGATGAGTTGAAAGTGTAGGTGGCTGATCTAACAACATACATCCAGTAGTGGTCTTCAACTAATGAGCTCCCCACGACATCCACAGCTATCCCAGTACTTCTCTCAGAAGAGCACATTAATAAGTTAGAGAAAAGGAAGAGTTGGACTAAGGCCACAGAGGACTGGTTCCAAAGGGTCCTTTACAATGGAAATATGGGCATTGCATGTGTTGTTAGAACAAAATTTTTTTTTATGGATGTGCAAAAATACCTTAAAGACATAAAGAAGACTTGCGTGAACTTTCCAGAGATATATGAAATCACACACCCTAAGGTTGAGGAAATCCTCAAACTGCCTGGGAAAATAGTGAAGAATGATCTGGCAATGGTTGAGAAGGATTTCTGGCTCGTCAAGAATTGGAGGTTGGGCCTTGAGCACAGGAAAGAGATATTGGAATGGGTGCTTCATGAACTGGAGCAAGACCTCAATTGGTTGAAGGAAATCTAGGGGGCATGTGAAGAATACTTGAAACTAATGACAGATTATGATATGCCCACCGTTGAGATGGATCCTAAGAAAGTGAGGCCCCATTTCCATAGGAATATGGAAGAAGGAACAAAGGGCGAGCTTACTGTGGATTTCATGAGCTATATTGCTCGTGCCTTCGCCCAATTAGAACAAGTGCTACAAAATACAACCAAGTGTGATGGAGACTAGGAGACGATCACCCGTAGGTCCAAGAAGTTGAATTTCCAAGTGCTCCAGTTCGATATCTTGGAATGGGATAAACTTCACCTCTTGGTTGGAAAAGTTGTGGAGTATGCCACACTAAAAAAGGAAGCCAAAACACTTATTATAGATGACAAATTTCTCACTAAGTAGCTACAACCAGGAAGGGAAAAACAACAATCAACTAATAGACAAAAAAGCTACAGTACTGTCACTAAGGGAAAAATAGGCTAAAAGATCAAATGTAATTTTAAATTGTAAAATATTTGGGGGTATGTGAAACCCTGATGTAGAGTGAATACTGGCCACACAATGAGAAAAAATATTGGCCACGTGTTTTTCTTTTTGAAAACTATAAATAGAGGTCTCCTCCTCTCATTTTGATAGGAGTTGAGTTGTTGTAAAGGCATGCTGCAAAAATATTAATAGAAGTTCATTGGATTTTGGTGGATTCTTGTGTTTCTATTGCATGTTACATGGTTCATCTCCCATAGTTAGCTGATTTAGAAAGATTTACTTTGTTGTTTGGATTGTTTTAGTTTTCTTTGATAGAATAATTAATGTTGTTCAATGGTTGTGTAGTTTTTTGCTATGTTGATGCCTTTCTTGTCCATACTTTTGGCTGTTTACTGATGGTGGACAGCTGTGTAAATTTAGTATGGGCATAGATCTGAAGTTGCTCCAAACTTCTACCTTTGTTCATGCATGTTAATGGTGAATGAATGGTTGAATATTTACAATCCTTAGAAGCTTGCATAAATTTCATGATACTATGAACAAATCTAGTTAAGTGAATTTTTGTTTTAAGGAAGTTGTCCATAGTAGAACCTTCCATGATCACTAGTCATTATTGGTTGCAGATCCAAGAAACTCTTCCCTTCCCTACCCCTTTTTACTTTTCTTTTAATAAAAAACCTATGCTAAGGTTCATTGCACATTGTAAAGCCAAATCTCAAGTCAAGATAGGAGTTTAAGATTGTTGTCTGAACCTGCAGCAAAGCACACACTAACTTCCCACTTCAGGAACTCCATCCTAAAACTCAATTTCCTTCTAGCCTAACTTCTGTAAGTCTACCCTGTGATTAACAAAAAAATCACATTTAAACCACTGAGATATTTTATGCACATCATGACCTGACACCCGAGAGACCTTGGGGTAATTTTCAACAACTTGTTGTTGGAGATTGCCTTTCAAGAGAGGTGATGTACCTATGCATTACCTATGTTGAGAGTTGCATAAAAAACACATCAAAATAACCAAATGGGTGTTTCAGAATAAGCTAAATGAACAAGGTGAAGTGGTTAGAAACAAAGCAAGACTGGTTTGCAAAGGGTACTCACAAATGTAAGGTATTGATTTTGAAGAAACTTTTGCCCATGTTGCTAGAATTGAAGTTGTAAGATTATTTCTTGCTTATGCTACTTTCAAAAATTACAAAGTCTATCAGATGGATGTAAATTCATCATTTCTAAA
Organism: Sequoiadendron giganteum; assembly: GCA_007115665.2. NCBI lineage: Eukaryota > Viridiplantae > Streptophyta > Pinopsida > Cupressales > Cupressaceae > Sequoiadendron > Sequoiadendron giganteum. Next base: position 374,225,103 of record CM021108.1, on the reverse strand, counting down.
TGGTGAGCTAGAAGAAGAAGTATATGCTGAGCAACCAAATAGATTTCAATTGATTGATGAAAAAGACATGGTATGTCGATTGAAGAAAACTCTATATGGACTTAAGAAAGCTCCTAGAGCTTGGTATGCTAGATTGGATAAATACTTGTTGAAACTTGGATTCAATAAAGGTACTATTGATAGTAATCTGTATTTCAAGTTGGATCAGAATAAAGAGTTGATCATTGAAGTCTTTGTTGATGACATTATTTTTGAAGGTGATGATGATTTGTGTATGAAGTTTGCTGATGAAATGAAAAGTGAGTTTGAAATGTCAATGATTGGGGAATTGAAATTCTTCTTAGGATTACAAATCACTTAGTTAGATGATGGAATCTTTATATCCCAGTCCAAATATGTAAAAGAGTTACTGAAAACGTTTGGCATGGAAAACTCAAAGCCAGTTGGTCCACCTAGGGTAACCGGATGCAAACTTACACAAAATGATGATTCTTTTAAAGAAAATCAAACAAGATACATGTTAATGATTGGTGGATTACTCTATTTGACTCAAACCAAGCCAGATATAATGAATGTTGTATGCATGGTTGCTAGATATCAAGCTGATCCAAAAGAGTCTCATGTAACTGCTGTGAAAAGAATCTTCAGATACCTAAAAGGAACAATTGACTTTGGTCTTTGGTATCCTAAGGATGATGATCTTATCCTGAGTGCTTTCATTGATGTTGATTGGGCAAGAGATGTGGATGATAGGAAGAGTACTAGTGGTGGTGCATTCTTCCTAGGCAAGAAGTTGGTATCTTGGCTAAGCAAAAAGCAGAATTCCATTTCATTATCTACTGCTGAGGTAGAATATATTGTTGCTGCAAAAAATTGTACTCAAGTATTGTGGATGAAGCAAATGCTGAGAGATGTCAGAATTGAGTATGAAGAACCCATTGCTATATTATGTAAAAATTCAAAGTGCCATAAATATTTCTAAGAATCCAGTGCTGCATTCAAAGATAAAGCATATATCCATCAAATATCACTTCTTGAGAGATAAAGTAAGTGACAAATAAGTCAGACTAGAGTATGTGCCTACAAAGGAACAAATTGTAGATATTTTCACTAAACCATTGCCTAAGGATACTTTTTAGTACCTCAGAGGAAAGTTAGGGGTGATTTCCCCTTCTGATCAGAATTAAGTGATGCATATTGTTGCATTAGTCTGTGAATTCATAGCCATATCCTATTCTGGATTGATGTTGTGGTGGCTACTACTCAGGGGAGTAGTCAAATGTGCTAAATATGAGGATCAGAGCATGTGTACCTTTTCCATTGATGTCAAAGGGGGAGAAGAACAATGTGAAAAACTCTTGAAGTAAGGGGGAGAAGATTCAAAAAGGGAGAAAAGAACTATGAGAGGTGAACTACATATCAAAGGGAGAGAAGTATGTGAACAACCAGTTGTGTTGATGGTATTATTTTTCACATCATATGTTGCCATCAATGCCAAAGGGGGAGATTTTTGGATGTTGTGGTTGCATTACTAATATGTGGTTGTCATTAATGTCAACACTATTAGTATTGGTGATTCTGAAGGTTGAATATGTTGAAGATATTGAAAAAATTGTAATAAATATATTGCAGGCAATTTGTGATGCTGTGAAGATCCAAGTGGTGATAAGTTTTGTACGTTGAGTTTCATGTGTCATGCATTAAAGGGTTTGTTGTTGAGCTTATCTAGTATGTTTTCTAAAATTTTCGGTGGTATGCATCAATAATTGAGAAAGTTATGAAGATATATGTTCCTACAGTTATTCAGTTACTATATCAAGTATTTTTGGAAGATGAGATTGAAATTCTGGTAAATTTGGTTGTTGCGTATACTTCTGAGATGATCAGTAATTTTTTTAGATCGTGCTCTAGCAATTCATTATGTCCGCATTGATTGACATGTTCATCATTGAATATTTTTCCTTGTGTGTTCAAGTATTTCATTTTCTTGGCCGACATGATGGTGATAGCATGTTGTGGATCCTTATGGATTAATATTTTATTATCTAGCATGATCGAGGATGTTGATTTTAGTCTTTTCTATGTCGTGACTGGCTTAGGTTGGTGCGCATTAATATTTGTTCATGTATTAAGGCCGATAGTTGTAATTTATTCTTTATTTGTGGCCGACAGAGTAGTTGATGTAAATCCATGTAGTGGATATATAAGAGTGACTATTTTCCTCATTTGTATGTATGCTCAGTGTGTGTTTGCAAAGTACATGTGTGAATAAAGATCAAATCATTCAAGAGAAGAGTAGAGTGTGAAAGAAATTGAGCAGAGTGTGGAAGAGTTTGAGCAGAGTGTGTAATGTGCTTAACCGAAACTTTCATCAAGATTTTGTAGAAGCTAATTTCTTAGTTCAACCTGATCAGATGGATTTAATCTGATTATTATATGTAAGGTAGTGATCCTTCCCTTTGAGTAGTGAGCTCTAGGTAGTGTGCTTGAATGCAAGTTCATTCCTTATTTATTCTTCATTATACTTCTAATAGGGTATAATCTTGTGGACTAACATCCACCGTGTTTTTTCCCTTAATAGGGTTTCCACGTATAAAAATCTTGGTGTTCATGTGTCTCTGATGTGTTATTGATTTATGCTTGCATTGTTAATTATCAGATATGAGTTTAAAGGTTGATTAATGTTGAATAAGTTTGATTTTGGTAACAACCAATTCACTCCACCTTCTTAGTTGTCTATTATTGTTTTGGCAACAATGTCCTCTTTCATAAAATAACTCAATGCTCTCACAAAGTAACTCTAATCTCTCACAAAATAAATCTAAACTCATAGAATATAGCTCTCAGAATATTTGCAACAAAATATATTTGCAAAATAGTGTGTTCCCCAAATGAGAGAGCTATTCCATCTATTTATACAGGAAAAATGAGACATTGATGCAAAAAGATAAGGCATGCCAGTCGAAAACACTCCACACACATAACGACTCACCTCTCACAATAAAAAGATGGAAAAAATCTAAATGAAAACTCAGCTTGGCATTCTACAAATTGACCCCTTTGGCTTGACAGCAGCTCAAGACTAATTCAGATATGTACATGCCTAAAAGATGAGAATTAACTTGCATACAAGATAGAATTCTACAAAAATAGAGTTTTCATATATTGGCGTCATGTATCAACCATCTTCCTATTCATTTGGTGTGGTTTACCTCAATGAAACAATCCTCACATTTGCAAGCAACACATATTCTATGTCGATTTGGTCATAGTCTATTCCATTGACAAAGAAAGAATGAGTCAAATCCTTAATAATAGATTTCAATTTTGTGCTTTGACCAAGCATGTTACTTTCTAATTATTCCCCCTTATCATGCATTTAAACCACTTGCACAACAAACACGTTACTTACTATTTCCAATGCTTTTATCTTTTAGATAAATGAGTTCAAGGTAGAAACAATACATTGCTATAAAATAGCGTTGCATTTTAATTAGTATCAACCATGGTTTATTACTTCATATCGGCCTTTATATTTTGCACATTACTTTGCATAAATCAGATTTTATCATTTATATGTTTGAATTCCACTTTGATTGACAAAGTCAATACCTTATTCATATGCAGTCCAAAGGCTTCCTCAAGTATTACTCATGTGCTATCATTAATTGTTTAACTCACCATTCCTATATAAATGTGCGTTATTTCAACATTACTCGTATTGATTTAGGTCATACACCATACATGGTATAAGCTATCTTTAAAGCTATGCGCTTCATTGACAATTCAATGCTATAATATGAAACACCCGATAATATTTTCAACAATAAACAATATATATATATATATATTTATATATATACATATTTTCTATAGAATGAATACTATTATGTATACACACACACACACATATATATTCCATGGCAACACAATAATAAAATAATCCATTCGATACTTGAATGATTATGACCATATGATTATGTTCTCATATAACATCATATTAATATCTATATACCTATATGTATAATCATACATATGTTGACCTACTTGTATGGACATCCCATTATATTTGACATACACGTATGTCGATATGTGCATATATATGTATATAGGCATATATCTCAAATATACTCATTAAACCATATAATCAATCATATATTCTTGCCTATTCTATCGATAGGCATATATACATGTGATGTGTATGTATATACATGTCTTATTATATCCCATTGATCGAGTATAGCAATACAAGGAAGAACTCACTTACATCAAGCACTCAACACAAACCAAGAATGCTCCAAATAGAAATCATGATCTTCCTAATGTAGACACACCATACAAAAGGATGACTTACTAGTTTTCCCCAACTATGACACGAATCTATCATTCTATAAGTGAGTTTGTGTTTAAGCTTAGATAGGTTTCATAAAGGTTACCTAGCCAATAACTTCTCCTGAGTGATACTTCCCCTCCCTTCCAGAGGATTGAACTTGTCTCTGTAGCTAGCTTAGTACAACACTAAGGTAGTTATACGTTCATAATAATCCACATGCATCTTAAAATTTTAGCATATTCATATAGCAATGCATGTTCTTCATCAAAGTAAATATATCTACTCTTCAAAGCCACATTTAGCATTTATCAACACTTTCACATAATACCTATTTCAGTATTCCATTATTTTAGCAAGCATATCAAAATCATGATTGTATTTACCATCTTATTTACTCGTGAAGGTAAAATTAAATCAGTAACAACAAGATGGGGTGTGATAGAGTCGATATGTAGGGATCCAACCACACAAAATAAATTCACCTTTTCCCTTTCTTTGGAGTCCTTACAACTTGCCAAACAAGTTTTTATCTCTACTCAAGGAGGTACATGGTGAATAACTTTAGGCTTGATATTGAACCTTGCACCACACTATAAAGAGGGCTAAAGGTCTTACGATTTCTAAATACAAGGATTTCTAGGGATTCTATGAATTGAGGGCACATCTACAAATGTTTGAGTCTAGGAGGGTATCTACTATCCTCTTCACCAAATAAGTCTCGTTGAATAGAGGATCTTGCGATTCAGCCTTACATGATGATAACTCACTCTTGAGGTACAAATTTCACTCTCCCCACTTTATATACCTTATGAGAAAATATGGTTGATTGTTCCTAAGGGTGACGAAATCCCCAAGTGAGCCTTCTAAAGGGAAAAATTGATGCTAGTTCTTTTGATCCCTAGGCTCACACAAAGCACAAGGGGAGAGCATACACGAGCTAGCTCAACTGTGGGTTAACATAACAAATAAGTAAACGAGAAGGTGTTTTTAATCTACAAGCTTGTAAATAATGCACATAGAGAGAATACACACCAACTAGCCTACACAAGAACAACAAAAAAGTTTATTTAAACCTTAAGAAATTGGAGTGTGCAACTATTTTAATAATAAAAGTATTAAATTTGACAAGTGTCCTGCACCAAATAATACGAGTAGTATGTAGTTTCTATTCTTCAACCAATGATATCCAAGCTATAATAATAGGGTTAGTCTTCAAGATCATAAAATATTAGTTGTGAAATTAATGATAATTATTAGAAAAAATCACAACATTATAGGTCAGATGTACAATTATAAAAATAAAATGTGTCAAAGAAATAATTAGATACAACAAATTAACAATTAGATGTGATAAAATAATAACTAGAATCATAGTTATACCTGTCAAATTTATATATATTGATATTAAAAGCATGATTATTTCTCTCAAAAGCGCAAACTTGTTTGTCATAAGTATTGTATTATCTTTGGTTACAAAATTCCTGTAAACATAGAATAAACAAATGTATCAAAATGATAATTATATGTTCCAAATACAAATCAGATGTGCCAACCTATTATTGAATCCAAAAATCCTATAAATAGAAGATTAAAAACATGCAAAGATAAATAATTAATAAAATCCAAAATTAATAAAAGGGTTAGATGAAAACTAACAATCCTTAGATATGTCAAAAACCAGTATCCTGCAAACACGAATATGTTAAAATTAATCAATGATTGAATAGTTTGTAGGAAAAGGTTAGACGTGCCAATATATAGATTAAATATTCTGAACAAATGATCAATAATAGAAGCACCATTTAAAGGATCAATTGCATTGTTCAATAGATCAAAAATATCTTTTATCATAACAATACTACCAATTAACAGGTTATATGTGTTGTTTATTAGAATGCATGTGCCATTTATTAGAACAAAAACATCGATCTACACTTGTACCTTTTAACACACAAATTCTCAAATAAAATGGTGAAATTCAAGGATGTGGTCCCATCGGGTGTGCCAAAACTGTGAGTGAAAAAATTATGAAACTATTAAATAAGAACAATATAAATAAAAGTACATATTTCAATATTCAACAATCACCTTCAATTTAAAGCATGCGGACAAGAAATAAAAGCAAATGAAATAATAAACTATATTACCTCCACAAAGCCTCATCTTAGTCCATTGACCTATGATATGCTTCGATAGCGTGATATGTGGATTTATCGTCTTAACATAACCTTGTGATAACAATGGATATAATGATAGCATGAATTTTCTCATATAATTATGTATCCTTGTTATCTTGAAAGATGGCCGATTTATAGCTTTCACTTGATGTCAATTAATGATGGAGATTGATCATAAGAATTAATGGATGAGATTGATTAAGAGGACATGAGGAATGTGCAATTGTCATGTGTCCTTGTGAAGGTATTGATTGGTGAGTTGATTGATTGCATGGATGAGTGAAATAATGGAATGGATGAGTGATAGCGAGTCTAAGTGAACCAATATTCTTTTTTTTAGTTAACTCACTTAATTGATGGATATATAGATACTAATATAAATAAATAAATTTAATTCATGTGCATGAGAGGAAGATATTGTTAGAATCGAATAAATAAATTTGTTTAATTCATGTGCATGATAAAAAATAGAATATAAATAACATACTAATTTTATTTATTTAAAGGAATTAAAAATAGAAAAGCAATTAAATAAATTATATTAATTAATTTATTTGATTCTTTTTAGACTGCGAGAATCAGGTAGCCCCTCTATAAATTGTAGTATGCAACATGGACGGAGGGAGACTAGACCTCATGACCTCTTACCTGCAACATGATGCTTTAGCCAATTGAGTTAGACCCCTCGCCCCATATTAATTTATTTAATTATAAAGGAAGTGTTAATTAATTAAATTATTAAATTATTGTGGATAAGAAAAAGCAATAAATAGATTAATTAATTAAATTAATGTGGAGAAGAGAAATTGATGAATTAATTAACTAATTAAAAATATTTACTTAATGTGGATGAGAGAAATTAATAAATTAATACTTCTTTTTTTTAGCGAAAATGGTTGTAAAGGGCCACACCCTGTTGTATTGAAGTCTATAAAGAGATTTATAAAAGGCCTAGCTAAGGCAAAAATACATACTGTCCACACCCTATTGTATCTCATGCCAAACAAATGATAATTTTTCCTCCACCTAGTAGCCAACCATATCCACTACCACATTAGCAACTTCGTCCTAGCATGTTTCCCTTTCGGTACACGTGGATGAGTTTGAATGCTTCCAAACCTTGCAAATTTTCTTCAATTGCCCCATCATTTATACAACTTACAATTTGGGGTTGACTTATATCGAAGGGCATTGATGACATTTAGGGAGCCCCCTTCAAGGTGGACCTTTGAATAATTTATTTTTTTGGCCATTTCTAAACCTAGCAAAGCCGCCTAAATTTTTGCCTCATTATTGGTGGCATAACACAATTTCCTTGTTGCCACTAATTTGATTGCCCCTCTCCAATTGCGGATTACACATCTTGCACCTACATGACCAAGGTTTCCACACAAAGCCCCATAGAACTTCACCTTGATCCACCCTTCTTCCAGAGGTGACCACTTGACTTCATTCCTCCTAGTCGATCGTAGATGAACCTACAGAGCCCCATAAACAAGGGATACATTAATTAAATAATTAAATAGTTAAAAATTATTTAATTAATAAGGATGAGATAAATTAATGAATTAATTCAATAATTAAAAAATATTTAATTAATGTGGATGAGAGAAATTGATGTTAATGGCATGTTAGTAATATTGTCAGATGAATTGATTATAAATGATGAGGTGGTGAGATGGAATGCATTAGTCATTTTTAGGTGTCTATAACTATTTTACCAATTGGAATCATCTTGAGGGACAACAAAGGGGTTATTATATGGTCATTTTCTTAGAGATATCTATCTCGCATTAGTTTATATTGGGTTTTAGATCAACTATTTAATATTCTCAACTTCGAATATCCTAATTTCTTGAACCAACCTTGTGATAAGAGATTTTGGGTTTGCTTCACTAAATTGATCAAGGTTTTATCAGCTACCACCTTTGTAGTTGTAATGACATGAATAATTGGGATGGGTTATTCAAATACCCTATTTGTTCACTTTCAAGTTGGTCTTTGGAGCACACATGTTACAAGGAAGCTAATCATTTTGATAAGCTATCTCCAAGGCCTCTCTAGTTTCTTAGGTGTTTACTAGGTCTTTCTCAAGGTGGTCCATTTTGTTATCAATTCAGAGCATTATATCCCTATAGTTACAACACTATGGTATTTCATATGTATTATATACCAAACCATTATTTTTCTCTAAAGCAATCAAATCAAGGATGAAGGATTGCTCCTTGATGTTAGCTTCAAGAGGATTAGTCAAATACAATAGTTTTCAATTGAATTGTAACAACCCTGATGTTCTACTTAGTAAATGTGGATTAAAAATCCTTAGAGCTCCCTTCGGGTTGGTGTTGTTGTTTTTACATGATCCCGGTCCATGCCTTATATGTTTAAACATTCTTGGGCCTCTTTTTGTAGGGCCTTTGCCTGCTTGCCCCATGTGTCTGCCGCATGCTCCTTGGAGGGACTTCTTCCCTTGCTTCTCTACCGATCCTCATCCTTTCGCTACATGTCAGAAGTGTGGAACTTTGAGAGCCCTCTCTCTATTTTTCCTATGAGCTTTACTCACGTGCCACGTTGCATCATTCAATGGGAAACTTTTTGGTAGACCCCACAGTCAATGTTTGAAATGCAGACTTCTTCACATGTCTTCTTCGTAGGGATTTTGATTGAAAGGGAGGAAAGAATGAGTATGAAGCCCTGTCTCTTTGCCACGTGTCCTAACCAACTCTATGGGTGAGTGACATGTGTCACCTGGAGAGTTTTATTGCTTCTTCCCTGGGAATATTGTCATCATTTGCTGAGGAGCGCATCTTGTTCAAAGGAGACTATGTGCTATGTATCAAAATCTTTTTGTTGCAATAGTTTTAGGGAATCATTGAGATATATATCATTGCTCATACTTGGAAATATTTTTTAGTTATTGGATATTTGGCGGTGGGTGATCTATATATACTGCTTTTTCTCTTGGAAAAAGGGTTCGAAAATCACAAAAAAAGTGACTAAAAAGCTCTAAACCTTTGTATTGTTTTTTAATTATTGTATTAAGACTTACAATTTGTGCCAATTGTCAACCTCTTTGTTTCTTAGTTAATATAAGACATTATACTTTGCTACTTGTTGTACTAAGTAGTTTATCTACATGAATTTTATAATTTCAATAGAAATTTGTTGTTCAAATCATGTCTCAGATTCTTCTTTTTTAGTAAATGTATGCAAAAGTTATACTATGTTATTTGATTATCTTCTTAGGATTTTCATCTATATTTTTTGTTATTCTCGGACATGCAGATTGTTGAACGAGCCCTCAAACCTAATTCGAAAGGAAGGTTTCACATGCCTATATACTTAAATCCTGGCACATCACCTTATAGATTAGGCTTTATTTTTTTATATCTGCTTCATTTTCCCATTCTAAACCCTAATAATAGGAGTCAATTTCTATAAAAAACTCAGTTTAGCGCAATTGGTCCCCCATTAACTAAGTTTCCCATAAGGTTGTTTGCCTAGCAATTTTAGGCGTCAACAGTTCTTTTTATGGCACGCTTGGTGGGACTTCTTGAATGTATCTAAATTTAAAGTGGGTGGATGAGCCATAAACATGTTACTAGATCACAAACCGTGAACAACCCTGGCCTGCTAGTGCCACTGTTGGTAATAGTACAAACAAGAACCCATCTAGTAAACATCCCAACCCCTCCACCAACCATGTTGTTATTCACTAACATAAATTATGTGGCATGGGGCACTAGAAGTCCTCCCATAACACCAGTAGCACCAACCATTTGGGACCCTATCCCAACCTCTACTTTGAAAACTATACCAAAATTCATCGAGAAGGCTCAAAGACACCATCCAAACATCTGCAAGATGTGGCAGACATGTGTCTAGTACATGGTGTAACTAATCAAAACGTAGCATTAAGATTTCTTGTAGCCTCTTTCAAAGGCAATTCACTTGATTGGTACCGCACTTTTAGGAGCCAATACTATCGGTACTTGGGATCAACTCAAAGATCCTTTCTATGAGTGGTTTAAAACAATGGAGATTGGTCTTCGCTATTTTAGTAGTTGGTGACCATAAAGCGGACTCCTCAAGAGGCCATGACCGAATTTAATGCTCGATTTCACATGACTTGGTAAAGGATCCAACCAACAATTCATCCGCCTATAGATTTAGCATTCATGTTCCACTTGAAATCTATCAATGTTGATATATCGGTGATGATCTAGTCCCTTGGTGGGAACACCTTGTTGGATGCATATACATTGGTGTTAAGGCGAAGAATAATTTGATCAATGCCAAAAGTTATCACCTTGGCTCGCTATCCCTATGTTTATAAATTTGTCGATTCTTGCCTAAGATGCAACTTCTACCAGTGCATCTGCTCCTCCTCAATCTATGTATGCATATCTGAGTGCACCGTAGAACACTGCTTCTACATATAACTCTTCAAAGGATGAGATGACCAATGTCAAGGAGTTGCTACAAAACATCTCAAATTAAATAACTACCATCAAGCAGAATCAGTCCATGCCCCCGAAGCCAGCTTACCAAAATTACCAAGGTGGAAGACCTTCCTACTAGCAAAACTAGTTCCAAGGAGGCTCATGCATAAGTTCACAGACTCAACTGAACCATCAAATTGTGTCAGTGCCTACTCCACTACAAAATTCCCCACCAAGTTCAAATAGAGAGTTAGTATCGGGGAAAAACAATCTTGTTGATGATACTAATTCTTTGTGTTTCCCATGCAATGAAGAACATATGCCAAGAAATTGTCCACACATAAATTTACAGCAGAGAGTGGCAGAACAACATAGTCAATGCATTGCATTAGATTCAGGAGGTTATGCATATGTCTCTCTAGAAATGGAAAAATGCAGTACTCACCGTGCAAATGCAAGGGATGTCCCTAGAGAAAGAAACTAATATATCTCTCGACCATACGCTCTTCTCATGGATGGAAGAAGAAGAGGTGGTGTTTGCAAATGAGGCATCCACATCAAAGGCCTCACAAGTGCAATAAAATTATTACAGTCACTCAAAGATGAGATTCATGGACGAACCGATCACTCCACAACCCAAAAGTGTTCCTAACCAAGCACCTAGTACCTTTGCAATTGCAAAAAAATCTTCGCCTTGCCAGGGAATTGTTATAACAAGGTCTAAGGAATAAAAGTATTTGAATCCACCGCCATTCAATATGGTGGAACAATTGAAGAAAGCCTCTAATAATGTATCTCTTTGGAATATCTTAGCTATTTCAAAGTATATATCATTACTGCAAAAGGCCCTACTTGAAGATGTAAGCACAAAGCTGACATAGAAACTCTCTAAAGAAAAGGCCATTGATTCGCCATCTCAGGCCAAATTCCTTATAAGCAATGGAGAAGAAGTCTCTACTTAAAGTAAAGGTAAGCCTAAATTGAAACCCTTCTTCTAAACCCTAATTGTGAGTAAGAAATTTTTGCACAATTCTATGATTGACTCTGGTGCTAGCACCACAGTCATGCCCAAGAAAATAGTTGAAGCCTTAGGATTCAACTATGAACCTTTAAATAGAGGGGTTATGCAGCTTGATGGGAATAAGGTTGAAACTGTAGGTGTCATCAAGAACCTCCCCTTGAATATTTTCTCTTGCCCTTGCATCATTGTTCCATAAGATACCATGATCATTGATGTTCCTCCCATGTTCGATATTTTCTTATCCTAAGAGTTCTTTTCCAAGATAGGTAGATATCTTTCCTTGGATTGGTCACACTTGATCCTCAAGACCAACTATGGAGCTAAAATGAAGATAGTATTTGAACCTTCACATTCAGAACATGTAGCTAATGAAGCCATGATCAACTGTGAGGCTACTCATACTTCTATCACCAAGGATGAGATGTATTGTACTGAGTTACTAGAAGATGAGAAGGTGATCGGAGATCAGAAAAATGTAGAAGAGGTCCACTTGAGTGAATTCATAGAAAATGATCCTTTTGGAAATTATCATGCCATGGGGTTGGGAACCTATGTCATCTACGATGAGGATCAAGTGATTTTGAAGGTCATGAAGAAACTTGAGGGCGGTGAAGCCTCAGAGCTATGGATGCTACATTTTGATGGAGCGAGATGTAAAGTTGGTGCAAGAGCTGAGATATGTTTGAAATCCCCATCCAATGAAAATACACTCAGGTCTTTTCTCTTTCAGTTTTCCTATTTGAACAATGAAGCTGAATATGAAGGCCTAGTGCAAGGTCTAAGCCTTGTTGAGCGGATGGGCATTAAACAAATAATGGTGTTCAGGGACTTTGAGTTAATAGTAAATCAAGTCCAAGGAGTCTTCGTAGCAAGTAATGTATGCATGAGATCTTATAGACACAGAGTATGGGACTTGATTGAAATCTTTGAAGCCTTCAATATCCAAATAGTTCTTGGAGAGAAAAATGCAGCTACAATCACATGCCAACAATAGAATCTCAATTTGACCCTATTTCTGAACTACTCCATAACATACACTTTGTGCAAGTAATCGTTCGACTTGAAATCCCAGACAATGACCAAAGCTGGCAAGTGTTCAAAAGCAAAGAACACATCACCTCATTCATTCAACATTCAGGAGAGTTCACTAACCAACTCTAATAAAAAATTGCAGAGGCCTATGAAGGGAAAATTATTTAGCTCGGGTTCAACAAGATTCCAAAAGGACTAGTCACTCTTGAAAACCTATTTGATTATGATGATGCAAGGAGTGACAAGAGGAAGTTTGTAGCAGAGAAAAGCGATTATGCAAATCTTCAGGTCAGAGATGGAAGGAAGCTTAAGGTCGGGAAAGATGTCCCACAACATGATAAAGAACGAATCATATATTTTTGTGAAAGATATGAAGTAGTAGCTTGGTCATATGATGACCTCAATGGATATGATCCCAAAATCATTCAACATACTATAGAATTGATGGAAAGAGAAAAACTCATCCACCAGAAGTAGAGGACAGTGAATCCAAATATTGAGGCATTAGTGGTGAAAGAATTGACAAAGCTTATTCACTCCCAGATCATATTCTCAATTAAGCACAACACATGGGTGTCCAACCTGGTTCTTGTTTGAAAGAGGAATGGAGACATCCACCTATGTGTTGATTTTTAGGATCTGAATAGAGCATCTCTAAAGAACCACTATGCCTTTCCTTCCATGGAGTCTATCTTGCAAATAATGGCCACTTAGAAATATTTTCTCAGCTAGATGGCTTCTCCAATTACAACCAAATCCAGGTCAAAGAGGAGGATCAACATAAAAAAATGTTCACTACCAAGTGGGGAATGTTTGCCTATGCAAAATTCCCTTTTCCCTCTTAAATAAGGGAGCTACCTTCCAGCGAGCAATGGATATTGCCTTCAAAGAATTGATCAATAAGATCATTTTGATCTACTTGGATGATCTTACTATGTTCTCTAAGTCAAAGGATGATCATTTTGATCATCTTGAAATGGTTTTTAAGAAATGCCAGGAGTTTGGGATTTCCTTGAACCCAAAAAAATGTATCTTTGGACTACCTCAAGGTAAATTATTGGGACATGTAGTGTCCAAAGATGGAATTGTTATTGATCTAGATTGGGTGAAGGCAATCAAGGAACTTCCCCTTCTAGTGAACAAAAAGGGAGTTCAATCCTTCCTAGGAAATGTAAATTTTTTAAGAAAATTCATTTTTGATTTTGCGAGGTTAATTAGACCTATCACCCTGATGCTAAAAAAGGATCAATTATTTAAATGGACTAAAGAGGCTAGAGAAGCCTTTGAAAATATTAAGGAGGCTATTTCTTCAGCCCCTGTTCTGGTAAATCCAAACCTATCAAAGGACTTCATAATGTATGTGTTCAGTAGCCTATCTAGCATCGCTACTATTTTGACACAAAAGAATGATGAAGGAAAGGGAGAAAATTTGATAGCCTTCCACTCTCAGACCTTAAAAGAATATGAGACAAACTATAACTTCATCGAAAGGAAAGTGTTTTCCATTATTAAGGGGCTCAAGAAGTTTCGACATCTCATATCTTGCAATAAGGTGGTGGTGTATTTCGTGCATTCCAGTGTGCGCGAGTTCATTATGGAAGGTGAAATCACAAAAAAGGGGCCAACTAGATAACTAAGATCTTGGAATATGACATTAAGGTCAGACCCACAAAGACTGTACAGGGAAGAGGATCGTGTGAGTATTTGGCACATGATCAAGAAGTGGTAGCTGAGGTGGAACAACCTGAGCTTGTCCTAACAAATGAATCTAAGTCTGAAGGTTGTTGGTTGGCAGATAGAATAAGATTCATGTAGATTGGGATATATCCAATGGGCCTCCCATCTTAGAAGAAAAGATTCTATATATTGTAGAACAATGGATATGCACTCATTAAGGGGATCATTTTCAAAAGGAACTTCAATGATGTTCTTCACCTTAGAGCAGGTGAAGAAAATTCTAGACATATTTCATAGCAGTCTCACGAGCGGGCATTTGTCTGCAAAGACCACTGCCATCAAAATTATGTGTGTCAGGTATTTCTGGCCTACGCTTTTCAATGACTCACACTCTCTAGTTAAATTATGCAAAGAATGCCAATTCTTCACAAGGAGGAGGAAGAACTCATTAGTTCTTCTGAATCTGATAGTGGTTGAAGAATCCTTCACGCAGTGGGGACTGGATTTCATCGGGATGATTAATCCCACCTCTAGCACTAGACATAAATGGATCCTCATGCCACAAATTATTTCACTAGATGGACCGAGGCCATGCCCCTAAATAATGTGACAAAGGTGGAGATTGTGAATTTCCTTGAGGAACTGGTGACGAGGTTTGGCCCGCTAAATACCATTATCTCCAACAATATGAAGGCCTTCCTAGGTTCAAAGGTATTTCAATTCACACTTAAGCATGGAATATTCCTAAAGACATCTTCAAACTATTACTCGTAGGGAAATGGTCTAGTCGAGTCGACTAATAAAAATTTAATTTGACTCATTAAAAGAATTGGGTCAGAGCATAAAAAAGAGTGGCATAAAAACCTCAAAGCAGTGCTCTAGGTAGACCGAATAACACCCAAGAAAGTCTTAGACTTCTCCAAACGAGCTTGTATATAAAAAGGAAGCGCTACTGCCTATATCTATGGAAATTTCCATACTACAACTGCTTAAGTCTCTGGAGGTGGAACAAAATGAAGCCATGGAGGTTCAGTTGGCTAAGTTTTTGGAGGTGCAAGAGAAAAGAGGAAAAGCTCTGATGGCCATGTACAATTGCCAACAAGTAGTTAAGAAGTAGTTCGACAAGAAAACCTCTGACCAGGGTCTTAAATGTGGAGACTTAGTGTTAAAATTCAATGAGAGAGCTGCAAAGCTTGGCCAACATGAGAAATTTGATAGTTTATGGGAAGGCCCTTTTTGCATTATTCAATGCAAGCAACATAATGCATTTGAATTAGAAAATATGGAAAAATAAGCATTGGGAATTCTTGTCAACGAAATTCACCTCAAATTGTTCAATTAGTTTCGTTAATCATTTTATCGATGTAAATGTGTAATTATGTAAATATTTTCTTTGTGTTTTGTTCGGCCTTGTCTTTGTTATATGGAACCCATGATGCAAGAAGCAGAGAAAGTGAAAGAGAGAAAAATTTGACAAAAATAGCTTTATATTCATTATACGGTAAATATATATTCTTTGAGATATTACAATTCAAAATGACTCTTGGGCCATACATTTTGAGTATATATATACTAAGCAACTTCTTGAGTATATGTATTAAAATGCCTTATGAGGAATATATACAAAATGGAAGAGAAAGGAGTTCATTCTTCAACTAGGGCAACATCACCATCAATAGCAGTAGGTCCATTAGGAATAGCATCAGGAACAACATCAAGAACAACCACAACAACAAGAGCATCCATGGTAGCAATGGCAAGTGGAGGAGGAAACACCAGGTTTTTGAAATCATTGTCCCACTCCACATCGTAAAAGAGCACTACATTGTAAGATCTTAGTAGGAAGTGGCAAGCACAAGAAACCTGTGATTCCTTGCATAACCACCCCATCTTTTTCCTTGGTCAAAATGGGTCCCCCTCTTTTATTTTCTATCCTTGGTTGTTTTTCAACAAAGTTTGGAGTTGTTCTTTCTTCCAACACTTTGTTTTCTTTTGTTCTATTGAAGTCAAAACTAGAATCGAATTCAGATTTGAAACTTGTTTTGATTTTCATTCCCTGAATCCTTCCCAATTTTGATCTCTCTCATCTCTTTGTTGGTCTCTTTAGTCTATCTTGTTTTCCTTTCACAGAACCAGAGCCGGAATGGATATTAAGTTTGGGATTTAAACAAAGTTCCAAAGTTGTTTCCATCCCACCTCTACCTCTGTCTTTTTGGTTTGTTTGTTTGTTTGGACTTGGGATCGATGTTGTTTACCTTGTTTTGATCTCAGTGTCTTCTTTTTGGTTCTTGCTATCCAGAGTGTTTGGGAAAAGGGATGCTCTTCACTTTAAAGAATGGATGTTTCCATTCATTCAAACAACCCTAGATGGTAGGCAACAATTGTATTGGCCCATGATTGTGTGAAAGCATACACAACCAAATGATTAGAGTGAGAGAAACCAAGATTTTCTTCATGACCTCTTATGTTATTTAGGCAACAGCAAGAAGAGGCATTTTTACAGGTTTAAACAGAATGGGGATTTTGGGAGAAGCTGATCGATAGAATAAGGTGTGGAATCATTATGATCAACTCACCTTGCAGATTTTTGAACTACATTACAGAAGGGTTAATGACACATTTTTATATGTCATTATTAACCAGCTTACAAGAGATACAGGATATAGATTAGGCCAGGAGGCCATGGCATTCATCACAGAGTGGGGATATTGGTTTATCCAATACCCCAAGTTTACTTATTTTAGGCTAGTTGGATTTGATGGTCACCCTCACCTACTTCCTAAATGTTGCAAAACAATGATTGTTTTAATGGAGTTCATTTATCAAGCTTTGGGGGTTAATTCTAAATTTGGTATAAATCATAAGCCCGGTTGTCATAAGTTACCCATGAAGTTGGGTGAATATAGTTGTTCACACCTTGTGGGAGATAAGGTTGTTTGCAATGAATTGATGCATATGAAGTTGGGCTTGTACACTGCTAGGAAGCACTTTGATCAGAAGAAGAAGATGAACGCTTTGTTTGCTTCTATTTTTGATAAACACTTCAATCTATTGGAGGAATTTTGGAGTGATCTTCAGGATGAGTATGACTTGAGGAAAAGAAATTATGAAAGGTTGTCGAATCCACTCATGGTGGAGTATGGGGTCAAGGTAGACATTCTTGAAACATTATCAGATGATGGGGTGGTTTTGGATCCCCAATATGAGGTACAAAATATAGGTACCAAGAACTCGGATCCTGTAGATTGAGGTGTAGAGGAGACCATATATATTAAATAGATAGCAAGGCTAGTGTTGGATAGAAGCATCCAATGGGTTGTGCTAAGAACCAAGGAGCTTGGGGGTCAAACTTCCAAGAAAAGGAAAGGTGCAGATACCACTCAAGGGTACAAGAGGACAAAAAGAAGAATGCCTCCCAAGGAGCCCTTGGAATTCTTCCCTCCTGATATAGAGGAATTTGAACTTGTAGTTCTGGCTCAAAATCTACCTGAAGCACATGAAGAAGAAGTCCCAATAGGACCTGGGGGCTCAACATTAGTTGTAGGCGAGTCATCTACTAATCCCCCTCCTACAGAGCATCCAAGTAGAGAAATGCCTAGGGGAACTCTCCATAAGGAAGCTAAAACTTTAAAGGGAAAGGGTCTTGAGGTTGAAATCCATGATGTAGAGACAAACTTTGAGGATGCTTTGTTGGATAAGGAGATACTGGAGGAGATGCCTCTTGATGAAATTGAGGATGTAGCAATTGAGCATGTTTTGATAGAGGAGGATCAATGGACATTGTTTGAAGAAGCTAGGGGAGAATCAAATGCAAAGGCACAAGTTGATGCATTGCAAAAACAAGAAGAGTCTAATGCCAAAGAACAAGTTGAAGCATTGGAATAATAATACGAAATGGATGCAAAGGAACAAATTGATGCATTACTCTAGCAACAAAAATTAGAGGCCAAACAAAAAGATGATGAGTTGGCCAAGCATCAATAGTGAAAGGAGCAGGAGCTCAGAGTAAAGGAGGAGAATGACAAGTTAGAAATGTTGCAAAGGATCCATGACCTTGAAGAAGAAAAGGCTAGACAAAGAAGAGAAAGGGAAGCCCTTGAGGCTAAATTTAAAATTGTTGAAGAGGCCTATAAGAAAAGGGAGGAAGAAGAATGCTTGCAAAAGGAAAAAGATGTTGAAGAGCTTGCTAAGCAACAACAAAAGGAAAAGGAAGCATGGAACAAGCTCAGAGACTTGGAGATAGAGAGAGAGAGATAAATTGCTTGAAGAAAAGAGGTTAGAGGAAGAACTCTTGAAAAAGGAACAAGAAGATAAAAGGCTACAGGGGCAGAAGGATAAGGAAGAGGCCGAGAGGGTTGCATAAGAGAATGCAGAAACGAAACAAAAAAATGTGTAGGAGGTTGATTCTCAACCTAAAGCTACTTTATTTCAGCCACTATCTTCTACCACTGTTGCCTCTTCCTCTACAATGATGGCTATCACTCCTAGTGCTCCTACATGGTTAAATCTCGCTCTTGAGAAGAAGCAGATAGCTCCACACCAACCTTTTAATTAGGAAGAAATGATGAAGGAGATAGAAAAGGAAAGACCTAAGAAAAAGGCCAGGGTTCTTCATTCCACAAGGCTCACAGAGGTAGGAGAGATCATTGTTGAATGTGCAATTCCGATGGTGGACAAGGATAGGAAAGATATACAAGTGATTGATTATCAATTGGGCACAGTCAACTTAGGGAGGCCTACAAGGAATCAACAAATCAATCTTATTGATGTTGTAGCTTTCTCCACAAATTCTAGGATGAGCTTAAGGCTCAATTGGATCAATTGCATAGTTTCTTAAGAGATGTTTCCACTCCTAGGTCCCAACAAGTTGTTGCCTTGGAAACTCCAATCTTACTCAGCAAAAGAGAAGTTGATGATTTAGTACAAATGAGGAGTAAGTCTGGGATGCTAGATAGATGGATTGACAAGCTTAATCAAGAAGTGGGTGAAGTGTTGGTATATAGTTTTGAAATCCATAAAACAACACTTGAGTTGCTAGAAGAAATGGGTCATCATACTGAAACTCTAAAAAAATAGGAGGAAGAATATAGGGGCATGTTCAAAAGATGAAAGATATCAATAAGTTGCCAAAATAAACTCTTCTAGAGCAATCAATCCTCAAAGAAGATAATGCAGATTTATTGGAAAAGGCCTCAAGCATAATCCGGTTTAGGTCCGACTTCATATATAAATAGAGGAATTAAATTCAAGATGCTAGTAAAGACTTGAATGAGCAGCTTGATGAATTAGAAGTTATAGTAGCTATTTTAGTCAATGTAGACATACTAATTAAAGAAGGCATGGCTTTGGATCAATTGAAGGAGAAATGAAACAATAGATTCTAGGAGGTCATGGAGAAAGAAGATGATGGAGAGGATTTATTGTTGGATAGACTGATGGATATTAAAGAGGAGCTGAAAGCTGCTAGGAGAGAGTTGACCAAATTGAAAGATATGCAGGAATTTGCCTTAGCAGAGTTGAAAAGAATCAAATTTGAAGACAACTGGATCGATGGGCCTGATGTGGATATCCTTCAACAAGTGTTCTCCAACTATGATGAATATCTTCTTGAGCAAACAACATAGGATTTAGTTGGTAGCAAAGTGTTTTATTTTGGGCACATGACTTCCCATTTTCTCTCCTACTTTACAGGGTAATCAACTTTTGAAATAAAGTTTTTCATTAGCCAGTCCTGTCTCTTTTCTTGGGCATCAAATTTTGCACAATAAGGCAATCAACCTTTGAACTGAAGATCAACCAGTCCAGTTTCTTGATGCAGTTATGGTTCCTTGATTAGTGGATCTCAATTTTTTATTGAGAGGGATTTATGTGTATCATGTCTATATATACTTTTGAGCTCTATGTTGTAAAGGTTGGCTAATGGAACTAGAATTAGCCACTTGATGATAGCAGATAGGATTTTATAGCTTTGAGCAAAGATACTTTTTTTTAAGTTCATGTTTAATTTAGATACACTTTTTATATAGTTTTATGTTGGGATTGAACTTCTTGGATGAGGTTAATGAACCATAATCGGTCTGTATGCGAGTGAGTTTGTTGTGCATAAAAGTTTCTTATTTGATGTGAATCAATAGGGGAAACTAGATTTTAAAGATTATTTCATTAAATTGTCTATGAATGGAATTGTTCTATGTCCGTTGATCTATATTATTGGCAACGAATGAGGATTTTGTTTTGAATCTTGTGGTATTTTGATGAATGGTTGTGATGATTTAATTAACCACTATGAATGTATGCAATGGTATGAATTGTTCTATGAGTTGCATCATGTTATGGTTTTGATCTGTTAAGGAACACTCATTGTTGAGAATATATGTCTGGATGCTAAAGAATTTTGTTCATGTTTTACTGATATGTGCCTTGATCTATCCTTTTTCTATTTATTTAAACCCCCCCAATTAAACATAGATTGATGAATCTGATATTGTAGACATCTAAATTTGACCACTTTTATATGATCAAAATCATCTATTATATTCATCTATTCCATTAACAGTGATTAAATAATTTATTTAATCATTATTTCATTTTCTACCTAAGGTTCCTAAAGTATGTAATTAAATAAATTAAATACTTTACCTTACACCCTATTCTTCTCTAAATTAAATAAATATGACAAATTATTTAATTTAGTCTTTTAACCCATTTGAATTAAAAGCAATTTTTAATTCATCTTTTTCTCTCTCCTTGTCACATTCTCCATAACCCCCTTTTAATCCAGATTAAATTAATTAATTTGTGATTAAGATGTGCACCACTTAATCTTGATTAAGTGTCACATCCTCCACAATCTCCCACTTGTCCCTAATCTCTCATTAATTATCCTACTCTTGTGTTTGCACAACCTTAATCAGAATCATTAGCCACATTTGGCTTACCTTTTCTGGTCAACCTTGCCACTTACCATTTTTAGCCTGGACTCTCTTCCCCATGTGAATTTTTAATTCACATTTATTTTCCCAAGGTTCCTTTCTTCTCCATGTGAATTTTTAATTCAGTTTTATCTTTCCAAGGTCTTCCCCATCTCCATGCAAGATTCTAGAAGCCTTGACTTGTCAATTCACATGTGCCAAGGGCTTCTAGAACCTTGGACTTGTCACATCACCCACATGTGACAAATCTCCAACTTTTTGGAGACACTCTCTTATCCTCTAGATTCTTCCAATCATTGTGAATTTTTAATTCACTTTTATTCTTCCAAGGAATCTTCTCATCCCCCAAGATCCACCTCATTTCCACATCACTCCACCTTAAGACATCTCACCTTCCACATGTCAAGATGTGAGGGCTTGTGAGTCCTCAACTCACCATAGCCCTTCATCTTGATCTTTGTTGGACCAATCCCAATCGTTGAATTCTCTAGAGAATTCCAATTAGCCTATAAATACCCCCTCATTTCTCTCATTTTAAGGGATCAAGTCTTTTGCAAATAAACTCTTGCAAAATTGCCATTCAAGCTCTCATCCATTTTAGCACCCATATTGCATCAATTCATCTTGCATCCATTCAAAATCCATTTCCATCCAAGGAGCACACAATTCTTGAAGCATCAAAGGGCCAACCAAGGGAAGAGACAACAATATAAAGGTATAACAACAATATATTTGTTTATCTTGCTTTCATATTGTTCACTTTCTTAGGCTAATCATTGAGGTGCCCTTTTATCTTGTTACTTCTCTTCATATTGCACTATTATTTTTTATCTAACATCTCACATATTAGGAAGCAACATTTTATTAGGATCACAGATACAGTTTATATTTCTTATCACCAGAAAAGGCCCTTTGAATATTACAGTTGTATTGGCCAATTGAGTGACATCAGACAGTTGAGAACCAACTACCAGGACCTTAGAAGTTAGGCTACTATATGTTGTCTTTCTTTTTCATGAGAAATAGAGAAATATTATGTTTTATGTTGTTTGTGCTATTTTGACCATCAACTGATCTGGCACTAGAAGGAGGGCCTGAAGGAACAAGTGGGCTCAGATTGGGTCATTCTCACCAAAAAAGTATGGGAGGATTCTCAAATCCTCTACCAACCCTAAACCATTAGTATAACTTCAAACCCCGGTTAGATACAGACCCCAAGCTCATAGATTTTTGATACCACCATTGTCACCACCACTTACTCCACCTAGATTTCTGCCAAATCCATCTTTACCACCTCAACAACCTAATCCACACACACCACCACCAGTTTGAACAGTATCACCATTGGTTCTACCAATATCAGAACCGCCTGCTCAACCAATCCCACCACCACCGATGGCTGACTTCGTAAATAACCCCTCTCCACTAGGGACTATTCCTAGTGGTATACATGATCTAACAAAAATCCAGAAAGGTTTTTCCCCAAGTATATGCATGCATAATCAAGAAGTATCGAGGAACATATACAAGCATTCAAGGATGCCCATACCCATGCTCAGGTGGATCACAAGGACATTGTATGTAGGTTGTTTCCTTATTGTTTGGGGGACATGGCATACAACTAGTATCTAAATCTACCCCAGGGGTCTATTCTAAGCTAGGAAGATTTAGAAAATTCCTTTATTAATTAGTTTAGGGTCTATGTAGACCTGACCATCTTGTATCATCAATTCGCTACCATAAGAAAGGAACATCATGAACCATTATCGTTATTCAACACTAGATTCCAAATAATGTTTCGCAGGTTACAAGACCCTTACTTAGTGGTTGAAAATATTGCCATTTTGGCATACTTAAGAGTTGTTGATCCCTTGATTGGCCTATTCTTGCAGAGAACTTATGCTGCCAACGAGATTAACTCTTTGTCTAAAGTTTATCATCTAGCCATTAAATTGCAACAACAAATAAGTTTGCAATCAAGAAGATTATGAGGAGCTCTTCCCCCGATGGGTTATCAAATTCCTAATCCACCTTTGTTCAATACGATCCCAGAAATGTCTTACTCCCAATATGGACCTATTTCTGAGTTACAAGCCTCACCTATCATTCCTTTTTTCATTAATGGTGTTCAAGATTCTTCTCAGCAATCTCAAAACTACCAGCAACAAGGGGGAGGGTAAACTCTTGTTCATTCTCCATCAGTAGGATAGACTGTGCAAAATGAACACACTGTTCAACTAACCAATGAGGTGGAAACTCTCAAAAAGACTCTATCAAAAATGTCCAACGACATGGAACAACTTAGACATAACCCCCCACATAACCAAAATCAGAATTACCAGAATCAGGGAGGTTATAACAAACAGGGTGGTTACTCTAATTAGAATACAAATCATAACACCAAGAGGAACTTCCAGAACCAAAACTCCTCTAACCAAAATGATCAAAATCAGAACAGAGCATACAATGAGAGGTCCAACAAAAACAATAGGCAGTGGAACACTGGACCCAACAATGGGGGAGTTCCTCATAATTATCAATCTAATAAAGATAAACCACACACTGCTAATGTTGTAGATCTCAAATTCATGACTAATTGGTGTAGACTACATGATACTGCAACACATTTTGAGGTTAATTGCCTAGAAATGAAAAAAATGGTGAAGATTGCTCAAAATGATTCCCACCCTCCACAAGGAAATTCCAATCAAGATGGTGGGTCAGTAAGTACTGCTATGACTTATGAGACCATTGAGGAACAATATCAATTTTCCCATGCAGGGAGATAGTGAACCAAAAGAAGATGTGTATGATGCCCAAGTCTTCTAGTCTAAAGGTGGTCACTTCTTGAGAAATTAGAATAAGGACCCATTCACTACATCTGCACCTCCCAACAACATGGTCCCACCTAATCAGAATGCAAATAATAACCCACCACCACCAAAGGGGCCTTCTGACTCTCATAATAAAGGTAATCCACCTTATTTTTCTAAGTATCAAGTTAGGAATGATTCAGAGTTTGATTTTATTGCAGAGTTGCAGAGACAAAAGACATCATTGTCATTCTTTGGCATTATGAAGTGGTGCCCGACTCAACGGGAAGTTGTGTTGAAAGCCCTGGAGGAGGTGGATCATTCAAAAGGAAAAGGTAAAGTGACTCCAACGAAGGAGACAAATGCAACCATCTATAAAGGTAAGACCAGTACACCACCTTTCCTTTTGAGCTTAAGAATTTTCGGAAAGAATCTGCATAACTGTCTACTGGACTCCGAAGCATCGGGTAATGTTATGCTCTTTTCCATTTGCAAGAAGCTAGGATTAAGTCCTGCCCAAACTAATAATAAAGTGATTCAGTTGGACAAAACTAAGGTTAATGTGGTGGGAGAACTAAAAAATATGCATGTACAAGTTAGATCAGATCCAAGGATCCAAAATTACATAGATATCCAAGTGGCTGATATCCCAGAAACATATGGTATGCTCCTAAGTCGGGAGCTAATGAAGAGTATTGGGGGATATTTGTCTTTGGATTTCTCTCACATGTGGCTGCCTTGGAAAGGGATAGCAACACAGATTAGAATTGAGAGCGAGCCTAGGCTCAAACACATGATTACTGAATATGATTCTCCCAATGAAGTAGCATACTTTGAGATTGAGATAGGAGTTTACAAGTAGGAGGAGATCATGACCTTCTCAATATTCAATTCTGATGATACACTACCTATAGAATAAAATGACCCAATGATCTCGGTCAACCAACAAGTTATAATAAAAAAATTGCAACAAGATATGCTAGAATTGGGAGAAGAGACTAATTTGTGCAATTTGTTGCTTCCTAATTGTTGTAGGATACATTATCAGAATCATTCTGAGTTTACATGTCAACCCTGTGTAGATATCTTAAACCATATCTGTTAGCCTCAACTAATTTGTTAAGATCAACTTCAAGCACCCACCAATGAATTTCCATTTGATGCTAAGGACGCTACCATCCTCACTAGAACCAATATTTCTCAAGAGGAAGATCCCTCACCATTCGAGTAGACTCGGTTCTGCGTTCTGAGTTTCACGAGGAGATTGAGGTATCTCAGTCTTTCTCCATTACACCCTCCCTAGATACTCTTCTAATGCCTAAGGCATTGATGAAAAATGAATTGGATTGCAGCTTAATTCAAGAAGTTTTTCATGGAGTGATTCTTGAACAAGCTTTAAATATAGAAGAATCTTTAAGTGAACCTTGCTCCCAGTCACTTTCTACTCTTGATGGCCAACAACAGTTTGAGCTGCAACCCATCTCAAGCAAGTCATCCCCTGTTATCACAAAAAAGAAAGAGCTCCCAACTAAAGATCAATTATGGAGTCTCAAATTTTATGGCTCTAGATCCAAAGTAGGAAGTGGAGCAAGGATTGAACTAACCAACCCGAAAGGGAAGACTTACTTTGCATCTTACAGGTTGTAGTTTGGTTGCACGAACAATGTGGCTGAATATGAAGCACTCACTTGCAGACTAATTTTTTCCCATCAAATGAAGGTCATCACTCTCATGGTAATGGGGGATTCTGAAGTAATTGTAAAGTAGGTACGCAACCAATATACTTGTCATAAAAAAAGATTGATTGCATACAAAAATGGAATTTGGAATTTGATTGAAGACTTTAACATTTTTGGGATCACTTTGATTCCCAGAGAAACTAATCAGATTGCGGATGCCCTCGCCATTATTGCTAGCACCTTGGAGCCTATGCAAGACTCTAAGCTAAAAATATTTTCAATTGAATTAGTCTCAGTCCCAACTGTCTCGAATAATGTATGGAATTTTCAGGTATTCGATGATGACCAACATATATTGGCCTTCTTGGAAAGTTCGGATGTCTTCGAAGGGAAGATAATTGATAAATCAAAGAGAGACTAGGGATATTGGGATCTTGAGAATGGTGATGCAGAAGGGATACTAGAGTTGAAAAGAAATAGTATTTCAAAGGGGATGATAGATTTAGAAAGGATATTTGACTTTGACCCACAGGCTCGTCAAAGGGTGCCCACAGAGAGTGATGGAGGGAAGTATGAATTTGTTAATTTGACTCACTTGGGTCCTGAAAGGAATGTTCTCATAGGAAATACTTGTCCTCAATAAATTAAGAAGAAGATAGTTAAAGGTTTGGAAGAGAAAATTCCAGCCATTGATTGGGGGTATGAAGACTTAAAGACATTTGACACTTCGGTGATCACACATACCATACCTCTTAAGCTAGAAGCCAAGCCCTTTCATCAAAAGCAACGCCCGTTCAATGCTTTGATTGAGCCCCCGATTCAAAAGGAGGTGCAAAAGCTCCCATCTGCAAGAATAATCTTCCCAGTCAGACATTCTACTTGGGTTGCAAATTTAGTTCCTGTGTGCAAGAAAAGTGGTGAAATCGGGCTATGTGTTGACTTCATGAATCTAAATAAGGCTTTCGAGAAGGATAATTACCCACTACCATCTCTTGATGAGGTATTACAAATAATTAATGGTTCCTAGATGATGTCATATTTGGATGGCTATTCTGGGTATAATCAAGTGCTTGTTAGCCATGAGGATAGAATGAAAACTGTCTTCACCACCAAGTGGGGCACATTTTCCTATTAGAGGATACCATTCAGCCTTATCAACATTGGAGCAACCTTTCAGCATACAATGGATGTAGCTTTCAAGGATTTAAAAGGTAAGTGTATCATTATTTATGTGGATGACTTAACTATCTTCTCAAAGAATTGGGAAGACCATGCTGCTGATTTGGAAAAGGTTCTCAAAAGGTGTATAAGCTATGGTGTCTCCCTTAATCCAAAAAATTGTGTGTTTGGAGTATATGAAGGGAAACTCTTAGGCCACATCATATTAGAAGAGGGGATATCCATAGAGCCTGATAGAGTAGAGGCCATCTTAAAGCTGACAAGGCCAAGAAGTAAGAAAGAAATGAGATCCTTCTTCAGAAGGATTAATTTGTCAGAAAATTTATAACAGGGTTTGCTGAAATCATCAAACCCCTTAATGAGATGATGAGAAAATATGTGAAAATAGAATGGAGCAATGAGGCCAAATATGCTTTCTCACAGATTAAACAATCAATATCCGAGACACCTATCTTGACGAACCCAAATTATCTAAAGTCCTTATATATCTATTCTTTCGCATCTAACCATTCATGTGTAATTGTTTTTGACACAACAAAGAGGTGAGGGAGAGGAAAGAACTATCACCTTCATGAGTTCCCCATTTAAGAATGGAAAAGTCAAGTACATGCCCCTTGAGAAGCAGGCCTTTGCATTGGTTCGAGCCGTAAAAATTTTTAGGCATTACATTCTTTGGAGTCAAGTTATTGCCATAGTTCTTGATCCAGCTGTGAAATCCCTCCTAATGCAAAGTGAATTGGGGGAAAGAAGAGGAAAGTGGATGACTATTTTGCAATGACTTAGAAATTCATCCAATGAAACTCGTTTGAGGGCAGGGTTTATTAAAGGCAATGGTGGATGTTGACAAGAATATCACATGTTAGCAATACACTGTGCAGTCATTCACTAAGGATCCCTGGTACACATATTTGATCTTCTTCCTCCTCAACAAAAAATGCCCAGAGGGGATGAATGCTACTCAGAGGAGAGCATCGAGGATGAAGAGTACTCATTATATGCTCAAAGGGGGATCTATATACAAAAGGAACTTTCAAGGAATTTACTTGCGTTGTTTGGATCAACAAGAGGCTAAGCACGCCATTGTTGAGTTTCATGGAAGACATGGTATAGGACATGGATCTGGAGATGCTTTGGCCCATCAAATTCTTAGATCAGGTTATTACTGGCTTTATGTGTTTCAAGATGCACACCAACATGTCTAGACATGTCATGTATGCTATACCTTTGCACCCAGGGAAAGAAATCCAACAATTCCTTTACAACCAGTGTATGAGGTAGGACCTCTGCACTAGACTTTGTATGTGTTATTAATCCAAGCTTTCTATAGGTCACAAATTCATCCTGATTGCAACTGACTATTGCATAATCTAGACTAAGGCTTGACCCTGCAAAAACAACACCACATAAGTGGTTATCAAGTTTCTAACTAAGAACATCACCACCAGGTTTGGACTACCATTCGCCTTGGTATGTGATAATGGCCCTGCTTTTTCTTCAACTGAGTTTATTCAATGGGCTTATGGACATAAAATTATTTTAAAATATTCGTCTAATTACTACCCTTAGGGAAATGGAGTGGCTGAGTCCACTAATAAAAATCTGTTGGAGGTAATTAAAAAAATTGTTAGAAAACAATCCTAGGGACTGACACACCCAGTTGAGATTTTCCTCATGGGCAGATCGAACTCGAATCAAAGTTGCCCTAGGAAATTCACCATTTAAATTATTCTACGACCAAGACCTAGTCTTCACAATCCAGTTTATGCAAGAATTTTATACAAAGGATGATAGGATCGAGGTTAGACTAACAAACTTGCTCAATATGGAAGAACAAAGAGATGCTACTTTGCAACAGTTCTCTAAACATCAAGCTATCGTCAAACGCTGGTTTTACAAGAGGGCCAAGGTAAAGGCCTTTAGGATATCAGATCTTGTGCTACTATGGGACAAGGCTAAAGAGAAGAAGGGAGATCACTAGAAGTTTGATAGACTTTGGCTGGGTCCATATTGTTGTGCAGTTTTTGCACACACGCCCCACTAAAAGTGGGGACCCTCTTTTTTTCGCTTTTTGGTATTTTGGCCATTCTTTTTTGGGGGTCTTCACTTGCTTGGGTTCGTGCTTTGATGTCCATCTTGCCAATATAAGTGGCACACTTATGAATTTTATTGAATACCTTGAGTTCTGAATTCATTTCGGAGTTTTCATTGCTTTCGGGAAAATCCGCTTGGGCCGGATTCTCCCGATTTTCTTTCGATGTCCAAAGGTTGCTGCCTTTTGACCATGTTTTCAAGAAAATCCGTATGGTTCGGATTTCCTCGAAGTCCATCACCTGGTCGACCGCATTAATGGAATTTGTGCGGATGTTTTGGGGCTTTGATATATTGGATTTTGGGAGGTAGTTGATCATTTGAGTTTATTCATTTGCTATCATTTGAGCTTGTGTCTTGGAGCTTTTTGTGTTTTGTTGGATTTTGGATTTCAAGGCCATTTTGACTATGCATTTGAGTTTCGTGTGCATGGATTGTATCCTGCTTGCATTCGATGGTTGTCTGTTGGCGTCACCAGTTCCAGTATTTTTGCTCCCATGGTATGTTGAAATGCTCCTTTACTCTGTTGATTTTGAATTGCTTCGCCTCATTTTCTTTCTGGTCCTCTGTGGTTTCTTGATTTCTTTGGGTATGCGCATCATCATTGGGAATTTTGGGGGTTTTGCGTTGTTCTACTAGTTCGCTTGGTTGGTCGTTGATGTTTATTCTTGGTCTGGTATTATTTCTTTTGGGCGTTTGCTTGCATTGGTCTTAAGACTCTCCATTCTGGTGTGTGAACAAGTCGTGCCTTGTTCCTTGTGCTTTCACGGTGGACATTTTAGGGTTCTTGACCTAGGGCATGGCCAATCCTCCTCAAATTGTTGTGAGGAGTGTTCTGGATTCGTGTTTCATTTGTTGGAAGTACAGGTTAAGTTGTTGTCAAAATGCAAGCCTTAGATCTGATGTTATTTAAACTATTTTGGTGAAAGTAAAGAAGATGTGGATGGGTTCGGGTTTTTGAGGTCCTCACAGAATTTCGCTTCCTCTAGATTTCCCTGACTTATCTCTTTCTTTCTCTTTTACCACCTTTTCTCGGACTTCGTTTGTCTCGCCAAAATCCGCTTCCTTTGGATTTTCCCAGTGTCTGTAGTCGGGTCATTTTACTGATTTCGCGCTTTAATGATGATATATCTGGCTTTCACCAAAATCTGTTCCCTCTGGATTTTCCTAAATGTTATGTGTCTCCTCCCTTTTCTCAAGTTAGTTGTAACTATTGTTCTTTTTGCCAAAATCCGTCTCTGGCGGATTCTTCCGGGTTTTCAGGGAAAAAGGTTGAATTTGATGATTATGGAAAAATA
Source organism: Sequoiadendron giganteum (assembly GCA_007115665.2). NCBI lineage: Eukaryota > Viridiplantae > Streptophyta > Pinopsida > Cupressales > Cupressaceae > Sequoiadendron > Sequoiadendron giganteum. The sequence goes on along the minus strand of CM021108.1, from coordinate 374,194,432 downwards.
TATTTATTGATGATGTCTTTGATTGATTAAATCAGCTTATGCTAAGTGTTTGTAATGGTATACCTTTGTTAATTGATGGATTAAAATGATGTTTTGGGATTTTGCATGCTTTGTTCGCAGGAATCTGCCTGGTCCGGATTTTCTCGAAAATCCTCTTCAGTGTTGAATCCACGAGGGGGGATAACTCCCGAGCTTTGGAATACTGATTCCCTGCACTTCTTGTTTCTTGTGGTTCTAATTGTGGTCATCTTTATGTGTTTGCAGGCAGGATCAGGACAGGATATTGCTGGTCAAACCAAGGGGAAGGCAACAGATCCAGGTGCAGAGACTTCTGCCATCTCAGATGTAGAGAAGGTGAAATTAGACATAAGGAGTTGGATTCCTGAGAGCAAGCTAACCTCAATTTGGTTAGGAATCACATATACAAATGTAGGCATGTGGGACTATGAGGAGTTCAAGGCTGAGATGTCAGCCCCGAGCCCTCCTTTGTTAGCAAGGAGAATGGTAGACTCCAAATTGGCTCATGTGGCAGGTTTTCCTTCCACAGTGCAGTGCTATGAGTTGGTGCTTGAGTGTGCCAGAAATTATGATAGAGGGACATAGGATAGTTGGTCCCCAGGGAAGGATTCTTGCAGGTTTCAATCTTGTATCCATTGCTGCAACCTTTGATATGCCTAACAAGTCACATGTGGTGGTTTTTGACATGGATGGTGCCAGGAAGTATTATGAGGAGAATGTAGTCAAGTCTCAGTAGGTGATCAACTCTTGGCTAGAGAAGCCTAAATCCCATTTCTCCAAGTTTCCTAAGCAACTATTCAGGCTTAAGTTCAAGAGAGAGTACTACAATGTCATAACTCTTCTCAACAGGTTGGTGGGATTGAAGAGTGCAGGTGTGTTCGAGACCTGGATGTTTAATGTAATTGCTAGAATGGAGTAGGGAATTGACTATCATTGGGCATGTGTCATTAGTGTGATGATTCATGAACAGTTATGCAATGTCTTGCAAACTAAGACTTTTACCATGACCTCTTACCTAGTTTATTCATTGGCGAGACTTCACCCATACAAGGGTTTAAGCACTACGGGTACCTTTGGGAAGGATGCCATCTATGAAGTATATCCATAGTTTCACCTAACTGGAGAAAGTTACAGGAGATCCAATGATGCTTTCACAATGTACATCACTAGATTGCTCCAAGGTGCAGAGCATATGAGAATTTCAGATAAGGCTAAAGAATTGATAAGGAGATATGGGGCATGGTTTATCCAGCTCCCAACTTTCTCATACATCAGAATTGATGGCTTTCAAAGGGCTCCCTATAGAATCCCTAGATACCCTATTGATCATATCATATTTTTGGAAGTCACTAGGCATATTTGTGACTTCGACAATGTTGTAAAGGGAGAGATGCACAAGACAGGTTTTGGGAATGATTTTCCCCTAAAGATAGGAATGGGTGAGGTTTGTGCTTCCATTCAGTTCTCTCATGCTTCTGAGGAGGAGATGAGTACTCTTGGTCTCTCCTTCCATTCCAAAAGGGCAAGGTTTGACATCACTGGTGAAGGTCAAAAGAAGGCTAGTAGGGAATATAGCCATAAGGCTCACATTGAAGATTACTGGGTTAACCTTGCTGATGAGTTTGAGGTAAGAAAGAATAAGTTTTCTAGATTGCCAGTGGATTTGGTAAGGCTATACAATGTGAAGGCCATCCCTGACCAGGTAGAGGAAGATGGAAATGCAATCCAGGGTCATGTCTATGAGGCAGTAAAAGATAGGCCAGTTGGAGAAGTTGACTGGTTAGAGGAGGAAAAGACTGAGTTAGACCAAGTCATGGCCCCAATGATCAAATATACCAAGATGTGGTTGAAGCACAAGATACTTGAACTGGAGAGTGAAGTTGTCCCATGCACCTATGATCTGATGGGAGACTTAGAGTCTCACTCAGTTTCCGAGGATTCACTTGAACCGGATCCTAAGGGCAAAGAAAAGGTGGATTCTCCTTTCAGAATCCAGGTAAGGGAGGTTCAAGCTGAGAAGGATGCAAAGGTAAGCAAACAGTGGAAGCTTGTTGCTAAGAAGAGGAGACATGCTTCTAAGAAGGAAGTTGAAAAGAATAAGGAAGAGGAGGAGGAGGTGGAAAGTGCTCCTCCATTGATAAAGAGAAGAAGGATTATAAAACTATCACAGAAGGTGGAGGAGACTCTTTAAGTTGATAAGGAGAGTGAGCCACCAGTGGTAGAGGTTGAGAGCTCAAGGGAAAAGACACAAGTATACATGAGGATATCAAGGATTCCTTCCTCAAGGGATATTGCAACAAAGGAGAATGTTTCAGTGAGTATTCCTATTGTTGAATAGGTGAGTGTCTCCATTCCTCGGGATGCTGGTAATACACAGGAGGAACCAAAGAAGGATGAAGATCCTAAGGGTTTGGGTGAGGAAGAGTTTCAGGAGGGAGACCTCTATAATGGAGAGGCAGAAATTGACAAAGTAATGCAATCTCCCTTGGTATGACATGCATGTTCACCTACAAAGGAACAACTGAATGAGTTTCCTCAAAAGGAGGAAGAAATACCAGCTAGGGCCCCTTCGCCAATACAGGTGGTTGTGGAAGAACAAGTAAAAGAGAAAGAGAATCCAACCATGGATATTCCTAATATGCCAGGTGTTGAAAAGGATGCAACTGATGATCAGCAGGAATAGGAGCAAGATAGGAAAAATACAGTGCTTATTGGGTCCACTATTCCAGATTGGCTTGAGAAAGAGTTGAAGAGTAAAATGGTGATAATAGAAAATGCTCCTCTTGATTGGGATGTTCTCATGGGTAATGTAGAAAAGGAAAAAACTAAGAAGAAAGCAAGGGTTGTGTCTTGGATTGAAAGAGATGGGTCAGGTAATAGAGTGGCTCACATTTCTACCCCTGCTCCAAACAAAGATAGAGACAATGTGACTGCCCAGGACTATCATGTGCAAACTGTTGACTTAGGGCATGCTATTGTGGAGCATAATATTGAAGAATATGAAGGATCCAGTGTTGTGATTGTGGGCAGGTTGAAGAAGGCTATGCAGACTAGGCATGAGCTAGAGAGGGAGAATGAGAAACTGAATAAATATTTGCAAGAGTTGATGAAACCCTTGTAAGCTATTGGCTCTTCCTCCTCTGCTATGGGTTTCTTGCCTCAGGAGACAATCTCTGAACTTGAGAAGATGAAAGGCACCACACATGCTACAATTGCTTGGTTGCAGGATGTCCAAACTAAAGGAGATGATGCTATTAAGAGCATATTGTCAACTGGAGGAGATGCAATGAGATCAGTGGAATGGTTAAAGGCTGTATTAGCTCAGGATAATGTGGATACCAGCCTTCTACTATAGAAGACTACAACAATCATGGGATTCACTGAAGATAAATTGGTAAAGTGTAGGATTCTTCCTTTTCTAAGGGTTTCCAAACCTTAGGAATGGTTTGAAGTGCTACAAATGAGGCAGAAGACCTTGAAAAAGATCCATAAGCAGGCACGACAGGTTGAGGATGCTCTCACCAGTATCTATGATAAATGTATTTCATTCTTTGAAGTCATGACTGGAAGGAAGAAGTTTTCTCCAGAGCATCTCAATTTGGAGCAGCTTAGGGAATGGTGGAGAGATGTTTATTCTCCAGTCGGTGAAGGACCAGTTACTAGACATCAGTTGGATGATGCTGCAACCTATATTGCAGTCATGGACATATATTTGACTAATAGGACCGATTGGGATGGTGTAGTTCGGCAGGCGAGAGATGATATCAAGTCCCTTGAGAGAAAGATTAGGGTTTTGCCTGTGCCACCTGTTGCTGAGTTGGATAGGGTCTTGTTGGCCGTACATGGTGAAGAAGATTGAGCTAAAGATAAGGATGGGGAGTAGCTATATAGGGCAACATTGAGATTTGTGCTTCTCATTATTCATATGTATTGGGATGACCTTTTGGGGCATCTTGGCGGTTTTGGATGAAATTGGTTCCAATGGCACATTTCATGTGTTCAAATATCTTTGAGGCCGACCTCTTGTAGGTCATGTTTTTATTGTAAATCATCTTTTGGGCCGACCTATCTTAGGGATTCCCTATAAAACAAGTATGTTTCCTCATTTGAAGAGATATAGATAGGCACATAGAAGAATAGGAATATAGAGGAAGTAGATAAGTGATATTAGAATGAATTAGGGTTTATTCTCAAGCAAGTGTTGTAACAGAAAATTGGAATTGTTGCTGTTTTGGATGATTTAATATAAGAGAGATATTGTGTTTGGTATCTATCTTGTGGAATTTCATCTGGCATGGTTCTTGTTATTCTATCTTTGAAATTGCTTATAAATTTATGGTTAAATGGTTCGGTAATTCTTAGGGTTTCATGTTTGGAATGTTTGCAGTGATCTCTAGTCCATATTTTTTGCAGTTAGCTGATTGTTAGCTGCTTTGCAAAGTTAGCTTGGACTTAAAATTGTGCTTAGTTCAATTATAAGGGTTTGTTCATCTCAATTGCAATAGGATTGGCTGAATAAATGTTTATGATTTGAAAATATTAAATATCTTAGAAGATTGCACTATTTTTGTGAAATTATAGATTCAATTGGGTCAAGCAGAAAGTAGTTTATGAGAGATCGGTCCATTTTGAGCATTTTATCTTTTGGCATTTTCAATCTTAGGGTTAGAAGTAGTCTTAGAATTATCTCTGAAAACTTTATCTTTTGTTGTTTCTTTATTATCAGGGCTCCAATCAAGTTTCAAAGTATCAATTTATTGTTTAGATATGATAAATTCGAATTCCAGTATTTGCTCGTAGTAAGGTCCCATTGTGATTACCAACATTCTCACATTTATCACTGAGTTGTTTTGTTGCATTGTCAAGACCTGACATTAGAGACCTTGGGGTTATCTCTTTTCCCATAGAGATTTACCTTTCAAGACAGATAGGATATCATATTCTGTCTGAGTTGTTGCTATGCAGAAAACACCATCAACATATTGGTGCTAGAAGGAGGGCCTTGAACAAGCAAACTGAAGCGTTTCTTAAACACCATCTCTCCTGAGAGGCTTAGAAGAAGAACTAGATCTACTCCAGGAGGAGAAGAATTTCAAGAGTTACATGCCCCTACTAGGTCAAGAAGGACTAGAGGAGGGGAAGAATCATCATCAGCTCACCCACTTCCATCATCTCCATCATCCTCATCTTCATCTGACTCTGAGGGAATTCCCATTCCATAGCCACAACTAGTCATAAATCAACCATTACCACCCCCACCTCCACTAATGGCTTTCCTTGCTAATAATCCATCCCCACTGATCTTTAATAATTACAATGTTATTCCCAAGAACTCTGAGCACTTCTGCTCTAAGTTTCATACTCATGACCCCAACAGAACAAAAAAAAAGCACATTAGGATTTTTCAGATTTGCCTAAGGGATAGAGGAATTAACCATGAAGATGTTGCATGTAGGATTTTTCCTTATTCTCTAGGAGAAGAGGCCTTCTATTGGTACAATCACTTACCTACTACTTCCATCCATAATTGGACTAAGTTAGAAACTACATTTCTGCAAAAGTTCAAGATCCCCATAAGTGCTAATGAGTTGTACTTGCATTTTATTGGAGTGAAAAGAGAGATTAATGAGCCCATAGGATCATTCAATGATACATTCCATCAAGCATATACCAGACTCCAGGCGCCTTATGCTAGGAATGAAAATACTACTTTGGAAGTGTACCTCGAAGCCTTGGATAGCCTTACAACCACCTTTCTTAAACAAAGGACTAATCCTTTGAATACTTTGCTCAGTGCATATGTAGAGGTAGTAAAGGTCAACACGGACTTGAGGCAACATTTATCAAGACCTTTGCCATCCTTAGGACCTGCTGTTCACCTTGGACAAATTCAAGCCCTTAACCAAGCTTTGACCAATCATGCTCCAATAATGAATATTATACCGTCATTGCCTCTGGTTCCTCATCTAGGTCCACCTTTAAATCAAGCTCAACCTATGGCTTCTTATCCCCAGCAAAGAGCTAATCAACCCTTACATCAGCAACAAGTTGGTTTCCCTACATACCTGTAGAATTCAGAAGTCTTGAATCAGGCTGTTGGCTCTGGAAACATACGTGAATATCCTTCTAGAGGTAATCCAACACCACCTAACAGTATGGATAAGGAAAGGTTGGATGAAATATCTGAACAAGTGAAGAGGTTGAATACATAGGTAACTTATTTGAGAAATTAGAATAGCCAGCTTCAGGCTGCTCAGAAGAATATACAATCTAACTATGGCAGGGAAAACATGAATTTTGAAAGAGGTCAATACTTTGACAAAAATCAAAATTATGACAGAGGGCAAGGTTCTGGTCAGAATTTCGATAGAAGGCAAGGCTCTGGTCAGAATTTTGATAGAAATCAGCAAGGGGGACAAGGATTTGACAGAGGGCAACAACCTAGGTAGAATAGGTCTTGGAATACTGGGCCTAATAATGGAGGGATTCCTACTCCCTTGGATCAACCCGCTATTCAGAAGAAGCCTCTGAATGGTGTATACCTAGCAGAAAAAACTTTGTCTGGATGGTGCAAGCTCCATAAAACAAGTCAACACTCTGAGCTAGACTGTGCTGAATTTTAGACTAGAGCTTCTATTTTTCAGTATGAGGTGGAAAATAATTCTACAAGACAGGAAATAGTACCTTCAAATCCATACGATTCTCCAGTACTGGTACTTAATCATGCCCCATTCCCTAAAGGTGAGGAAAATGAACCAATAGAAGTATCTATTATAGAGGATGAGGCAGAACAAGTGTTCAACGAAGATGAGATTTCCTAGTTGTTTAATGAGGAGAGTGAGAATGATAACGATCCTTTAGATGAGGAAGAAGTTAGTGTTGAAGAAGTTCAGATGTTTCAACAACCAACAAAGAAATATGATTTAAGAAATAGGCCTAACAAGGGTCCACAGGTTGGAGGTCCTTTCACTACTTCCATCCCTCCTAACAATTTCAATACTCCACCAGACCCACAAGCTAGTAATAATCCACCTTATCCTCATGTGCCAACACAGTACCTGTCGAAGGGGAACAGTGTTGAAATATTCAAAGATAAGCAGGTCAGTGGCTACAAGGAATCTCATGCTGACCTAAATGTGGAGCAATTGGGTGAATATGTGACTGAGGAATTCAAGAAAGTAAAGGTGAGTCTTTCTGCCTTTGAATTATTAAGAGTTCCTACCATTAGGAATGTAGTTCTGGGATCATTTAGTTCAAATATAACATCGCAAGGGGTAGCTACCAATGAGGCTGCTACCAGGTCTTCTAATTCTCAAACACCTAGAAGTCAAGTCCCACCTGTGGACAAGAGGGGAGATAAGGATAAGGGTCAAGTTGCAAAAGCTGATACTCATCTGAATCTATTTCAAGGTAAGATGGAAACTCCTCCTTTCTTAATTTCTATTTGTATCTTCGAAAAGAATTTGCATAATTGTCTTCTAGATTTAGGAGCCTCTACAAATGTTATGCCTTTCATTGTTTGCAAAGAATTGGGTATTACTCCTATAGGCTCTCAAAAGAAGGTTACTCAGTTGAATAAAATAGAGGTAAGTGTAGTTGGAGAATTGAACATGATCCCTACATAGCTTGCATCAGATCCTAGGGTGCAACAAGTGATCAATATCCAAATGGCTGACATTCCTCATACTTACGGTTTGATCCTAGGCATAGATTTCACCAAGGCACTAAATGGATTTACATCCACAGATCATATTCCCATATGTGGTTACCATGGAAAGGAGTCCCAAATCAGATCAGAATTGAAAGAGAACCCAAAATGAAATATGTAATAACGGAATACCAAAATATCTCAAATGAGGTGTTGGTGTCTGAGGTTACCATGGGGAACTATGTGTTGGCTGCATCAGTTACAAAGGATGAAGAATTTTTTATGCTACAGGTTTCTTTAGATGAACACATTCTGGAGAGCAGTGGTCCTAAGACATTGATTGACCAAGAAAATGAAATAAGTGACCAAGAGGACAGGCAGCTTGGTCTGTTGGATAACTTTTAGGAGTTCATCCAGAAGTGTATGGAAGATCAGATACAACTAAAAGGAAGCATGCAATTTGAAGAATTATTGCTTCCAAGTTGGTGCAGAGTCCATGATGCCCCTCATTTTGAGCTAGAAAGTGACTTGTGTCAGACTGTTGTCCGACAGATACAAAAATGCATTAATCCGGTTCCACCTATTGGACTTAATATGCAAAAAGAATTAAACGGTGATAAAGGTAAGAACCCAGTGTTTCTTGAAAAGTGCCCTATCCTCGGCAAAGAAGAGGGTAAATTGAAACCAAAGGAACTTGATGATTGTTGAACATTGAGATTCGATGGATCTAAATCGAAAAAAGGTGCTGGAGCAGGATTTGAATTAATTAGTCCTAAAGGTAAGAACTAATTTGTTGCTCATAGACTCCAATTCCAATGTACTAATAATGTCGCTGAGTATGAAGCTCTTATCCATGGCTTATTGATGGCATCAAGGAAGAAGGTTAAGATATTACAAGTGTTTGGAGATTCAGAGTTAGTAATCAAACAAGTAAGAAAACAATATTTGTGTCATGATAGAAGAATGACCAATTATAGGCATAGAGTGTGGGATCTCATTGAGGGATTCGATGCTTTTAATATCCAGTTAATCCCTCGAAACAAAAAACAAATTGTTGATTCTCTAGCACAAGCTGCTAGCACTTTGCAGCCTTTGTCACTTTTAGGGTTGAAGAAATTTACAGTTGAGCTCACTCCAGTGCCTTCAGTACCTGACAACGTTACAATTTTCTAGGTATTTGAAGATGATAAGCATATTTTGGACTTTATTACAAGCTGCGATGTGTGTGCTTCCCAAGTTATTGATGAGATAGAGCCTCAGGAAGCAGAAATCGACTTTGGAGGAATCAAAGACTAATACCATTCCAAGAGGTATGGTACAGCTTGAACGAATTTTTGATTTAGATAAGATAAGAGATCAATAACAACAGACTAAAAGGGAGTCTCCCAATAGCCAGTGTGAAACATACAATATGGGGACATCAGAGGATTCAAGGAATGTTTTTATTGGCAAGGTATGTACTCTAGAAGAAAGAAAGGGAATTATTGATACCTTACATACATATCATGATGTAATATCTTGGAGTTATGAAGATTTGAAAACATATATCACACACACCATTCCTTTGAAGTCAAATTTCAAACCATTTAGGCAAAGACAAAGGCCAATTAATGCTTTGTTAGAACCCATTATTCAGAAAGAGGTGCATAAATTGCTTTCAACATGCATTATATTTCCAGTAAGACACTCTACTTGGGTGGCGAATTAGGTTTTAGTAAGGAAAAAGAATGGAGAAATTAGGCTATGTGTAGACTTTAGGAATCTGAATAAAGCATCAGAAAAGGATAATTATCCAGTTCCTTCACTGGATGAGGTGCTTCAGATTGTTAATGGATCCCAAATGATGTCCTTTTTGGACGGGTATTCTGGATACAACCAAGTTATGGTGCAGTATGAGGATAGGCACAAGACTGCTTTCACTACTAAATGGGGAACTTTTGCTTATAGAAGGATTCCATTCGGATTGATCAATGCTGGAGATACATTCCAAAGAGCTATGGACATTTCTTTTAAAGATATAACTCGTAAGTGCATCATTATTTATATGGATGATTTGACTATTTTTTCCAAGAAACGAGGTGACCATACAACAGATTTATGCAAGGTGTTTCAAAGATGTAAAGAGTTTGGTATTTCACTTAACCCAAGGAAGTGCATTTTTGGAGTCACAGAAGGAAAGTTATTAGGACACATTATCTCAGAACAGGGTATTGCTATTGATCCTGAGAGAATACAGGCTATCTTGAAGATTCAGCTTCCTGCAAGTAAGAAAGAGATGAAGTCATTCTTTGGTAAGATTAACTTTGTTAGGAAATTTATCACCGGATTTGCAGAGATATTAAAGCCATTAAATGCTATTGTTAAAACAAGAAGCAAAGATAGAATGGAACATGGAGGATAAGGAAGCATTTGTAGAAATCAAGAAGGCTATTGTTGAGGCTCCTGTATTGGTGAGTCCGGATTACACTAAGCCTTTTTACATATATTTATTCGCTTATGATCACTCCTGTGCTGCAATGTTAACACAAAAGTCTGATCAAGGGGATGAACACCCTATAGCTTTCATGAGTACTCCCTTAAAAGATTTAGAATTAAGATACCATAATGTAGAAAAGTAGGCCTATGCTTTGGTTAGAGCAGTCAAGAAGTTCTGGCACTATATCTTGAGGAATAAAGTTTTTGCCATAGTGCCTGACCCTATAGTAAAGTTGTTGTTGATGCAAAATGAGTTAGGTGAATGAAGGGTCAAGTGGGTGACCATTTTGTAGGAATATGATATGGAAATCCAGCCCATGAAATTAGTAAGAGGACAAGGACTTACAAAGACAATGGTTTAGACCGGTCTTGATCTCACAACTCAACATTATTACCTTCAAGAGGTATTTCCAAGAGACTGGTATGATGAAATAATTTTCTATCTGTTGAATCAGTAGTGTCCTGATCACCTTAACATGGTTCAGAGGTGGGACTTGCGCTTGAAGAGTGGAATTTTTATGATGAAAGGAGCTATCTTGTACAAAATAAATCATGAGGGTGTATACTTAAGATGTCTAGGAAAAGAAGTAGCTGCCAGAGTGATGATTGAATTTTATGAGAAGTATGGCATAGGTCATGGTTTTGTATCATCCACTGCACATCAGATCTTGAGGGTAGGCTATTATTGGCCCACTTTATTCAAAGATGCACACCAACATGTGGGAACTTGTCACATATGTCAAACTACAACAAGTAAGGAAAAACATGCAGCTCTTCCACTCCGGCCAGTCATAGAGGTAAAACTATTTGTTCAGTGGGGTATGGACTTTATAGGTCCAATTAATCCTTCATCTTGTACGGGCCAAAGGTATATTCTTACCATAAATTATTATTTTACTAGATGGACAAAGGCTCTTGCTTGTAAACAGTGTACTACAGATGTGGTAATCAATTTTCTTGAATCAAGAATTATCAATCGTTTTGGTTGTCCACTATCTTTGGTCTGTGATAATGGTCCTGCATTTGCATCACTGAAGTCTTCTAATTGGGCGTATGATCATGAGATTGTTATTAAGTTTTCATCTAATTATTACCCTCAGGGTAATGGTCTAGCTGAGTCTTCCAATAAGAACCTACTAATAGTTATCCGTAAGTTGTTAGAACAAAATCCTAAGGATTGGCACACCCAGCTCTGATTTGCTCTTTGGGCTGACCATACTAGACAGAAAGCATCCATAGGAACCTCTCCTTATCACCTGGTGTATGGTTTGGAACCCGTGTTTCCTATCCATTTGAAAATCTCTACCCTATAGTTTATTAACGAGTACTATAATGAAAAAGATAAACGTGAGGCCCATTTGGCTGAATTGTTGCATTTGGAAGAGAAAAGAGATGAAGCCCTAGAAAACTTTGCTAAACATCATGGTGTAGTAAAAAGATGGTTTGATAGGAGAGCTAAGGTAAAGGCCTTTAGATTTTTGACTTAGTTCTCTACTGGGATAAAGCCCATGATCATAAGGGAGAGCATGGTAAATTTGATAAACTATGGCTTGGTCCTTACTAGATTTCAAAAATTCTGGGAGATAATGTTTTTCATTTGAAAACCCTCACTAGTGAGGATATCCCACTGCCTGTTAATGGATAGTATCTGAAGCATTATTTTTAACCTTGAACTGCTTGCAGTTCATTCTGTACATAGCTAGAGTAGGTTTGCTTTCTGCTTTGCTTTTTGTTGCTGGTTTGCTTTGGTTTGTTTTGCTTTTTATTTTTTATTTTTTGCTTTGGGTTCCTCGTTTCCCTGAGGCTGTTGCACCTGTGCAACGAGCTATTTCGTTTGGGATTGTTCTAGAAATTTCTTTTATAAACTCCAATCAGTTTTTCAGAGTCAGGTGGTGGACTTATTTTATCTGATATCCCTTGTACTTGGAATTAGAATCACTTGTTTTAGATACACTTTGGAATATATTTGGGTCCCACATTTTCACACTAAATTTAAACATTTTGAAGTTGCCTTGGGTCTTTGGGTGATTTGGCCAGGTGAAAAATCTTATGTTCTGCTTCAGTGGCACTATGTTCCTCATCTCTGAATGTGAGTTTCATTACTTGCAAAGGTGAAGAGAAAAGTTCTATAAAACAAGAAAAGAGAAAGAGAAAATTTTGAAAATTTAAATGAGCTTCACCTTATCAGGAGTATCCTAGTATCTCTATCGGAGCTATAGATGCCTGACTGGCAGTAGAGCTATGCTTGGGAGGGTCAGAACGATAACCTCGCCAGGGCTATGAATGCTTGATTGGCAGTGAGGCTCTATCCAGGTTGCTTTTTAAGTTTGAACTTTCATGTAGCTTGGTCAGATTCACTCTCATTCCCATTACACTTACAGGATAGGAATAAATGCATAATACACACACTTGGACTCTGGTATAGGAAAAGGTCTTCTTGCTTGTGGTTTCTGAAACTTTGTTCATAGGAGTCTTGATGAGAGGATTGAAACCAGCGATTCTGGGTTCTTGATTCTAGTTTATTCTTGAAATGCTCTAGAGCATTTCCCCAGTGGAGTCACCATTTGTTGTGCAGTTTTTGCACACATGTCCCACTGAAAATGGGGACCCTCTTTTTTTTGCTTTTTGGTGTTTTGGCCCTTCTTTTTCGGGGGTCTTCGCTTGCTTGGGTTTGTGCTTTGATGTCCATCTTGCCAATTGAAGTGGCACACTTATGACTTTTATTGAATACCTTGAGTTCTGAATCATTCTGGAGTTTTCACTGCTTTCGGGAAAATCCGCCTGGGCCGGATTCTCCTGGTTTTCTTCCAATGTTCGGAGGTTGCTGCCTTTTGATCATATTTTTGAGAAAATCCGTATGGTTCATATTTCCCCGAAGTCCGTCGCCTTGTCGAATCCCCAGTTTTTTGTGGTCATGGTTGTCTTGTCGACCGCATTAATGTCATTTGTGTGGATGTTTTGGGGCTTTGATATATTAGATTTTGGGAGGTAGTTGATCATTTGAGTTTATTCATTTGCTATCATTTGAGCTTGTGTCTTGGAGCTTTTGGTGTTTTGCTTGATTTTGGATTTCAAGGCCATTTTGACTATGCATTTGAGTTTCGTGTACGTGGATTGTATCCTGCTTGCATTCGATGGTTGTCTATTGGCGTCACCAGTTCCAATCTTTTCACTCCCATGGTATGTTGAAATGCTCCTTTACTCTGTTGATTTCAAATTGCTTCAACTCATTTGCTTTTTGATCCTCCGTGGTTTCTTCATTTATTTGGGTATGCACATCATCATTGGGCATTTTGGGGGTTTTGTGTTGCTGTACCAGTCTGCTTGGTTGGTCGTTGATGTTTATTCTTGGTCTGGTATTATTTCTTTTGGGCATTTGCTTGTATTGGTCTTAAGACTCTCCATTCTGGTGTGTGAACAAGTCGTGCCTTGTTCCCTGTGCTTTCATGGCAGACATTTTAGGGTTCTTGACCTATGGCATGGCCAATCCTCCTCAAATTATTGTGAGCAGTGTTCTGGATTCGTGTTTCATTTGTTGGAAGTCTAGGTTAAGTTGTTGTCAAAGTGTAGGCCTTAGATCCGGTGTTATTTGAATTATTTTGGTGAAAGTAAAGAAGAGTTGGACGGGTTCGAGTTTTCGAGGTCCTCATAGAATTCTACTTCCTCCAGATTTCTATGACTTATCTCTTTCTTTCTCTTTTACCACCTTTTCCCGGACTTCATTTGTCTCGCCAAAATCCGCTTCCTCCAGATTTTCCTGGTGTCCGCAGTCGGGTCATTTTACCGATTTCGCGATTTGGTGATGATATATCTGGCTTTCACCAAAATTTGTTCCCTTCGAATTTTCCCGGATGTTCTGTGTCTCCTCCTTTTTCCTGGGTTAGTTGTAACTATTGCTGTTTATTCCAAAATCTGTCTCTGGCAGATTCTTTCGAGTTTTTAGGGAAAAGGTTGAATTTGATGATTATGGAAGAATCTATTTATTGATGATCTCTTTGATTGATTAAATCAGCTTATGCTAAGTGTTTCTAATGGTATTCCTTTGTTAATTGATGGATTAAAATGATGTTTTGGGATTTTGCATGCTTGGTTTGTTGGAATCCGTCTGGTTCGGATTTTCCCAAAAATCCTCTTCAATGTGGAATCCATGAGGAGGGCTAACTCCTAAACTTTGGAATACTGATTCCCTGCACTTCTTGTTTCTTGTGGATCTGATTGCGGTCATCTTTATGTGTTTGCAGGTAGGATCAAGATAGGATATTGCTGGTCGAAGCAAGGGGAAGGCAACAGATCCAGGTGCAGAGACTTCTGCCATCTCAGATGCAGAGAAGGTGAAATTAGACATAAGGAGCTAGATTCCTGAGAGCAAGCTGACCTCAATTTGGTCAGGAATCACAGATACAAACGTAGGCATGTGGGACTATGAGGACTTCAAGGCTGAGATGCAAGCCTCAAGCCCTCCTTTGTTGGCAAGGAGAATGGTAGACTTCGAATTGGCTCATGTTGTAGGTTTTCCTTCCATAGTGCAGTGCTATGAGCTGGTGCTTGAGTGTGCCAGAAATTATGATAGAGGGACACAGAGGATAATTGGTCCCCAGGGAAGGATTCTTGTAGGTTTCAGTCTGGTATCCATTGTTGCAACCTTTGATATGCCTGACAAGTCACATGTGGTGGCTTTTGACATGGATGGTGCTAGGAAGTATTATGAGGAGAATGTAGTCAAGTCTCAGTAGGTGATCAACTCTTGGCTAGAGAAGCCTAAATCCCATTTCTCCAAGTTGCCTAAGCAACTATTCAGGCTTAAGTTCAAGAGAGAGTACTACAATGTCATAACTCTTCTCAGCAGGTTGGTGGGATTGAAGAGTGCAGGTGTGTTTGAGACCTGGATGTTTAATGTAATTGCTAGAATGGAGCAGGGAATCGACTATCATTTGGCATGTGTCATTAGTGCGGTGATTCATGAACAGTTATGCAATGTCTTGCAAACCAAGGCTTTTACCATGACCTCTTACCTAGTTTATTCATTGGTGAGACTTCACCCATACAAGGGGTTAAGCACTAGGGGTACCTTTGGGTAGGATGCCATCTATGAAGTATATCCATAGTTGCACCTAACTGGAGGAAGTTACAGGAGATCCAATGATGCTTTCACAATGTACATCACTAGATATCTCCAAGGTGCAAAGCATATGAGAATTTCAGATAAGGCTACAAAATTGATAAGGAGATATGGGGCATGGTTTATCTAGTTCCCAACTTTCTCATACATTAGAATTGATGGTTTTCAAAGGGCTCCCTATAGACTCCTTAGATACCCTACTGATCATATCATATTGTTGGAAGTCACTAGGCATATTTGTGACTTCAACAATGTTGTAAAGGGAGAGATGCACAAGACATGTTTTGGGAATGATTTTCCCCTAAAGATAGGAATGGGTGAGGTTTGTGCTTCCATTCAGTCTACTCATGCTTTAGAGGAGGAGATGAGTACTCTTGGTCTCTCCTTCCATTCCAAAAGGGAAAGGTTTTACATCAGTGGCGAAGCTCAAAAGAAGGCCAGTAGGGAATATAGCCATAAGGCTCACATTGAAGATTATTGGGTTAACCTTGCTGATGAGTTTGAGGTAAGAAAGAATAAGTTTTCTAGATTGCCAGTGGATTTGGTAAGGCTATACAATGTGAAGGCCATCCCTGACCAGGTAGAGGAAGATGGAAATGCAATCCAGGGTCATGTCTATGAGGCAGTAAAAGATAGGCCAGTTGGAGAAGTTGACTGGTTAGAGGAGGAAAAGATTGAGTTAGACCAAGTCATGGCCCCAGTGATCAAATATACCAAGATGTGGTTGAAGCACAAGATACTTGAATTGGAGAGCGAAGGTGTCCCATGCACCTATGATTTGATGGGAGACTTAGAGTCTCACTCGGCTTCCGAGGGTTCACTTGAACCAGATCCTAAGGGCAAAGAAAAGGTGGATTCTCCTTTCAGAATCCAAGTAAGGGAGGTTCAAGCTAAGAAGGCTGCAGAGGTAAGCAAACAAAGGAAGCCTGTTGCTAAGAAGAGGAGACATGCTTCTAAGAAGGAAGTTGAAAATAATAAGGAAGAGGAGGAGGAGGTGGAAAGTGCTCCTCCATTGATAAAGAGAAGAAGGATTACAATACTATCACAGAAGGTGGAGGAGGCTCCTAAAGTTGATAAGGAGAGTGAGCCATCAGTGGTAGAGGTTGAGAGCTCAAGGGAAAAGACAAAAGTATACATGAGGAGATCAAGGACTCCTTCCCCAAGGGATACTGCAACAAAGGAGAATGTTTCAGTGAGTATTCCTATTGTTGAACAAGTGAGTGTCTGTCTTTTTTTCCTTTCGTGGAACCGGAGCTAGAATGGAAATTAAGGTTGGGATTTATACAAAGTTCAAAAGTTGTTTCCATCTTGCCTCCACCTCTGCCTTTCTGGTTTGTTTGTTTGGACTTGGGATCGATGTTGTTTACCTTGTTTTGATCTCAGTGTCTTCTTTTTGTTTCTTTCTTTGATTTTTTTCATTGTTGGCGGAACCGAAATTGGAACTAGAGCCAAACTCAGAACTTGGACAAAGTTTCCAAGCCTGGTTCTCATTTCATTTCCGTTCCCTCCTTTCTTGTTGTTTTCTGAATTTTCTTTGGTCACACAATAGTTTTTTGCCTATTCCCACCGCGATTCTATGTCCGACCTGCCACATTAATGGCATTAATTATAGGTACCTCCCATGTATGAAATTGGATTTTTAACCTTAATTAAGGTTAACACGTTGGTTATTATTATTGTTTAACAAGTAATATTGAACCAGAGTTGAGGTAGAGCATTTGGGAGGATGATTCAATCAGAGGTCAAGCATTTTGTGTGCAGATTCGCATCAAAGGCCGGCCTGTTGGATTTATTTTTGAGGTAGGTTTTATGTTCTTTGTTTTATTTGTTGTCGTTCGTTGTGCTTGTTTGGTCTTCCGTTCTTCATGGGGTTTGTGACTCTTTTCATTAGAATGCTTGCTTGTTTGCTTTTGTTTTGTTTTGTTTCCTTTATCTTTAGTGTTTTCTTTGTTGTGCCCTGGATTTGTGGGATGTCGATCATCTGCTACATGGTTTTATGGTGTTCTTCGATCTGTTACTTTAGCTACCGGTCCTTTTGCGTGTCGACTTATTGATTTCGAGTAGGGTTTCAGTTGTGCTCTAATTGTTTAAGTCAAAGGTTTTTAATAAACTAGGGTTTTGCATATCTCTGATTAGTTTTAAAATTATGCCCTAGTTGCAGTGTTTCCCGTCGATTATATGGGGGATGGTTTAGTACTGTTATTTTAAGCTTCCTTGGCTTGTCAAGTGACCTCATTTTTGGTCCATAATGTCATTCGTTCTACTTTCATAATTTCTAATGACGTCATGTTTGTTTTAACCAGAGTTGGATCCAGGATTAATTCTATTCTCAATCCTTTGTTTGCAATGGATGTCGGATCCATCTTCAATCCCGTTTTCGATGAATTATAAATTATCAAAATATCTTTCACTCTATCAGAAGTGGAGGTGCATCGGGATATAAATTTGAAACTTCTTCATTGTACCAAGTTTGATTTCCATTCTGATCCTGGTCTCGATTACTATTACAACTCCATCTCCGATCTTGCTATATGGTTTGTTGTGAGTTCAATGTCCATTCTGGTCCCGACCTTGGTGGTGCTTTAAAAGATTTCTAGGGATGTCTTCTGCTTGGTCCCACCTTCGGTGTATATGAAAGGTGAGATCTCTAACCTGGTTTTTCATACTTCTTGTGGATCTAATATTGGGTTTTGTTGCAGAAATTAAAAGATGCCAAGAGCATTAGGTGAGGCTTCTCAAAGGAGTCAACTTACAGAGACTTTGAAACCAGGAGCAAAGCCTAAAAAGGTTAAGCCAATACAACTCCCTTATACCTTGAGGTACAATCATCAGGGTCTTGCCATCACTACTAGTAAAGTGGATTCTGATTGGGCGGAAATAACTGATACCAACCTGGGTCCCTTCCATTGCAAGAAATTGTACTCGGAAACACTTGCTGAAGAGGTAACAAGGAGGACCCAAAGAATAGTCAAATCTGGCTTGGCTCATATTACTATATTTCCTCTGTCAATCCAATGTACTGAATTTATGAAGACAATAGCTGGAGCCTATAATCTTGCTACTAGATAGTGTGTGGATTCGCAGGGTAATGTCATCATTGATCTAACTCTTCAAATGTTTCAGTTCATGTTCAGTGTGCCCACTCCAAAGAATCCTAGGCAACTCAATGAGGCAGAGGCCTTGAAAATATATAGTAATCATAAGGAAGCCAACAAAACTCATTTGAATAAGAAATGGATGAGAACTGAGAAAAAGTCTCTAGTTAAGCTTCTAGATCAACCTAAAAGGGTAGAATTCTACAAGGAGATTGGGGATATTATAATGATGCTATCCAGAGTGTTTGGGAAAAGGGATGCTCTTCACTTTAAAGAATGGATGTTTCCATTCATTCAAACAATCCTAGATGGCAGGCAACAATTTGATTGGCCCATGATTGTGTCTGAAAGCATACACAACCAAATGATTAGAGTGAGAGAAACCAAGAGTTTATTCATGACCTCTTATATCATTTATGCAACAACAAGAAGAGGCATTTTATAGGTTTAAATAGAGTGGGGATTTTGGGAGAAACTGATGGACAAAAAAAGTTGTGGAATCATTATGATCAGCTCACCTTGCAGACTTCTAAATTGCATTACAAAAGGGTTAATGACACATTTTTATATGTCATTATTAACCAACTTACAAGAGATGCAGTATATAGATTGAGCCAAGAGGTCATGGCATTCATCACAGAGTGGGGATATTGGTTTATCCAATACCCCAAGTTTACTTATTTCAGGTTGGTTGGATTTGATGGCCACCCTCACCTACTCCCTAGATGCTGCAGTAATAGGATTGTTTTAATGGAGTTCGTTTATCAAGCTTTGGGGGTTAATTCTAAATTTGGTATAAAGCATAAGCCCGATTGTCATAAGTTCCCCATGAAGTTGGGTGAATATAGTTGTTCACACCTTATGGGAGCTAAGGTTGTTTGCAATGAATTGATGCATCTAAAGTTGGGCTTGTACACTGCTAGGAAGCACTTTGATCCAAAGAAGAAGATGAATGCTTTGCTTGCTTCAGTTTTTGATAAACACTTCAATCTATTGGAGGACTTTTGGAGTGATCTTCATGATGAGTATGACTTGAGGAAAAGAAATTATGAAAGGTTGCATATCCCACTCATGGTGGAGTATGGGGTCAAGGTGGACATTCCTGAAACATTATTAGATGATGGGGTGGTTTTGGATCCCTAATATGAGGTACAAAATATAGGTACCAAGAACTTCGATCCTGTAGATTGTGGTGCAAAGGAGACCATAGATATTAAACAAATAGTAAGGCTAGTGTTGGATAGAAGAATCCAATGGGTCATGCTAAGAACCAAGGAGCTTGGGTGTCAAACTTCTAAGAAAAGGAAAGGTGCAAGTACCACTCAAGGGTACAAGAGGATGAAAAAAAGAATGCCTCCTAAGGAGCCCTTGGAATTCTTCCCTCCTGATATAGAGGATTTTGAATTTGAAGTTGTGGCTCAAAATCTACCTGAAGCACATGAAGAAGAAGTCCCAAAAGGTCCTGGGGCCTCAACATCAGTTGTAGGTGAGTCATCTACTCATCCCCCTCCTATAGAGCAACCACATGGAGAAATGCCTAGGGGAAATCTCCATAAGGAAGCTGAAACTTTAAAGGGAAAGGGTCTTGAGGTTGAAATCCATGATGTAGAGACAGACTCTAAGGATACTTTGTCGGATAAGGAGACACTGGAGGAGATACCTCTTGATGAAATTGAGGATGTAGGAATTGAGCATGTTTTGATAGAGGAGGACCAATGGACGTTGTTTGAAGAAGCTAAGAGAGAATCAGATGCAAAGGCACAAGCTGATGCATTGGAGAAACAACGAGAGTCAGATGCCAAAGAACAAGATGAAGCATTGGTAAAACAACAAGAAATGGATGCAAGGGCACAAACTGGTGCATTACTCCAACAAAAACAATTAGAGGCCAAACAAAAAGCTGATGAGTTGGCCAAGCAGCAATAGCGAAAAGAGTAGGAGCTTAGAGTAAAGGAGGAGAATGAAAATTTATAATTGTTGCAAAGGATCCATGATCTTGAAGAGGATAAGGCTAGACAAATAAGAGAAATGGAAGCCCTTGAGGCTAAATTTAAAACTATTGAAGAGGCCTATAAGAAAAGGGAGGAAGAAGAACACATGCAAAAGGAAAAGGATGCTAAGGAGATTTCTAAGCAACAAAAAAAGGAAAAGGAAGCATGGGACAAGCTCAAAGAGTTGGAGAGAGATAGATAAATTGCTTGAAGAAAAGAGGTTAGAGGAAGAACGTTTGAAAAAGGAATGAGAAGATAAAAGGTTGCAGGAGCAGAAGGATAAGGAAGAGGCCGAGAGAGTTGCACAAGAGAATGCAGAAAAGGAACAACCAAATGTGCAAGAGGTTGATTCTCAACCTAAATCTACTTTATTGCAGCCACTATCTTCTACCACTACTACTTGTTCCTCTACAATGATGACTACCACTCCTAGTGCTCCTACATGGTTAAAGTTGGATCTTGAGAAGAAGCAGATAACTCCACCACAACCTTTTAATTGGGAAGAAATGATGAAGGAGATAGAAAAGGAAAGACCTAAGAAAAAGGTGAGGGTTCTTCATTTCACAATGCTCACAAAGGCAAGAGAGATCATTGCTAAATGTGCAATTCCAGTGGTGGACAAGGATAGGCAAGATATGCAAGTGATTGATTATCAATTGGGCATAGTCAACTTAGGGAGGCCTACAAGGAATCAACAAATCAATCTTATTGATGTTGTAGCTTCCTCCACAAAGTCCAGGATGATCAAGGATAAACAATGAAAGGATGAGCGTAAGGCTCAATTGGATCAATTGCATAGTTTCTTAATAGATGTTTCCACTCCCAAGTCCCAACAAGCTGCTGCCTTGGAAACTCCAGTCTTACTCAACAAAATAGAAGTTGATGATTTAGTACAAATGAGGAGTAAGTACGGGATGCTGGATAGATGGATTGACAAGTTTAATCAGGAAGTGGGTGAACTGTTGGTAAATAGTTTTGAAATCTATAAAATAACACTTGAGTTGATAGAAGAAATGGGTCATCATACTGAAACTCTAGAAGAACAGGAGGAAGAATATAGGGGGTATGTTCAGAAGATGAAAGATATCAGTAAGTTGCCAAAATCAACTCTTCTAGAGCAATCAATCCTCGAAGAAGATAATGCAGATTTCTTGGAAAAGGCCTCAAGCATAATCTAGTTTAGGTCTGACTTCATATATAAACATAGGAATGAAATTCAAGATGCTAGTAAAGACTCTAATGATAAAGTTGATGAATTAGAAGTTGTAGTAGCTATTTTAGTCAATGTAGACATACCAGTTAAAGAAGGCATGGCTTTGGATCAATTGAAGGAGAAATGGAACAACAGATTCTAGGAGGTCATGTGGAAAGAAGATGATGGAGAGGATTGATTGTTGGAAAGACTAGTGGATATTAAAGAGGAGGTGAAAGTTGCTAGGAGGGAGTTGACCAAATTGAAAGATATGCAGGAATTTGCCTCAACAGAGTTGAAAAGAATCAAATTTGAAGATAGCTATGTCGATGGGCCTGATGTGGACATCCTTCAACAAGTGTTTTCTGGCTATGATGAATATTTTCTTAAGCAAACAATGCTAGATTGAGTTGGTAGAAATTTTTTCTATTTTGGGCACATGACCTCCCCTTTTCTCTCATACTTTATAGGGAAATCAACTTTTGAACTAAAGGTTTTCATCAGCCAGTCCTGTCTCTTTTCTTGGGCGTCAGATTTTGCACTACAAGGCTATCAACCTTTGAATTGAAGACCAACCAATCTAGTTTCTTTATGCAGTTATGGTTCCTTGATTAGTGGATCTCAATTTTTTATTGAGAGGGATTTATGTGTTGCATGTCTATATGTACTTTTGAGCTCCTTTTTGTAAAGGTCAACTGATGGAAGTAGAATTAGCCACCCAATGATAGCAGATAGGATTTTATAGCTTTGAGCAAAGATACTTTTTTTTAAGTTCATGTTTAATTTAGATACACTTTTTATACAGTTTTACATTGGAATTGAACTTCTTGGATGAGGTTAATGAACCATAATCGGTCTGTATGCGAGTGAGTTTGTTGTGCATAAATGTTTCTTATTTGATGTGAATCAATAGGGGAAACTAGATTTTAAAGATTATTTCATTAAATTGTCTATGAATGGAATTGTTATATGTCTATTGATCTATATTATTGGCAACAAATGAGGAGTTTGTTTTGAATCTTGTGGTATTTTGATGAATGGTTGTGATGATTAAATTAAGCACTGTGAATGTATGCAATGGTATGGATTGTTCTATGAGTTGCATCATGTTATGGTTTTGATCTGTTAAGGAACACTCATTGTTGAGAATATATGTCTAGATGTTAAAGAATTTTGTTAAGGTTTTATTGATTCGTGCCTTGATATATCCTTTATTTATTTATTTAACCCCCCCCATTAAGCATAGATTGATGAATCCGATACAGTTCGTATTCCTTATCTCTAGCAAAGGCCCCTTGAATATTATAGTTGCATTGGCCAATTGAGTGACATCAGATAGTTGAGAATCAACTACCAAGACCTTAGAAGTTAGGCTACTATATGTTGTCTTTCTTTTTCAGGAGAAATAAAGTAGAAATACTATGTTTTATTTTGTTTGTGCTATTTTGACCATCAATAAAACTCTTTAGTGGTGTTCTCCAATTGTCATAATGTGAAATCCATGCAAGAATGGCACCTAGGGCACCACTGCATCCTCTCCAATGGGTCGGTGGAGATCACTTGTTGTGGGGAGACCAAGGCCATACACTACATTCGTCACAACTACGCCAAGGCCTCTGAGGTAGCTCTTTGGGATGACATCCTTGGTAAGCCATAATATCATCCACTTTGGTATCTAAATGTCAAGCAAAGAATGCAATGAAATGGGAGAAAATATCAGTATTAACTCTATACTTATCCTCATACTCTCTGTAATCCCTACCTAGTACCCATTTCATGGCAATTATTGCTAGAGAATGCTTGTTCTTGGTCATGCACTTTAAACATCTGCTAGAAATCTCACCTAGAAAAGCTACTTGTGACTTATTGCTAGTAAGCCTAATAGGAGTATCCATTGCCTTTATCAGAAAGCCCAATTACTAGTATAAATTTTGTTGGTATCCTTAAGTCTATTTATAGACCTAGCCAGGTACAATGCGTGTGATAAGCATGATGATGATCAAGAGAAAACTTGAAAATTCCCTTGGGTGCAAACTCGAAAATCCCACCAAGTTGCGGTTGTTGTGTACGAATTATTGTGTGCAGGTTAAGAAGAAGTAATTAATCAGCTTAAACTAGTGGTAGGCACAGGTGGTGGTCTGCACGATTAAGTGCTAGGTGTCACGTTGTAGACACTTTTTCAATCTTCAAGGATGAACTCGAATATTTTTGAGTAATTATTACGCCCCTTGCATAATCATTCTTTTCAAGTTATTAATTGAAAATCACGTGAATGGTCTCATACGCCTTCAATTTGTGACTCAATTTCCGAAGGGATGGTACCATAGGGCATGATGACTAGTTGTCATTATCAATTATTATATTTTCAAAGGAGTGGGAATTCATTTTTGCATGCACAAAAGAGTTGGTGGTACATGCTGAATTTATTACAAAAAGGCAACCATTGTCTACAACTCCAAGTCAAGAACAGGCTAAGTGTTGCATGCAAAAGAATAGCACTAAGGAGTTTTGAGTGCACAATTTTTTGGGAAGAACGTAAGTGAGTTGCAAAAATTTTGAGTGTCACAAAGGTCCACAGAGTCCTGAAATGGCCCAGAATCCTTAAATGAAAGCACAAGGAAAGGCGATCCAAAGCTTGATTGATGCCATGTTAGCGATGCCAATGGCCAATATTTTGGATGATGTCTCTTACGCCTCACCAGGACTGCTTGGAAATCCAAAGTGGCCTCACACGCGGGCCATACAGAAGAGTAATCACAGGGACAAGGCTCTAATAGCAGAAGAATGGAATAACATTCATGACCCTATCCTCAGAACTAACCCTAACAGTCTTAGGGAAGCAACTTGTGAGAGGATGAAAAAGAATAGTAGCCAAGAGTATTTGGCACTAAAGATGTGGTTTTGACTCGAATACCGATGCCATAGAAGGCCAAAAATTGAGGCTTGTGATTAGTGTGGATTCTATTAGGAATATGCTATGCATCCCTACCGAAAGGAGCTCCTGAGCAGAGAGAATGGAGACATTCACTGTAGAGAACGTGAAAGAGTTCTGGAGGACTAAAAAATATGCTTTGGACTTTTATAACCAAGAAACAAAAAGGCCTAGAGCAGATACAACAAAGCCACCAGAGTTTTCGATTGCGCGTAATGCTTTCAACTCAGACTTGTAGGATGCCTTCTCTATGATGGATTTTGTTTGCGGTATGCACAGTGATCAGTACATTTAGGAGTTTCAAATGGGTCTGGTTTTTCAGTTAAGAAGACAACATTCTCTATTCTGGTATGACTTCGATGAGGTCATTGTTCAGGAGATGTTGAACCAATTCAAGGAATACAAGATGCATCATAGGTTCAAGTTTTCTTCTCTCCTTGCTCATATGTTTTTGCACTAGAACCCTGACTTGTTTAGAAATCGTATGGGTTTGGGAATGTTTGATGAAAATGGGGTGAGAAGGTCAGTTTATGTGTGGACTCCCCTCCTTTCCATAACTTATGATTACTGTGCATTCTTCAAGTTTTTCGTGACTCGGATTTTGCAAGATTTTAGTAAGGAGGGAAAGGGTTATCATCTTTTCACCGAGAAAATAGGGTAGATGCAATTTTAACTCCTTGCAATCGGTTCCTTGGAGAGTATTTTTCATTTGTTAGGTTACATGGTTTTATCAAGGAACCATTTCGGCTCCTAGTATGCATCACAAATAGGGTGTTATCCCTTGAGGTATTTTGGTAATCAATGATTATTGACTTTAACTTTTGCAAAGGAAAGAAGCAAAAAAGTTTTTTCAAATGCCCTTTGAGCTTTCGTACGGTAATAATGTTAAAGAAGTAGACACATGGTTTTCTAGAGGTGAAGCTAGCTCATCTAGGGCTAGTATTAGTCTATGACAAATGGGATTATAATCCTGATAATGACTTAGTGGATTTGAATGTTAAAGTGACTCACAAATCTCGACCTTAGTGGGAAGCTCGGCGGAATCCACAGTCAGGGGACCAGGATTATCTATTTGTGGATCTAGCCTATGTTCCTATTGATGGTAAGAGGTTGCCATGACTCTCTTTCTATTTTCCTTTGAGCAAGCGTAATGGAAAATGTAAAATTGGTAATCAATTAGCCAAGACATGGTAGTGGAGTGAGGAAAAGATTGCACAATTTTGGATTTATCGTCAAGAGACCCAATGCCTCGATGCCCTTTTCCAGGAGACAGACAAGGATGAAAAATTTGATGAGCTCTGGAACCGAGCACATGATGATATTGATGCAAGAAGATATGAATATGTAGATCCAGATGAGGTGACTGTGATAATGAAAATAAAAGAGGCGAAGAAGGCCTAAATGTAGAGAACTAGAAAATGCATTGAAATAGCTCGACAAAGCTCCACTAAGCATGCAAGTGACTACATCTCATTTGGAGGCCTCACTACAATGTAAAGAGGTCACACATGGATGCAACTCCTAGAGAAGTCTCACAAGTACTTGCACCAAGCCAAGGATTGGTGTCCATGACAACTCAGATATCTTTCTCTCCCTCTCTTCTCACTTCACAATTTTTAGTTAACCTTGCAACCTCTACATCTCCCATTACTTCGAGTGTCAACCATTCCTTTTCTGCTTCTACTCTGGTAGGAGGTTTTTCCCAATTCTTCCAAATTGAATAAGCAACTTTTACACCCCCGCGATTTGTTCCACCTTTTGTTAGAGCCCAATCTCAACCCACTATTGCAAATCCTTTTTCTCCCACCGCATCAGCTCCGATTCAAACTGGCCAATCGATGGTATCCTTTTAATCTCCGCTTCCACCACCACTCCTTATGAGTCCTTCCTCTGCTTCCCAAACTGGACCCTGACATAACATTCCCCCATTCTCCCCCATTAATGATCTCTCTACCAAAGAAAACATCCTTCGAGACTGCAATAATTTCATTCCCTTTTTCTCTTCCTCTCAGTGCACCCTTCGTTGACAAACCGATTAGGTCACCAACACAATTTATTGATGAAGGCAATAGGACTAAGACAACATGAGCTAAAGCCATCTAAACCATGGGTGCAAACCCTTTTTAATGAAGTGCAGGGGTCATTGCAATTTGCAACCATGGCTCTGAACACCATCAAACCACAAAGGGAGATGCAACTTGAGGATTATACAATCCATGTTGTGGGGATCGATCTACACACAACTCGACCGCAAGACAAGGTTGAGCTGATGGAGGAGACTAAACAGGTGGTGACTACCAACTTTTTGAAGCATATTCACCAACTGAAGAAGCAGGAGGAGGAGCTCAAGAATATCAAGGAAATAATGGAGATCCTATAAAAAAAGAAGGCAAGGGACGCCAAAATTGCATGTTTATCGCAACAAGCATAGGTAGAAAAGACCAAAATTCACGAGGAAATCACAATGTTCCAATTCTAGGATCCCAACCTAGTTACTAGATTGCAATAGAAAAGCCAAGAGCTCCATGACCGGTTGAATCAAGTGGAGCAGGAAATGCATCAAAAGGACAAGGAGCTCTAGGGAAAACAAGCTCAATTCGAAAAAGAGATCCGAGAAGTAAAACTCTCTCTGAAAAAATATTCACAACTCAAGGTCAGGCTAAGGAGTTATTACAAAGCAAGGATGTCAAGTTGGAAACTCTCCAGGAACAACTCTCTACAACAAGCAAGAAGATTGAAGAGCTGGCGCAGGATGTTGGGTTGAAGGAAAGGGAGATTGGTCTTTTGAAAAATCCTCCCCAACCCCTTCCTCCTTAGTCAGATATCCTTTTGGTAGCCCAAGAGTTATATATCTCCTACTGGGAGAGAGTCAAGTATTTATGTTTGAATCTTTAACCAACACTCCAATTCATGGAAGATGTGGTGGGTTTAAGCAGGGAGGTATGTGGAACGATTGATTGAGTTCCAAAGTTCATTGCAGAAAAGGTGCCTGAGGTAGAGAAGTTGTTGGACAAGTTGTACACAATGGTGAACGTAGACTTGGTGAGCGTAGGGATTGAAGATTAGAGGTTAGTTTCCAAGAAAGTAAAGGAATTCATTTGTTGTCATGTGACCATCCTCCAGGATAGCAATTGCTCAACAACACTGAGTCAAATTATGAACAATATACATATGCAATTTTCCCAGTTGACTCAAATGGGCCTACCCTCACCTTTTCTCTTTGACGATTCTATGGCCACAACAAAACACATTGCAGTGAAGATTGAGGAAAAGCAACATAATTTATTTTCTTTTCAATATTTTAGTCAACCTTCCACTGCAGTAGACATAGAAGGTGCCACCTATCAGATCATGCATCTTCTCTTTCAACTTGAGTCTGGGAAAGGGATCTCTATGGAGTTTCCATTCAAAGAAGTTATCTATCTGCATGAGGCGCAAGAGAATCTATGTGTCATATCGATGCCATCCAAGGCCAACTAGTTGCCTCTATAGATCGTACTCTCAAAGCTCTAACTTTGTTGCCTAATGGATAAGGCTCTAGTCTTCAAACAAAAAATTTTGTTTTCCCATTCCGTAGGTGAAATGCCCCTAATAGTCGCCAAAAGCTATGGATTAAAAATGATTAGAGCTCCCTTCGAGTTGGTGTTGTTGTTTTTTCATGATCCTGGCTCATGCCTTATATGTTTAAAGATTTTCGGGCCCCTTTCTGCAATGCCTTCGCCCGCTTGCTCCATGTGTCCACCACGCGCTCCTTGGAGGGACTTCTTCCCTTGCTTATCTGTCGAGCCCCACCTTTTCACTACGTGTCAAAAGCATGGTCCTTTGAGAGACCTCTCTCCTTTGTTTCTCCTTCAAGCTCCACTTGCATGCCACGTTGCATCATTCTACAAGCAACTTTTTGGCAGACCCCACGATCAACATTTGAAATGCAGATTTCTCCACGTGTCTTCTCCGTGGGGATTTTGATGAAAGGGAGGAATGAAAGAGTATGAATCCCCATCTCTTTGCCATGTATCCTAACCAACTCTATGGGTGAATGACATGTGTCACCTAGAGAGTTTTTCTACTTCTTCACTAGGACCATAGTCATCATTTGCTGAGGAGCACATCTTGTTCAAAGGCGACTGTGTGCAATCTTTCATAATACTTATGTTGCAATGATTTTAGGGAATCATTGGGATGAATATCATTGCTCGAACCTATGAATATTTTCTAGTTAATGGCTCTTTGGCAATGGGTGATCTATATATACTACTCTGCTCTTGGAAATAGGGTTCAAAAATCACTGAAAAAGAGACTGAAAAGCTCTAAGCCTTTGTATTGTTTTATGATTATTGCATTAAGACTTACAGACTGTGCCAATTGTTCGACCTCTTTATTTCTTAGTTAATATAAGACATTATATTGTGCTACTTGTTGTACTAAGTAGTTTATCTACACAAATCTTATAATTTCAATAGAAATTTGTTGTTCGGATCATGTCTCAGACTCTTCTTGTCTAGTAAATGTATGTGGAAGTTATACTATGTTATTTGATTAACTACTTAGGATTTTCATCTATGTTTTATGTTATTCTCGGACATGCAGATTGTTGAACAGACCCTCAAACCTCATCCGAAAGGAAGGTTTCTTGTGCCTACATACTTAAATCCTGGCACATTGCCTTAGAGATTAGACTTCATTTTTTATATCCACTTCCTTTTCCCATTCTAAACCCCAACTATAGAAGGAGTCAACTTCTTTAAAAAACCTGGAGGTTACTTAGTTTATTGTAATTGGTCCCCCATTAACTGAGTTTCCCATAAGGCTGTTTGCCTAGCAATTTTAAGCGTCAATAGTAAAATTTCCAATGATTTCACCTCAAGTGAACAAACCATGATGTCATAATAGCAATAAAAAAATCTATTTTGAAATGTAAATTACATGCATAATTGAAATAAAACTATTTCCAAACTTACATTGCATTCCATTGTAATTTCACAAATCTTCCAAAACATAGATGTCATATTGAATGAACTCAAGTTAATCAATCATGATTACATCCTTCCATATAAATGGGTACAAGATAGATACGTAGCTCCTTTGACCTTCATCTGGATATAGATATACAAACTGGTCCTGATGTCGCCACATCAGTGTATACATTTTGAATGTCCTTGCTCACAAGTGCAAACATGCCAATTGTCCTCGCTATTGGCACAAAAATCCCCAAACCTCAGCTACCGACTGATGAGGAAAAGCATCACTCAAGCGCTTTTCCGCCAACCACAGACTTAAATGTAGTCCCCCACACATCTACCTCACAGGTGAGATGGACCTACCCTTCGATAAAGAGATTGGTTGGGAAACCTCATAACAAATGCCTATCTAAGCTTCTAAGTGTTGTGTTTCACAAACCAAAACCTAATCATATGGTAGCTACTCCTACAAGTATGAAAATCTTGAACTAGAATACAAACAAGAAACACAATGAAACGATAGTGTAAATAGTGGCAACTTACACTACTTTGGCCAAATTATTCTCACTCAGTACTTCAAGTGACAGTCCTCACATTCACATACACTACTACGACTCAGCTTGGATTATGACCGTTCTTATACTATGCCTGGGTAATTTCCTCCAATGGGTACTCTTTAACCCCATAAATAACCTACTCGCCTTTTTCCCAAAAGCCTATGGTACCTCTACCAATCAAGCCTAAGCATAAGTTACCCTCTCAATGGACATTCCTATCCTAGGTATAACATATGAACTTATCTTTGCATAAACAAGTTATTCACCTCAAAAGACAATCTAGAACCAAGTATAACTTTATATCTTAGAGTATAGCTTCATAAGCCTCATCATAATAATAGATCAAATATTCATATATAATTGATTCCCTTAAGTAATATATCATACCAATAAGTGATTCTTATCAAGAGTATAAACACATTGATGAATGACCTCAATCATCTTACTGTAGGTTTTTATTTTCCTATATTCCTAGATTTTTTCCTACACTTTAATTAAACTTGATTAGGCTATATTATGTGAGTATTATTCTATTTATACTCACCTTGTTAGTGTGAAAGGGTTACTTTATTTAACTAGTTCATTCTTAACTAGTTCTCCACTAAAGTCCTTTTCACACTAGCCTAATTTTACATAGGGATAAGGTGATTGAGCCTTTAATGACATGAGCTTTCATACCTCATAGGATGCCAACCAGGGAAAAATTTAGTGGTGAATCTTTGCCAATTGGCGAATTCTAGGAATTGAGCAATTCAAAATTGGTGAATTAATTATGTCCAATAGGGTGTCTGAATCACCTGAATTTTATGAACTGATGGTCCAATGCATGTCCATTCGCCAATGGTTTTTTTTATGAGGCATTTTTAGGCAATAAATTCACCATAATAGACTACGCGTTTCCAATGACCGATTAATATTTTCATCTACAATCTTGAGAGAATGTCATAAAACACCTACATATTCACCAATACTATTAAAACAACATTATATGAGGACCCATTTCGCCAATTAAAATTTACAAATAGTTGCTTGTGAAGACCCATTTCACCAATTAAAATCAATAAATAGTTGCTTATGAGGACCTATTTCGCCAATAAGATTTAAAAATAATTACATTTGAGGACACATTTCACCTTTAAAATTACAAAGTATCATTGTATAAGCACATAGGATTCGCCAAATTTTTAACATACCATTTAAAAATCCCGCAAAATTTGCCAAATATGGAGTGATATAAATACAATTGAAACTGTCATTTATTCTTACACATTTTGTTCGGTTATGAGGTTCTACTTCTTGATTCAGAAGTCAGCAAAAGCCAGAAACGTAGACTTAAAGGCGAGTGATCATTTCTTCATACTGTTATTAGTTATAATAATAAGATTTCTTTATCTCTTTTCCATTTTTGCTTCATTCTTAAAGATGATTTCTATTAGGGAATGGGATCTATATTCTTTGTCCTTAAACAAGAAGACATTTTTTTCCAGCTTTTATTAGAAGTGAGAGATCAATATGTTGAGCAAAAAGGATAAGACTCCTCAGGGTAATGAAGAGACTGGGAGGCCATCAAAATTCCCAAAACATAGAGGAACCATCAAATCAAGATGGAGCTACATCATCAACTCTTCCACCAAATATTTTTGAAGAAGGCATTCACAATACCTCACCACCACAGGAAGGTTAAGGTGAGATTGTCATTGAGTTAAATCAAAATGTATCAAATGAGGATAACAATACCGCAAAAGATGTTCCAAGGGATACCCTAGTTAGCCAGAATGAGATAATTGACTTGGATGATGATGATGTTTGTAGCAAGAAAATAAAAGGCAAATCGAAATTGGGATGCAAGTGGGAAATGACAAGGAATTTTCAACTTGGTTGGTTGTCGAAGTACCCATTCATTGTACTAGTGGGGGTAGCAAATGAAAACGATATTGAAAGTGCAACAGAGGTCAAATGTACGATTTTTAGTTGGAAATGTGGAAGAGACAAGACATTGCAGCTAAAGCTTGACACTATAGAAAAGCATATCGATAAAGTTTACGAAAAATAAATCATAGACGGAAAGGAACAATCAGTCGTACGATGGAAATCAAAGGAAGAATGTCTTCATGTTAAGTATGCCACGGATTACGAAGAGCATAACCATAGAATGTCAAAGCTTGATAAATGTCAAGGTACACTTGAGGCTCATTTTGGAAAAGCAATGGCAATAGAAAATTTGTCAAAAACTATTTAGATGAGTGTTGTTTTTCATATTTTTTCCAAGGGTGTCCTATGACAGACTAACCAGAATGTTCTAGTTTATTATCTTATTTGAGTGTTCCTCACTTTCCCTTCTCACATTGGTTGGTAAACGTTGGATGAGAATGGGAAAATTGTCTTACTACAATGGAAAAGGAAGATTTAAAGGAGAAAGTAAAAGAGTCAAATTTCATTGTACTATCTTTAGATGAAGTTACTGTGGTAAACAATACTTCTTGGGTTTTTATGCATTTCTATACTATAGAACAACATGTTCACCAAGCTCATCTTCTTTGTGTTCATAAAATAAAGGAAAATTCAGCATCACAAAATCTATTTGAACTAGTCAAAAAATATTTGAATAAAATTGCAGGTATGGATGAGTTGACAATTGCCAAAAAGTTGGTTTGTGTAGGAGTTGATGGAGTTGTAGTGATGCAAGGTCAAAGGAGCGGTTTTTGCACAAAGTTACAAACTAATTGTGCACCATACATGCTTGGCATTCATCGCATGGACCACATAATGAATTTAGCATTCAAAATTGTAAGAAAGTTTCCTACAGTATCAAAAGTTGAAAATCTAGTTCGCGAGATCCATGCATACGTCTTCCGAAGTCCCAAACGTTTCACAAAATTTCAACATTTTGCTGAGGGAATAACACCAGGAAATAAGATTCTCAAGGATGTCGATACCAGATGGATCTCCCTACATGGACCAACACAACAAGTTCTTTCATAATATCAATCCTTGATTGGAGTGATGTACGAGCATCGCAGTAGAGTAGACAAAGCTCCTGACCTCTTACATAGGTTAAGCGATATAGAGACACTCCTGACTTTAGCTAGTCTTCTCCCCATGCTGGATGTGATGAACAATCTTGTGAAGAAATCCCAAGATAGAACTATGTATATTTATGAATATGCCAATCTACGTAAACTTACATGCTTGGCCCTCGATCATCTATATCTAGATCTAACACTAGAAGACAAATTATTTCATGTGGCAGAAAATTACTGATTTGAATGATCTTGATAATTATTTATAGTTTAATGCAAGCGGGCATTTATGTATCTGTGTACATGGATATGAGATACCAATGTACCATTGTAAGATAGCTAGACACTCTAGTAGAGAAGTAGTTGTTAACGAGGAATATTTTAACGACATTGTTAAATTTGTTAGTGATAATTTGAAGAAAATTGCAAAATCTCTTTCCTCAAAGATTCGTGAAAGATTCCCTTGACATGAAATACTTGAAGCCATGGGTATTATGTATCCTCAATTTTGGATAAATCGAGATAACCCAAAATATTTTCATGATCAAGTAAAAATCTTGATTGAACAATTTTTGAAAAATGTAACATACAATGAGCAGACAATAGAAGGAATTTTAAATGCAAATAAGCTTAGACAATAATGTAGGAGTTTTGCAACAGCTATGAAGGACCGGTATAAATCCATGGGCAAGGAGAAGGCCTTTGAACTAGGATCAATAAAAAAGGTTTGGACAAGCTTAGGTCAGAGTGGAATATTGTGTGGTTCGATATCAAAATATTTCAAACTTGTTGATTTATGTCAAACAATGATATTGGGGTCGGTGGAGGATGAGAGAGTTTTCAGTACATTGGGGTTTTTGAAATCAAAGTTAAGAAACAAACTAGAGAAGAATTTGGAAAATTGCTTGAGGATTAAAAGAATTGTGTATGATGTCAAAGAATTTCCTTTTCAAAGGGCACTCACAATCTAGAGGTCCACATATGACATATGATAATGGCATTGAATTTGACACAAATCACACAATGAATGTTGAATTTGAGACATAAGATGAAGAAAATGAAGAGCAGACTCGGAATCAAGATGACTCTTTTACTTTATCTCAAGATGAGCATCAATTTGAGGACCCTGAATCCATTTGGGAAATGGAAGAGGATTAGTAGGTTTTAGGTATTTTTACTACACTTCATGAATCAGTTTCCATTGTTCCAAAATCTAAAATATAGTTGATGATATTTTATATTGTATTCAATGAACATTGAAATTGTGAATCATTGCACTTCATGATATCTTATTTTATAGTTCACTTCATGAGTCATATTCCAAACTGCAGTTGATTATATTTTATATTGTATTCAAATAAATTGTGAATCATTGCACTTCATGATATTTTATTTTATATTGCACTTCATGAATCATATTCCAAACTATAGTTGATGATATTTTATATTGTATTCCATCATCCATGAAATTGTGATATTAAATTTGATCTCTTAAAAGGAATTTTAATTCTTTTTTACAAAGAAACTAGCCTCCACCCCACTTATCTTCCACATATCAATAATAAAAAAAATATACCACACTTTGATTTTATGATCAATGCAAATTGTAGAAATTTATGTGACAAGATCCATATTATAGCCTACATTGCATCCATAAAAAAATTTGAAATCTCGTAGTCCTTGCCCCATTCCTAACAAAACTCAATACCATCGGCCTAATAATGCTTCATCGATGGAACCCCCATCATAGCCCCATTGATGGTTCGATGAAAATAGCTCACAACCTAGTATCGATGTAACAATACTCTATCGGGCTAACTCCTAAGGTGCTCTCCCCAATATATGCATAGAGTCAACAAAATTAAGCACATTGTTGTAGCACATAAACATCAGTGGAACGAATTATTGCACTCCCCCGATGGGCGGATATAACCATGAATTATTGAATGCATAAAGTATATCAAGGGAACTAGGGTGCATCGGGGAAACATTATCTGGAGTCCCACCGATAGACCGAAGGAAAGGTGTCCATTGGTGGAGACGGTGGCTATCGGTGAAGGACTGATGTCACATCCCGAGGCATTGTTGACTTCAAGATATTTGAAATAAATGTTCTTCTCCAATGACAAGACTAAAAGACGGTCCACAGATGGTTCATTTATGAACCAAAATTGAAGTGACTTATATCACAAGTTGATCATATAGTTGTTCAAAATCCTGGAAGATTTTGCTAAGGACATAAGCAAAAAGGTAAAATTTGGAGTTCTTACACAACAAAGACCAGTGGAGGCGACTCGATGAGAATCAAGTAAGTACTTTAGACCCAGCTGAGAATCTATTTTCTTCAAAAGATTAAGATTTAAATAATGGAAGAGAGTACAGACAAACCTAAAGCTAAAAAATAGAAAACCAAAAATTAAAAGACTAAGAGACTCCTAAATGAAGACCTGATAGATCAATGCCCTGGGTCGGGGTAGAGACCCAAGAGGAGTGCTCAAATGAATCCTTCAATGGATCAACTATGGGAAAAATATAAGGGCTTAGGAGATATTCGGACACTGCAATGAGGGTACGACCTCTTCATGTACCATTACAAAAAAAAAATAGGTTTCAACCAGTATGCAATCCATGGAGGTTGAACTTGGGAAGAATTGTGGTGCCCAATGTGTTTGTGAACACATAGCTAATTAAATCTCTTGCTATCAGATATGATCCCAAGAAAAGAACTATTCAGTCACATGGTGGGGGTGACATGCTTGTTATTTCTAGGGATCTCATTTCTAATGTATTTCAGTTAGAGTGTTCATTGAATTTATCATTCATGATCAAAGACCTCTTGACAGAGTATCACCACATGGATACCAGCTATAAGAGATGGAAATTACCTTTACATAGGCCCAAGGATGAAGGAGGCCAACTCAGGAGGTTCTCTAGTAGTGAAAGCCCTCCTTTCCATTAAGATTTGTTCAAAGAGTATTTTCAATACACTTATTATTCAACTGGTCAGGTTTTGGGAGTAGAGGTTCCACCTCTCATGTCGATTGCCCCAATGGTGTTAGCTGCAGACATATAGAGCAAGGATTCTAGGCCATTTGATTATGCTAGCTACTTGGCCAATGCCCTAAATCGAGGGCTTGAAAAGATTAAAAATAATAGTGATAGTATTAATTTTAAACACTATTTTTTGCTTATGCATTTGCTTTTGTACGAAGGACAAGTTAGAGGGGTCTAGAGTGAATTATTAAGGATAAAAGATACAAATGAAAATGGAGATTTGAAACATGTACAAATGTGGACTTCATTGTGGGATAGTCAATTTAGTAGGTCTCGTTACCTTTATTTTGAAGATTTTTTTGCAAAACCATTAATGAATTTGCTGGGATATTCGTGCAATTATAACCTATCCCCACAAGTACAAAGATTTCTAAGACCAAAGGAAAATGACTTGAGAAATAAAGTGAATCATAACTGGGGAGACTAGTATGATTTCTATGATTGTACAATGATAAGGGTTTATGGGTTCAAAGGAGCTCCACACTTGATGCCACAAGTAGTTCCTGACCGAATTGCTTATTTAGAAATTGTGAGGCAACTGGAAAAATCTGATGCCAAACACCTCAAAGGACATAGCAAACAATCGATTATGCCCAAAACCTTATGTTTTGGAGACTTTACAGTGGTTGCCAATGAAGGATATGGGGAAATTGATGGTAAATTAGCACAATACAACCTACCTCTAGGTGATGTAAGGAAATAATTTGATGCAAAAGGGTTTATTCACAAGGCGAGATTATCGCAGGGGCTATCAAGGTATGAAAATTTGTTCTCAGTCAAAGATGTTATAAGAAACCACGATGAGGATTCCTCCAATGAAATAATGACTGCCTATAACAAGATTATGCTTGTAGAGGAATGGAAGAGAAAAAATGTCCCATCTTATTCAAAGGCATTTGGTGAGATAGAAGATCCTTTAACAAGAATTGAGAAAATCATCGCTCATGTCAATGAAATGGTAAAAGATGTGCCCCTAGTTATTTTTTATGCACCTCATGCAACCTATTCAGGAGAGCAAGCTGAAGACATATAGCCCTTGGATTACATACCTTCACAACCTACTCCTGAGGTATGTTTTTCTGTAGATACTGATATAATTGAAGAAGAGGGTGAGCAAATCAAACAAATAAGTGCTCCTGTGATTACACAGTATGAGCCCCTCAAGAGAAAAATATTGTAAGATTTGAGGCATCAAATGAACTATCTGATGATGTGAGGGTCAGGGTTGGACAATATTTTATTTCTGTTTGTGATTTTGTTAAATCTTTTGAATTTAAATCATTTGTTTATGAATATAAACGAAAAAAATGAGACAAAAGATATAGGATATCACTCCTGAATAGGAGGCAACCACTCTGGAGGAATTGAAAAGGGAGGTAGATAAGGAAATGGAGTCCATCACTCCTAAAAGAGGAATGGAATTACTTCAAGAAGTTGGAGTGTTGCTCCTGCCAGGGTGGGATATTAGCTCTTCAATTGTATTTGATAGCTTCAGAAAAAGAGGGGATAAGACAATGAACTTAATAGAAGAAGCAAGTGACAAAATGTATTCAGGATCTGGGTACAACCCAGATGAAGCCACCTTGCTTATTTGGTCACTATATCTCCATGATAAAAGACCTGCTATAATTAGTAATCCAAACCAACTGTTTGGAAATCTCTTGGTTCAACGAGTAGGGGATACCAACCCTATGGAGACATCATAATTGAACATAAATTTGGAAAAATTTACCAAAGCATGGATCAAAAAATTGATTAAGGAAAATGACAAAATAAAGGAGCTAGCAAATGAAAGAGAAAAAAAATCTTCCTCCTCCACATCAAAGTTGTACTCCCCATGGCTTGAAAATGATAAGAGTGCTTGATGCATTGGCTAATGCAGCCTATTGGAAGAATTGCCATCTGAAATCCTAGGGGAAATGCAAAGAATTAGAGAAAGAAGTGAAAACCATCAAATATAACACTGTATCTGAAATGATCAAAGAAAGATTCAACAAAATGATGAAGTGTGTTGATGAATATTGGAAACTATTCAAACAGACACACATTGCATTGGTGGAGAATGAATGATTGCAAGGGAGAATGATCGAGAAAAGAGAGGAGCTCCTAGATAAGAAAATCATGAAAGGACAAATATTGTTGACATGTAACCAGCTAGTAGATTCACATAATGGATATCATAATAGGCTTAGGGAAGATTTTGACTGCTTTGATTCAGTCTTGACAAGTCATAATGACCTTGGAAATCTGTGAGACTATGATGATTGGAAGGAAGAGCTTGTTGGGCTTCTAACTGTGGCGTTGCAAGAAATCAATGACAAGGATATGGTTTTACAAAAAGCTCATAAGAAGCTCAAAAAATAATGTATATGGATTATGATATGAAATAAGTGATCTCTAACATGGACACTTATGCTCAACATGAGTACTTCCATCACCTCTCTGCAATCAATTTGTCTATTAGCCAAACTATAGATGTATTAGATGCAATGGGACAACCATCAGAGTAAGAACGCCAACCAACAACATGATGAGCACCCTATCATGGAGTAGAAGCTTTGAATAGATCTTAGGTGGTCACGGGATTCTGCTTGGAGATTAATGGATCGGTGCATTCACCTGCGGCATTATTATATTTGAGTTATGTTTAGTTATCAAATGCCATGAATTTTTGTAACGGGTTTGTAGCTTGTTGCCACTCATATATAAGAGAGATCAAGACCCGAATAGGAGATCATCACATTATTTTTAATTAGACTTTAGAGTAGAAAATAGTAAGAAGATAGATTGCACCAATTCACCCATCCATCTCATATCATAAACTATTGTTATAATGCATATC
The DNA here is from genome assembly GCA_007115665.2 of Sequoiadendron giganteum. Taxonomy (NCBI): domain Eukaryota; kingdom Viridiplantae; phylum Streptophyta; class Pinopsida; order Cupressales; family Cupressaceae; genus Sequoiadendron; species Sequoiadendron giganteum. Next base: position 374,155,531 of record CM021108.1, on the reverse strand, counting down.
ATTTGAAGATCAATACAATGGAGAAGGTTATGCATAATTACTGATTTTCTTTCGAGTGTTCAACTATTGTGGATTCATATGCTTATATCATATATGTTATTAAATTATTTGGCTATCTCCAAAGTGGTTGTTTATGTTATTCAAATTGAGTTTGTGGAAGTACATTGAATTTTTTAGGAATAGGGGCTGTGACCATGGGGTTTTAGATTTATTTATGGATATGATCAAGTGGTAATGTGGGCCACAAAATGGATCTGGTCACACAAATCTCTACAATTTGTGCTAATCATAAAATTAAATGTATTGTATTTTTGCAGTATGTGGGATGTGGGTGAGGTGTTAGTTGGTGGATATTGAGCAAGATTTTTAGTCCCAACTGAACAAAAGCTAATAGTTCAACATCTATAACTTAGAAGCTCTACCAAGAAGTAAATATAATGAGCTACAGTTCAACATCCATAACTTGGAAGCTCTACCAAGAAGTAAATATAATGAGCTAACAGTTCATCACCTTATAGTTCATATTTTAATTGTGTTAAAAGTAAAACTTGAACATGTACTTAGTGATTCATCACTCAACTCAATGCTTAATAACATTTTAACAATAGTATTAGTAGCATATACAACAATGAACATCAACAATCATTTAATGCGTATCTAGTATTTGAAACCACTAACTTTTTCTTCAAATGATAAAATAAATAATACAGATAATTGAACATAATCACATTACTGAAGTATGAATTTGAGCTTTTTTATTGATTTTCACATGAAGGAGTACATAGAGGCATTGGCAATGCAAAATCTTGCCAATGCCCAAAGATAACTCTGTACAGAGCTAAGTTGGAACTTTGAAACTCATATTATCAAAGATTCAAAAATCAAGTCACTGTATCACCTTTTCTAGAAACTTCCACTCTTCAGGTGGTGGAATTGCCATTTGTTCTAACTAATGTTGTTTGACTTAAAGTTTTGTTAACATTTCATGATTGTAATTGAAAGTGGAACTTGTCTTGAATTCTTTAGTCAATTTTGCATTCAAGGTTATCAGTGTTTTGATGGAATCCAAATAGTTCACCACATCTGGGTTTTGAGGAAACTGGTCCAAATCAATCTTCCTTGCACCCTCCATCTTCTTTTTGAAATCATCCTTTCCAATGAATCGGTCATTTGTGTCAAAATCCTCTGGAAAACCAAGATCTGTGAAGCTCCTTACCTTTTCATCCACCACCTTCATCTTGTTTGCAACCAAAACCAAATATTCCTTTGTTCCATGCATTCTCAAACACTTTTAAATAATAGATGACAACTTCATTGAGGTAGCAATCCGATTAGTAAACCCTTTTGATTTCAAATCATTATCACTGGCTTTGTAGATTGTTTGTAGAACTTGATTTGTAGATTTCTCTAATTCCAACACATTTTTGTTGTCCACTAAATATTTTTTTAGATTCTTATAATGTTGTTTGATAGCATCAATCAATTAAAACATGTCACACAAACGATCAAACCTTTGCATTATTTCATTGCAGATCTTTTATTTCATATGCCTCATTGTTTCTCTACAAAATGCAGATAACTTATTTTGGCAAGACTTAATTTCATTTTTTGCTTCCATCAGCTCTATCTCCAATCTTTCATTTATTTTTCTCTCTTTCTCCAATTTTTGTTCCCACTGTGCATTTCCATTCACAATGCTTAGTCTTAATTTTTCTGAAGTGGATTTTTCCTCATCATATTTCTTGTTGCTCTCATCTAGCCTTTGCTTCAGGTTATTCATTTCTCTCTCATTTGGTTTATCCTCTTTGCTTGTTGATGTAGAGGCAGATTTTTTTATTCTTTTTTCTAAGTCATTGCTCTTGTTATCTGTTGCTTTCCTCTTTGCTTTCTCATTTGCTAGGTCTACCTATAACTTTTATATTTGGGTTTGCAACCTTTTCTTCTCTCTATCTTGATTTAGCAATGATGTGTACACCAATTCATTGTTCTTCTTTGATACATTAATTTTGTCAGTATTTTTTAGTCTAGAAAAATCCAATTGAAATTTGGACACCTGGTATTCAGATTGATCCATCTGATTTGTTGGTTTATTTTGAACTATGGGAACAATAATTGTGCACTCCTTGATTTCTTTATTTGTGTCAAATTTGGGTAATACCATGGTTGTTGTAGGCTCTGTAGTTACATAAGACACACTCTCCATCAGTTTCTTCTTTTCCTTTTTATACAAGTTTGATTTATTTTTAAACTCTTCAATGAAATCATAACTTGGGGATGCAGGAACAATGGAATGCTTGAATGGTGAAGGAATAAGATTACTTTTAGTTGCTAATGATGTCGTAGCCACACTAACTGGCAGTGGGGGAGTGCTTGGAAATAAATCCTTTGTGGTGGATCCATTGATAGTGTGACTTGGACCTGTTAAAATCCTTTGCCTCTTTTGTATGCTTTGATCACTTGGTATTTTTGTGGTATCTTGTATTATTTTCCTCTTGTGTGTAATTTTTTTTTGTAGCACATGTTGACCACTACTAGTAATACTACCCATACCATCACCACCAGAGGCAGGGCCAGTTGCACTAAGCTCTCCACCATGGGCATGCCCTAGTTGTGATTGTATCTAACCATGAGGATGAGGATTAGAAGCTCTAACAAATTGAATTGTTTTGGCTCTACTTGTATTCCCTTGGTCTACTGTATTAGCTCCAAGGCTAGATTTATCAATTGGTTTTCTATGTTGTACATCTATTACTATAGGAATTCCTTGTCCTTGGGACCCCAAACCACCACCTTCATAACCCATTTTTTTAGCTATGGATGCTCCTAGAGTATATGCTTCTTTTGTGGCATCACTTAAACTAGATTTGATATGGCTTTGTTCTACTTCTTCCCTCTCATCATTAGATTCATCATCGCTTTCTTTGTTTCCATGTTCATCAGGATGTTCTATATTCCACAATTTGCTAAACTCTTTATCTTCTTCGTTATCTCTATACTCTGCAAGAGCTCTTGGATCACCTAGCTCCTTCCTCATAAACCAAAAGGCAGTAATTTTTTATCGTGACCAATTTTTATCAGTAACTTCCTTTTCTAGAGAACCTTGAATTTTTACTCTACTAGATGGTTTATCACCATTTTCATAAAAATTGTTGTATGTCCTGATTGTCTTTCGGTGCAATTCCATAATTTCTGCTGAATTTTTTTCAAAAGAAATACCATTCTCAGCAACACTTTTCTCCATTTCTATTTTGACCTCATCCCAAGAATCCTTGTTTCTCAAGTTTTCAAGCAAGGGTTTACTTTGATGTTGAATTCTACTTGCAACATTCTTATTGGCCACAATCATTGATTTAATGATTTCACATGGATCATACTGCTAGTGATAGATAGCATCAAAATAAAAAAAATTCAAAAGATTATGTGCCACACTAAATGCTTTTCTCTCGAAATGTGAACCCTCCACATGAAAAGGTAAAGAAGGAAATAAGGTCTTCTTTTGCTGACTGAGAAAGTGTAGTTCATCAGCACTCTGCATCCGCCTTACATATTCCAAGACAAAAACCCTTTGTCACATGTATTGGAAGTTTGTATGGCTGTACTCCCGATCCATAAAATCTTAGCATAATATATTATTTCATTAAGTACCAATCAACCAATTGCATTTCTTTTCCTAGTTTAATGCAGTTTCTACATGACATAGGCAATCTAGGCATTGGAGTATTTGTAATTGCTTGATTCAATGGAGCCAAAAAGTAGTCTACAAAATGATTGTAGTTCCTTCGAGAATCATGCATCCTTATCTCAGTGGTCCATTCATATACTGGAGCCATTTTCTTTTCCTCAGTATTACTATAGGGTTGAATCTAAAGCTTGTTGGTCTGAAACATTCTTCTAAATTTGAATAGAAAAAGATAGCACAAGTAGGTTGTGAACCTAAATGTCTTGGTGGAACCTGCTTTAATCATTAAAAATTGTTTATGAATGGATTCTACAATGTGTTGAATAAAATTATATTTGACATGTTGAACACCATAATGGATATTATATACCATTTCAAGGAGACTTGCACCCATTTCCAAATTGCTATCCAGACCGAGGAAAAAAGCATGGAAATAGTATCCTGGACCCATGGTTTAAAAATATCCAAATTATAAGGAGGCTTATGACCACCTTTCAATTTGTTTCTATCCTAAACTATTTTATTTAAGAAAGCATTTTTCTCCCTTTCTTCCACTACTTTATAATCACTAGCAAGATTTTCTAGGTCAATGCGAATGTTTCCAAATTCTTCGGTTGTAAATCCCAACACTTTTCCAAGTTCTTCTGCATTAATGGATCACAATTATTCTTTGCTATCTTTATTAACAATTTCTCTTTTGTTATCATCATAATTTTGGGCACAGACCATGATAAATTTTGGGCAAGGGAAGACCTCATGTAACATCATGCGCCCTAATCCAGTTACCTACGGTGCATTGATGCTATTAATTTGCATTTTATTTGTAGCCTTATTATGGGATGAAAATCTAAGTTTTGAGGTATGCCTACCATAGATTTCAGGATCATAAATATCATGGTACCCATCAGTGAAACCTGGGGTTTTAAGTAATTATGCATAATGTGTTTATTTATCGGACATTGCTCTAGTGGTATTGGTGGTAGACATGCTTATACAATTTGAAGTTGTGAAATTTGAATTCCCTAATAAATATTAGTCCTCTTTAGTTTTTCTTAATTCTTATGTCTCTAAACCCAAACTTCAAAGTTTGACAAAATAAGATTTTAAGAAATGTCAAACGATGAAATGTAGTCGTAGGAATTCTTTCACTTACCCAGATTTTGAGTCCCGACTCTTGAAAAGATTAATGCTGACAATCGTGGAAACTGGAATGGATTTGTTGGAAGTGGAACCATGTTACTATGGAATCCAAAACAGGGTGGTGCACTGCAATGAGCAATTTGAAGACTGAAATCTCCTCATGTGCTGATCCTCTCACTTAAAAAAAACACTTGACACTTAGCAGTACAAAGTTCTTTTTTCTCGAAATTGGAACAATAAAGTGAATGAAACGTCTTAGGTCTACATGTTGCAAATTCTAAATTATTGATCTTTCTAAATTTAAAGGTTATAGGGTGATTCTGGAGGTTTAAGTTCACAAGCCTATCGCTCTGTGCATTTCATTCCGGAATGCAACTACAACCATACATCAAATGTTCATCGAATGGTTGAAACTTGAGTAATTTATGATATTAACTTAAAATAATAAACATGACACGTGTATTTTAAAGTTATTTTAAACTTTAGTGCGCTAGGATTGACATCAAGGCCAACTTTCAAGGGGTTGGTAACTTAACGTTTACAAAGAACTTACAAAAAGATGAATAATGATATTGGGAACTGGGGGAGAAGGTCAACGACAAATTAGAAATCAATAATGACAACTTTTAATGTTTATAATGTTTTTTGTCAATTTGATGGCAACTTTCTTTTTTTATTTGTATTGCTTTATGTTTTAATTTTAAATCTGCATGCAATTATTTCTTAAATAGATATACCACAAAAATATACCACACTTTGATTTTATGATCAATGCAAATTATAGAAATTTGTGTGACAAGATCCATATTATAGCCTACATTGCATCCATAAACACATTTAAAATCCCGTACTCGTAGTCTTTCCCCCATTCCTAACAGAATTCAATACCATTGGCCTAACAATGCTTCATCGGCAGAACCCCCATCACAACCCCGTCGATGGCCCGATGAAAATAGATCACAACCTAGTATCAATGTAACAACACTCTATCGGGCTAACTCATAAGGTGCTCTCCCTGATATACTGATAGAGTCAACAAAAGTAAGCACATCGCTGTAACACATAAACATCGGTGGAACGAATGATTGAACTCCCCGATGGCCCGATATAACCATGAATTATCAAGTGCATATTGCATAAAGTATATTACTTAATTTCTTAAAGGAAAAAAACTGATTTGAATATATTAATAGACACTGAAGTTCTGAACTCAAAAAATAACTCTTGACTGTAAGTGTAAATGAATAATGAAGAATAACACAACAAAACCATTTATTTTATTGCAACTGAATTACAATGTCACATTATTACATATCTTTTTAAAGACGAGTAGTTGTAGAGTAGACAAGCTCCTGTTTTGTATAAATAACATATGTCAGTGTGCCACTTTACATAGACACAATTTAATAATTTATTCCAAGTTGTTGCTCATTACAATGGATTACAAATTGATTCCAATTTCCAAGCTTCTACTGCTTACAACTTACTACAAATGTAACTCCATGATTCCAAGCTTCTGCTTGTGACAACATAATACAAATGTGGCTCTAAAAATAAATTCATGATTCCAAGCTTCTGCTGGTGGATTTGCCAATCATGTTGGAGGAAAGGGGGTTCTAATCATTCCAAAGAAATGGGAGTCATGAAGATACAAAATGTACTTATCCCCTTTGAGAACCAGAGTCATGCAAAAGATGTAATACAAATGTGTCTCTGAAAATAAATGCATGGGGCTTGCCAGGAAAACCATGTTGGGGAATAGGGAGCTGTGAAGATACAAGAGGAGTAGTAAATCTACTCCCATCTTTTGCACGCAACTTCCATTCACTGGTGTAGCACTTATCTCCATCAGAGATCCTCATCTTGGTTCAAAACATGTCTGATAAGTCAAGTTAACCAAATCAACTTCTTTCCAATTCCACCTATTCTGAACTTGAAAGAAATTCATCTTTTACTGAATACTCTGTAACTACATAACTGTAGGCAGGAGAATTTACAGTATCCCCAATAATACCACATCATCTTCATCCAGAATCCTTATTAACCCTAGAAAGTGAAAACCCTTATGACACTATCCACTATTCACTATCCCTATTTATGGGCCACCAGTGCCGCTACCAGCTTGGGTATAATGATAATCATGATTCGTGTACAATTAAAATGTTTAATTTGATTGACGTCTGGCTACACGCAAACTGTACCTCAAGCTGACAAGCTGTCAAAATCACCAGTGCCACTCAAACAATATGAAATCACTACAAATCTTGTTTCATTAAAGCTATGAGCTATCCAAGAAATTGCCTCAGATGTTCATATCACATATGGCATTAATCTCCACCATTGCCAGCAATAGCAGTATGACAACCACACTTTCTTCAAAAAGATTGAGAATTTCAATTAAATGAAATGTACAATGTCGAGGCATTGAAAAGATAGAATGAGTGATGAGCGATGAGCCTTGATCTCACCACATGTCTGCATCTAATGGTTCTAGTGTTATTCCTAAGGTTTCAACTTGTAGGTCTAGTGCTTTAGATATTTACTTATGGAATGCAACTACAACCGTCCATTGAAAATTCATCGAATGGTCGTGGTTAGATTGATTTCCGTTGAAATTTAGCTACAGATATGGAATATCCTTCACACTATTATAAAATATTTTATAAGGTTGATAATTCAACCTTGTTTGGCCTATACATCCTTTGTGTAAAACGTTCTTCCTAGGCGGTCCCTCTTTTAAAACAAACATTTAATTCACGACTTGAATCTTGGTACGATCTCCATAAGGCTGTGAGAGATTTTGCTACAAATAGGGGTTATTGTGCTCATTTTTCTCAAATTGGTTTAGTGCTCTCAAGAAACACCAAGGGGCAATGGAGACTCCTTTATTTCTAAATTCCATGAAGCAACAAAACACTTTTTGTGGTGAAATCACTGAGAAATGACTAAAAGAGATAATGGTGTCCAAGCACCCACTGGTGCTCTAGGTGGTGAAGGGTGTTTTGGGCCAATAATTTTTGCTAGCTACCCACAAGCTCAGGGGGAATTCAGAAATACCCGCTGTGTTTTTGGCAATTCTCATGTACATGGGTGTCTCAAAAGTTCAGGGTAAGAAGCTATGCCAAATGATTTTTCAACACTCTATGTTGGAAAATATCGATGCGGCACTAGACAACATCAACAAAAATTTCATGACCCCTCTACCACTGCACTACTACAAGGATTGTGGGAATGAATGCTTAGTACCAAAGTTTCCCCTGGTGCACTCACTGGACCATGCAGCTCTCAAACATTAGTGGGGGGAGATTGACAGGCGTATTGACTTTCTTTTGAGTGCGGCTGACATTCTCAAAGATCGACCAAAGGGTTGGGTGAAGGTATTTGCGGTGGTCGAAGCTCTCGACGGGGAAAGGTGGTCTTTGAAAAAGGAGGATTGGGAGCTAGGCACTGGTGAAGAATGGGTAGCAAATGACACCAGGAGCTGGGATGAATGAGCAAACCATCTTGCCCATAGTGCCTGCGGTGGTGATTTTTTGATGATTCTGAATGGAATCAAAGCCAAGAAGACTAGTGAGGTTGGCTGCAACAATGCATAATCTGGTGATTGTGGAAGGTCGTCTTGGTTTATGATGGTCTATTTGTAGTCCGTACTTTGTATAAGTGTCCATGTCAATACGCTAAATATTTGGTTCTTTAATGTTTTCTGGAAATGAAGGAATGTACAAACTCTTTTTGATTAATACAGGGTGTTGCCCCATATAGCAACTATTTAACTATAAAAAAACATGTGCTTAAGAGGCTCCTTTACTATTTCCTTAATATTTTGCACCAATTTTTATCAATGGTTCAGTAACACTAGTTCCTTAATATTTCCTTAATATTTTTCACCTTGCTATAGTTCCTTCGATGATTCTGATTGTTCCTTAATATTATTTTGGTTGTTATAACTAAATGATTTAATAAGTAATAAAATCTCAACCATTGATTTCTTAAAATCTAACGGTTCTAGTGTTATTTCAGAGGTTTCAATTCACAAGCTTAGTGCTTTCAAGATTTATTTCTAGAATGCAACTACAATCGTCCATCAAAAATTCATCTAACGGTCATAGATTATATTAATTTGCACTAACATCTAGCTTCAAAAATAATAAATATGTTGACACTTGTTTGCATTCCAGACTCTTTATGAAGGAATTTGAATGTACAAAAAATATGTCTTGGAATTTGATATTTTCACCAACCACGCTGATTTTTTATTGGCATATCCGTTTATTTTGCCACTAAATTTTTTTATTAGTTTGAGATTATGTTTAAATTGCTAATGAAAATATTTTTTTGCTTTGAAAAAAGTTTATTCACCAACATTTTTTTTTTTCTGTTTTGAAAATAGGGTTAATTCGCCAACATAAAAAAAAAAAATCGTTTGAAAAAAGGTTTTAATCGCCAATGAAAAATATTTTATTTGTTTAAAAAAAATTGCAATTCGCCACGATTTTCCACAGACTTCTAGCGATTATAAAATATTCGCCAATTAGGATTATATTTTTTTCCTGAAAAACGAAAAAATTCGCCAATAAAAATATTTTTATCGGGAATTATATAAGATTCACCAAGATTTTGCACCTTCGCCAAGGGGGGGGTTTCTTAAAGTTTTCCTTGATGTCAACACTTGCCATAATCTGGTTGCATCTATCTCTCTCCTTGGCCTATATAACCAAGGCATTTCTTTTGTAATCTCAATTCTCAAACTAAATATGACTTTGCTTTTGCATCCTCATAATGCTATTTTTCTTCTGGAGCATATTGCAATTCTCTCGTGGAGACTAACTCTGTGTTGATAATTTGATCTTGTGTCATTTGCTTTCACAATTTCATATCTATTTATTTGCACTAGTTTTCTGGGTTATTCATTTTTTTTAGATTCTAACATGGTATCAGAGTAGTTCTAGTGCAATGTAGATTGTAGTTTCTTAATTTGAGAGTTTTTTTGGGGGGGGGATAATAAGCTTTGTTGCAATTTTTTTCAAAATCCTATATGCTCTTTCTTACGTTTTCAAACGATTTGAAGAATCTGAAAGGATTTATGAATATATTGTTAAAATTTTAGGTTTTAGCATGCCTTTGCTTGACTTAAGTAGCTGATTGAGCCTTTACAAGCCGTTTTTTCATTTTCAGGGTCATTTTGTATTGTTGGGAGCAATATTTTACACTAGCTCTACATTTTCTGTATAATTTAAAGAAAATCCGCCATCTGGGTTTTGTTCGTGGCAGAAAAAAAATCATTTGGGTCATTGCTAGTTTTTGCATCCAAGTTATATATTTTGCAGAAATTGAATGCCAATGCTTCAACAAACCCCCTCTCTGTTGACAGTTGTAGATTTGAAGGTAGTTTTCAAACACTTCATTCTCACTCATACTGGCTCTGTTTCTCAAGATTTTTTTTTTATTTGGGATATTTTCTTGTGCTCTTTGCACTAGTGCGGACATTTTTTGGTTTGATGCAATGATTTTTCAGAAATTGTAGATTCTCACCCATGACACTGCATAGTTCTCGTTTTGGGAACTTCAAAGACTCATAACTTTCTCATACGATCTCAGATTGAGGTGATTATTTTTTTGGAAGTGCATGATTTTTTGATTAGATCGTAGTGGTGTTGTTAGTTTCACTCAGATTAACTCCATATTTATACTTTCAACATGCATCCAATGTGTGAGAATTTTGTAAAGCATTGAGACAAAAGACCACTAAGTATTATTGCTAGTGGAAGTTGTAAATGCACTAATTATAAAGTGCCAAATCATATTTGATTGGGGGGGTTCTTTCTTTGACTTAAAAGGGGGGGTTGTCTTGTGTATGTTCTCTTCTTTTCAACATATCTTTTTTGCATTTCTTCATCATGGATCAAACAACAATACCCATATTAACTCCTTACGACTACTTTGAGTGGAAATCACGCATAACAATATACTTCAGAAAAGCTGGATTACAGAGGATAACAATGGGACTTGAAACTAAACCTGCTAAAGATGAAGATAAGCCTAAATGGTTTAACAAATGCGATGAGGCCTATGAAACATTGTGTTTGTTTGTTTCTCCTGATTTACTATTCCAGATTGAGTCTTCAAATTCACCAAATGAAATCTAGACAAAGCTAGAAACACTATTTGGCACACAAGATTCAATGAGGGGTCATATTCTAGAAAATGAACTAATTAGTTTAAGTCCAGGCAATTTCAACACAATTCAAGATTTTTTCATAAAATTGAAATCACTAATGCTGCAGTTAAAATAATGTGGTATTGATAAGAAAGATGAACAACTGATTCTTAGTATTCTCGCTAAACTAAGTTCATAATATTTTGTCTTTGTTTCTACCTTCTATGCTACTAAGGGTGCACTTGGGACATAGTTCACTATGCCATCTTTGGATGATTTCACCATCTCTCTCATACATGAACAAGATAAACTAATCCAGATGGGCACTCTTAAATCCTCTAAGTCACATGCCCTGTCTGTCAACCAAGGTACAAAAGAACAAAAAGGACAAAGTAGTAATAATAAGGATAAGAAACAAAAGAATAGCAAGGAGAAAAATGATCAGATTCGAGTTGCTTCAAAAGCAACCAATGAGACCCAATATTCTAAGGGCGAAAAGCCTAAGAAAGAGAAGGTCAAATGTGCCTATTGTAAGAAACTCGGTCATGATGAGCACAAGTGTTTGAAGAAACAAGTGGATCATTTGACACACATTCTTGAGAAGAATAATCTCAGTGTTCTTGATTCCATCAAAAGAGTTCAGAGGAGGGTTCTCACAAGGCCAAAGAAAACAGTAAGGGGAAAGGAAAGGGAAAGGCCCTTGTAGCTATTGCTTACCCACATCCACATGGGTTCTTGATTCAAGTGCTTCACACCACATGACTTCAACTAATGATGAAATTGAATCTATGGAGCCATGCTTTATGCATTCCTTTCTGATGGGTGATGCCACTCCACTTGAGGTATGTGGGAGAGGTTTTGTTGATATGGGGGATGGCACATTTTAGGATGTTCTTTGTGTGCCATCATTATCAACTAATCTTCTATCTATCTATCAAATCACTCACATAGGTACAAGTAAGAGAGTTGAGTTTACTCCTGATTTAGTGGTGATCCGTGAGATGCAAAATGATTCTACAGTTGTAGTTGGGAGAGCGGATCATTAGTCTCAACTTTATTTGTTCTCTCACTTTGTTCCCAATCCCCCCTCAATTGTTCTACTCACTCATTTAGATGATGTTAGTAATTTATGGCATCAACGGTTTGGACACTTGAACTACCGTTATTTGTAGTAGCTCAACAAATAGGATATGGTTAAAGAATTTCCTATAGTTCATTTTTCTAAAGGTGTTTGTCATGGTTGCATACTTGGAAAACATCCTGAAGAGAAGTTTGACAAAGGAAAAGATTGGAGAGCCTCACATCTTTTGGAGTTGGTACATAGTGATTTGGCAGGGCCATTTCAACAACCATCTTTCAGTAAATCTCGATATGTTTTGACATTCATTGATGATTTCTCCAAGTACACCCTTGTGTACTTTCTCAAGCAAAATTCTAAAGTTTTCGATTCATTCTTGGAGTATAAGGCTTTTGCAGAGAAACAAACTAGAAAATCTATCAAAGTTTTGCATATTGATAATGGGGGGAATGTGTCAACTACATCTTTGTATAGTATTGTGCTTCAAGGGGAATTGATTTGTAGCATACAGTCCCCTATAGTCCTGAAAGAATGGAGTTGCAAAATGAAAGAATTGGTCCTTGAAAGAGATGGCTAATTGTATGATTCACTCCAAGTCTTTGCCACCACCTTTCTGGGTAGAAGCAATTAACTGTGCATGTTATATCCAAAACCACATTCCCCATAAAGCTATGAAGGAGGTAACTCCTTTTCAAGGTTGGACTGATCGAAAACCATCAGTTAAGCACTTTTGAGTGTTTGGCTCTAATGCATGGGCTCACATTCCAACAGAGAAATGTAAGGCTATGGATTCACAGAGTAAGCCTTGAATATTTGTTGGTTACCCAGATGATGTCAAAGGCTATAGGCTTCTTCATACTAGCAAAAATGAGTTGTTATTGAGAGGAGTGTTCAATTTGAGGAGAGTACTTCTATTCCTTCTCTCGACACTTCTACCACCATTAGCTTGGAGTCCTTGTATGATGATGATAGTTCTTCAGAGGTTCATAATACTTTAGATCATGATGATGAGTCTTCTTCCTCCACTTCAGATGATGATAGTGATCACGAGGATGCACATAGTTCATCTTTAGAGGATGATGATTCTCCTCTAGATTCTCCTCCTTCTCCAGCCACAGGGCCTCTTTGGGCTCATCAGACTTTGCAGTCAGCAGGTGATTGGGTAGGGGATCCATCAAATCATAGGAGAACAAGGTCATATTTTTAGGATGCTCCACATGCCTTTCTTGCTTCAACTTCTGATCCACAAACTTTTTAGGAAGCTTCTGGTGTCCCCAAGTGGGATGCAACCATACAAGAAGAGTTCATTTCCTTAGAGAGGAACCACACTTGTGATCTTGTCCCACTTCCTAAGGGAAGGAAATTTGTTTGATGCAAGTGGGTTTATCAAACAAAATATGCAGCAGATGGGTCAGTTGACAAGCATAAGGCTCACTTGGTTGCCAAAGGATTCTCCCAAGTTTCGGGGATTGACTACTCTGAGACTTTTGCGCTAGTCGCCAAAATGAATTCCATTTGACTTGTTCTTGCCATAGCTGCAACACATAGATGGGATGTTCATCAAATGGATGTGGAGAGTGTTTTTCTTCATGGTGATCTTCAGGAGGAGATATACATGGAGCAACCACAAAGGTTCATTCAAGATTCTTCAGTTGTGTGTCATCTTTGGAAGTCTCTTTATGGCCTCAAACAGGCCCCTTGGGCTTGGTCTGCCAAGATGGACTCCTTCATTTTGATAGTGGGGTTCATTCGATGCCATTTTGATCCTAATGTCTACATATTATAGTAGGATGATACTCACACCTTCTTGGTTCTCTATGTTGATGACTTTTTGATCATATGGATTCACTCATCCACCATTCGAGCGGTGAAAACTACCCTTCATGATAAGTTTTCGATGTCAAACTTGGGCTTGTTGCACTACTTCTTGGGGATTGATATCACTCAGTCTTCCTCAGGGTTCACTCTTGCACAGTCTAAGTATGCACTTGACATGCTCCAAAGGTTTCACATGGTTGATTATAAGCCTGCTCTAACTCCATTTTTGTCAGGGATCAAACTTGAGGCTAAGTGTTCTTCACCCTTGGTTGATGGCACTTTGTATCGACAACTTGTTGGTAGTCTCATTTATCTGACTCATACGAGGCTTGACATTTCATATGCAGTAGGCATGGTCTCTTGATTCATGTAGGAGCCACATGAGTTGCACTGGAAAGCAACTAAGTGGATTCTTCACTACATCAAGGGTACTCACAATTATGGGATTCATTATGCAGTGGCATGGATTTTGCTTTGGAGGGACACACAGATTTAGATTGGGCAGGTGATTCTCAAGATCACATGTCTACTTCAAGGTATTGCTTCTCCCTTGGTTCTAGTCTAGTTTGTTGGTCGAGCAAGAAGCAGTCTGCTATTTCTCTTTCATCTACAAAGGCTAAGTATCGAGGATCAGTTAATGTTGCTACTGAGGCCATTTGGCTTCAAAACATTCTCACTGAGTTTGACATTCCCTTTCAGAAGCCTGCATTCATCTATTGTGACAACCAAAGTGAGATTCAGATCTATTGGAATCCAATCCATCATCAGCAAACCAAGCACATCAAGATCCACATGCACTACATTTGAGAGATAATTCATAGTGAGATCATTGATCTCAAGTATTGTCCGACATTAGATCAGACTGCAAACATCTTCACCAAACCCTTCCTTGAGAGAAAGTTCCTTCATTTGTGAGCTTTGCTTGGGGTGTGGTTGTTGTCATCCATGGGGGGGCCTTCTTAGTCCTTCTTTTCTTCTTTTCTTCTCTCTTTTGGGGAGGAGTTTTATCCCACTAGGTTTTCTCCTTTTCTTTGGTTGTGAGAGATTTTTTTGCATTGCATTTGTACATGGGTACCTAACATGGCCTCATTTTCCAAGACCCATCTTCTTTTACATCCTCCCAAGTTGTGCTTAAGGGGGGTGTTAGTGTAGGTTTTTATTTCCTATATTCCTAGGTTTTTCCTACACTTTAATTAAGCTTGATTAGGCTATATTATGTGAGTATTATTCTATGCATACTCACCTTGTTAGTGTGAAAGGGGTACTTTATCTAACTAGTTCATTCTTGACTAGTTCTCCACTAAAGTTCTCTTCACACTAGCTTAACTTTACATAGGGATAAGGTGGTTGAGCCTTTAATGACATGAGTTGTCATACCTCATAGGATGCCAACATTTGTCATAATCTGGCTACATCTATCTCTCTCCTTGGCCTATATAACCAAGGCATTTCCTTTGTAATCTCAATTTTCAAGATGAATATGTCTTTGCTTTTGCATCCTCATAATTCTATTTTGCTTATGGAGAATTTGCATTACTCTCATGGAGACTAAATTTGTGTTGCTATTTTGATCTTGGGTCATTTGCTTTTACGATTTCATATCTATTTATTTGCACTAGTTTTATGGGTTATTCATCTTTTTAGATTCTAACAAATCAAAGAATAATCATATCAATAGATGATTCTATTCAAGAGTGTATTCTCATTAATTAAAAGGGTTTATAATAAGAGTTTACTCATGTCAATACTTTAACTTCGTATTAAGAGTTTCATGCAGTTAATCAAGTAGCAACTCTAACTCACTAGCTAATTCCCACCTATGTCTCCATACATATAGTATCTCTTAAGCTCAAGTGATTTCCTTAATCACATAGGTGAGTCTCAACCTCAATATACCATAATCTTATGATAAAGTCATCAACCAATGACTAGTATGATTGTATAGGTTTACTCTAACCCTATATATTCCAATCAGGACCCAATGTACAACCCAACCCAGTAAGTTATTCCCAACCTATAGGTATCAACAAGTAGTTGAGTGCATATCCTAGGAGTAACCCGCTAGCTATATAGTATAATCAAATAACTTAGCTATGAGTAACCCTTAAGCTACCCTTGTTTAATCATATGGATAGTATATTAATACATATGACAAATAATTCCTCCTATTACAGAGTAATTACAAGCACTTCACAAAACAGTATAAACAACTTATGCTTCCTTTCAAAGCAAATACTATTTTCCCCTAAATGCAAGTATTTATAATAAACTAAATAAAGCATCCATGAAATAATCTTTCATAAGCTAAGAAAAATAAATGAAGATTATCCTCATGCTTGTGATCAGTTATCCAGTTGACTAGTTGATGCACAACTTCCAAAAGGCAACAACTAGCTTTACTTTGACTTCACAATCAATGCCTCTATAAAGCCTTCCTCACAAGTTGACAATTTTACTCCTCTTGAAATGATGAAATTCTCTCACAAAATACTCAAGCTCACTTAGAATATAGTGGAATAATGCGGTTAAGAAGTGCAGATGGATTTGCAAATAGAGAGCATAAGAATACTTATGGAATGCCTCCCAAGAGAGAGATTGCTTCTCTATTTATATAGCAGCAAGGATACTCCCTAGCCTACAGAAAAGGCATGAGAATTGACAACAACATCCATGCAAAACAACTCACTCAACTCAACTAAAAGGTGGTGCATAAACAAAGAGTGTACTCAACATAGAATGCCACAGATTGACCTTATTTGTTGACAATAATATATGACTATTTCAAATAGCACATGTTCAAAAGGTGACATTCAAATTGCTCTCAAAATGAACTTATAGCAATCAAAACTTCTTAATATGGTGCCAAGCAAGCAACCATCTCCTTATAAGTTGGCATGACTTTAACTCTTTTGAAATAGTCTATGTTTATCAGGCAACATCTATACAAATTCGACTTCCATACTTATTGCATTGAGAGTACTATATGGTGGTGCAACCTAGACTTAGTCTACATGATTCTTGAAATGATATTTGATTCGTTACAAATGTTAACATAATAACATTCATTCCCATGGGCCTCTCTTATTGTTGACTTGATCTATTGCTTTATGTGTGGTATACACATATCTAGGGTTGCGCCTCATTTTCTTTGCAACATAAATACTATATCTTGTGTTGGCTTAAACACTTATTTCCCACCTAATTATGTGAAAATTTACACACCAAGTAGTTTTAATATTATCATATGTGTATATAACGCACTATCATAATGCTAATACATGTGGTATATGCATTGCGGTAGTATTCACTTTGATGTGAAAAACATGTGGCTCATCATGTCTATAAGGCTATTCTATGTTTCATTCGGCCTTTATACATTGCCAATATATATAATATATATGACCTATGTTTATGTTAATAAATTAGCCTCAAAACATAACATATGCTAATCGATCTCCAAGCATAAAATCAATATATACTTATGCTTTTATGAGATGCGCCATGACTCGTATACCACACATTTTCAACTGTATAGCAAGTATTAAATAGATATATATTTATAATACATATTACATATATATTCATATATATATACACACACCTCTATATGTGCACTAATGCTTACATTTGTATATATATATATGTATATGTGTATATATATGCAATCCCATATATATATATTCTATAGTCATATGATAATCAAATATGTATGTATTTGATATTTGAATGATATGACCAAGTTAACATTCACATAATAATAATAGTATATATGTACACACACTCCTCTATTAATCATTTACTCTTACATGTGTATATATATATACAAACATATATATATATTATATAGCAACATGATAATCAAGTGATCCATTCAATATCCAAATGATTATGACCACACGATTATATTCATAATAGCATCATATATACATATATGCATATTTATACATATGTCGTCATATTCATATTGATAGCCCATTATATCCAACATACACGTATGTTGACATATGCATATATAAACATATATGCATATATCCCAAATACTCATTCAATCTACAATCAAGCATAGCACATAAGGAAGAACTCACAAGCTCAAACAAATAAACATCATCCAAGCATGCATTCAACAATAATCAAGACCCTTAATAATGCAAACACATCATTCTAAGGATGACTTACCAATTCCCAACACTATGTCTAGACTCAACCATTCTATTATGAGTGTGTGTAGCTCAGATAGGTTACGTTACTGGTTACCCGACCAAGATCTTCTCTTGAGTGATACTTCCCCTCCACCTAGAGGAATGAACCTGTCCCTGCAACTAGCTCAACACACTTGCAATGGTAGTTAGACGTTCACAATAAATCCATATGCATCATAAAATTAAGTATATTCATATAAAAATACATGTTCATCATCAATGTAAACATAATTACTCTTTCAAATCATTTATCAACATTTTCACATAATACCTATTTCAGCATCCCATTAATCATACCAAAATCATGATTGCATTTACCATCCTATTTACCTATGAAGGTAAAAGTAAATTGGTAACAACAAGATGAGGTGTAACATGAATTTGCATTTTTCCATGTTTTGAGTGTTGATTATTATAGTTAGTGCCTTTCCAATCAATCTATTTGGAATGGGTGTGAAGAGTTCGTGAGGAATGCAATGATAAAAAATAGGTATGAGAGGTTCACTTGAAGGGAATTGACCTTGAGGTCTTATCGAGTTCATCGTATTTAGGAATGTTAGTCTAAATAATATCTTTATATATCTAGTTATGATATCACCTTTCTAGGATTGACTTATTAACAGTTGGCTTAAGTTTACTTACGCTATTTCACTTTTCTCTCACTTCATATGATTGAGACATGTGTCCTCATCACTTGAGACACTTATTGCATTCATACTTGCTACTTTCTCACACACTTTTCAAGTGAGATCACAAGTGTTGCACCTTTGGATGGGTAGTTAGTCATTCAATCCTACCTTCTTACCTCCTCTACCTTTCCTATATAAGCAAGGATCTCATTGTATTTTATGCACCAATTCTTGTAGCTTCTTTTGGAGAACTTATTAATGCAATTATATCATATTGATATTTGCATCTCTTGGAATTGTTGGTTTGCTTTTATATATTTACAATTTGTAGCTTAGAATCTCTCTTAAAAATTCTTTTGGTTAATTTATCTATTTTTAAAATTTTAATATGGTATTAAAGTAAATTTTGAGAGTTTTGAGTTCACAAATTCTTAATTGAGAGAATAGATTTTTCTATATGATCTTGTAAATTCCTGTATGCTCTTGCATTTTGAATGATTTGGAGAATCAAAAAGTTATTATGAATATTTGTTAACCTTGTATTTGCATATGTGATTTTGGTGATACTTGGTGATTGAAATATTTTATGTTATACTACCAACATTTATGATTGATCTAACACATCCAAAAGGCTTGAGAAAGTCAAGATTGACTTTCATTTCATCTTATTAGGCCACTATATGACACTATAGTGAACGGGGGTTTGAAGCACAAAGTTGGCGAACAAATTTCAAATTGAGCACTTTCAAGCAAAAAGGACCCTACCATTGAGTATAGAGGGTTGAAGAGATGAATTTTGATATATTTTTTTTTCTATTTTTGGTGTTGGGAGAATTTGAGGCAATTTATTTTGCATAGGAGGTTGTATGGCCCCCTGCATGCAAATTGAGGCAATTTATTTATTTTTTATATGTGCTCAATGCATAAGCACTTAGTGCCAGTTCTTAGCACAAAAGTGCTAGCACTAAGGCACCTAGCAGCCAACATAGGGGCTTTAAGCCTTGTAGCTATAAGGTTTCCTGTAAACTACGTGACCAACATATTTCTTGTGAAGTTGTTGGCGGCTAAACAACAATCACTAGATGTTAACTATGAATTGCTTCACCAACCATTGCCCAAATTCCACTTGAGAGTCACCGATTTTTTGCTCCTGTGGCCGCTCAGCTAGCAACACCACCATAGGGTCACTAGTGCTCTCCAACAAGGCCTAAAATAGGTCTTTTTTTGTTTTTGCATAACTTTTACCTTGGGAGGAAAATTCTTGCAAATGAATAATTGAAGGAAAGACGATTCCATCATGAACATAGTGGTATCATAAAAAAATTATTTTGTTCTATTTTATTATTATTTTTGGACTTTGAAGTCATATTTGTAAGCATATTTTGACAAGGCATAACATGCACCTTGATTGTTGAGATTTTGTACTTTTTTTAGTATCAGGATTTCACAAGGAATTCAAATATACATGTAAATTAATATTTGGATTGCCCAGTGTTTTATTTATTTTTTAATATTATGATTTGCAAAAAAATATTTAGGCATCAAATCTTTCACAAACTTGTAATTTTTCTTGTATATAATTTTGGGGAGCCTAAAATAATCAAGGGGGTGTCTTGAACACTTCCACATTTCCTTAATTTTCAACACTAGTAATTTTGGGGATCTAAACTTGAATCAAGGGAGTATCTTGAATTATGCCTTTGAGAAATTCCATGAGTTATGCCCTAAACACTTCCAAATTACTCAATTATTTTCTTCCAACACTTCATTTATGCTTTTATCTTGTTGATAGTAATAATGTATCCAAATCCATGGAAAATCAAATGTGATTATTGTAAGAAGAAAAGGCATACCATGGATGAGTGCATGTTTAAAAAACTTGATGAATTAGAACTTTATTGAGAACTTCATCAGTTAACACAAACTTTGCATTATAAATGAAATCAACTCGTCAAATTCTTCTAATCCAATAATTACAAAAACATCCAGTCTCACTCAAACATCTTGTGAGACACCATTATTTGGAGATAACCAATATAGTCTGATGACATGCATTGTGATCTCATCACCTATTTCTACTTCTAGATTAAGAGTCGCTTCCTTGAGAATTTCTAGAGATTGAGTACACCAAGATATTGTCTTTCCAAATCCACCACATTAGGAAAAATTTCTACTAGATTTTGCATCTTTGTTTGTAGAGTATCACATTGCAGGTTTGGAAACACCATTGAGGACATAAGTCTTCTATTTTATGATATTTCTTTCCCAACCATAGAGTTCAAATACGCTTCATTAAGAGCATCAAGAGATTCTTTGTAGAAGGATGCCACATGGGATTTAGATTGTAGCCATATGCCATTTATTGACATTCCACACATCACATCTTTGATACCTATTCTAAATCAATATTCACATGAAGAATTTGAGTGATTTTTAGAGATTTCATCTAGGTCTTTGAATCACGTGCAAAAATCAGAGACCTTCATCTTACTTCCTACATATTCCTATTTGGAATGGGAAGTCATCTTGAACACATTTGTGGTGTTCTTTCTTCCCAAGGGGAGAAATATTTTTCGTTCATGGATCAACTTCAACTTCCAATATCGAGCATCTACCAACACTACAAACATCATCTTGAGGGGAGATTGCCTGGTTTCTCTTCTCATCTAAGTTTTGGGAGGGCACATTTATCCACATGGGTTCTTTCCTTCTCACATTTTAGGGGTGTCACATAAACCTTCTCCATTTTCTCTCATAAGGGGAGAACATTATTGTACTTTGTGAAAGAATTAGTCCTTGGGGGGTCATAATGAGTCCTTCATCTATCACTTATCTTCTTCACTTGTACATTAACATTGCATCATTTATCTTTTAGAGAGGAGTTTTTTCCCACATAGTTTTTTCCTTTATTCTATTTATGAGAAATTTGTACATGAGTACCTAACATAACCTAGTAGCAGAGGATCATCATCATACATGCATTACTCCCTAAGTTACACTTAAGGTGGGGTGTTAGCTTAAATAGTGTCTTTACATATCTAGTTAGGATATCACCTTTCTAGGATTGAACTATTCACATGTAGCTTAAGTTTACTTAGGCTATTTCATACTTTTGTCTCACTTCATATGGTTGAGACATGGGTCCTCATCACTTAAGACACTTATTGCATGCACACTTGCCACCTTCTCACACACTTGTCAAGTGAGCTCACAAGTGTTGCACCTTTGGAGGGGTATTTAGTCATTTAGTCTTACCCTCTTACCTCCTCTACCTTGCCTACATAAGCAAGGTTCTCATTGTATTTTATACACCAATTCTTGTAGCTTCTTTTGGAGAAATTTTGAATGTAATGATTTCATATTGATATTTGTATCTTTTGGAATTGTTGGTTTGATTTTATGCATTTACAATTTGTAGCTTGTAAGCTTTCTTAAAAAGTTCTTGGTTAATTCATCTATTTTTTGATTTTTAATACAATAATTGGTGGTGGTGGAAAAAGAGTAAGAAGATGGGATGGGATGAGGAAATGAGAGAGAGCTTGTTCCAAAAGGATTTTATCTTTATATTGGATTAACCAAAATATTTTTCCAAATTTGGTTCACTACTACTATGTAAAAGTTGAAAGTGGAGGGACACACACATTGCTAATGTATGGCTTTGTGTACAACCAAATCACTCCTATTCACATTATAAATCAAAATGATTAAGGGAGTGTCTAAGGGATTACCTTATTTACAAGAAGTGTCTTGAATGTGGTAACAAAGTTTGTAATGGGAGTTTGTTATGGTGAGGGAAATGTGGGTTCTTCTCTTGTGAGCCTTTATATAGAGGTTTCATGGTAATGATTGAGTGTTCATTATTATTGTGAGGCCAATATTTGTAAGTGATTGCACTTGTATTGATGTACCTATTTTTGGATTCAAATGATAGTTGATTTGTATGTTTATAATATTTATTTGTTCATTATGATATAATAGCATGAGTAGTGCAAATTCTAATTAAAGTAGTTCAATTTATGAGTATATAATGCTAATTTAGATTGGTCTATGTTTATAGATAATTAAAATCATTATGATAATAGACACACGATTGAGATTAGGTGATTAAAAAATTATATTGATATTTATGCTCATGTGTAAGTATGGGCATGATAGATATAACTCATATATCTTCAAATTTTTGGCAAGCATTTCTCGTAAAACAAGTCAAGGTGACGAATTTACACTCCAAGTGTTAAGGTGTGCCAAGGCAATTACTTATTGTCAATTGTTCTCTTATTGTACCTGTTGGATGGCCTTAGCCTATTCTTCTTTGATAAGTTTAGGTGGGGGTATTTTTTCCCTTAGTTTTTTTAGAGTAGCTTCTACCTAATCCTCCTTGCTCATAGGACACATAAGCATGAGAAGTTAAATTTGACTAAGGTGGAGAGAATATGAGTGATGATCTTTTAAGAATACGAGTTTGAATGCCTTTAGGTTGATCTCAATTTATTGATGATCATGTCCATTGAATGCATGTTTGCTTGAGTTTGATTACCTATTTGAGGGTGTCTTCGTTGGGTTGAGTATTGCTTTATTGATTTAAAGCTATGTTTGGATTGGCTAGAATGTAAGAGGTCTAAAGTTGTGCAAAAATTTGTCTATTTTGTTTGTTTGATTATTTTCAATGATTTGAATATCAATAAAATAAACATTATAAATTAAGCTAATACCGAAATAGAAACTATTAAATAAAAAAATGTGACTAGTCTATTTTTTTGGTATTTTCTTAATTTGTCTTGCAAATAACGTAATCTAAATACTTGAAAGAATCTTACTTTTTATTTTTATTTTTTCTATTTAGTGCGTTTACAAGGAACAAGAATTAAATAATAAAGTGTGACTTCTAGGTTTTTATACTGCAATAGTTTCAAAAAAAGGAAATGACTATTCTAGGTTTTTGTATTAAAATAGTTTAAAAAAAGCAATGATTATGAAGCTATTTGTTGAATTATTTCTTGTAAAATAATCTAACTTCCTACACAAAATATGGAGCTTTCAATTCTAAAGTAATGCAAACCTCTACCTATTTGAGTAATTTATCTATTCTATGGAGATAAACTACTCTAATTTGAATACAAATGCAAGTAAAGTATTCTCAAACTTGGTATACATGCAATCCAATGTGTTAAGAGTGTGGCTATGGTGGCATGTATGTCCCCATTGGTCAAACTAGATTCATTTTTCTCTTCTCTCAACTTTGGAGATTATTCTCAATAGAGGGAAGAATGAAGACACAAATGGAGGTTGGAGGAGTAAAATACTAAACACAAACATTCTTGTAGTGGTTGGATGTGGAGCTTGGAAGCCATCAAATAGAAAACTTGGAGGTTATAGTGTAGAATCTTGTGAAAAGAAGTGGACTTTGAATGCACTCTCCTTAGAATTGACACTTGAGCTTGTTGCTATAGTTGTGTGTGAGGAAGCAAGAGTATGGATTTTCAACAAGAAGCCACTAAAGAAGATCAATGTAAATTCATTTGAGAGAACATTAATATGACTAAATCCAAATTAGGGTGGCTAATTGGGAGTTTTCCTATGTTGGATATCATCCAAGATGAGTTGAACTCAAGTTCGACAACCAAGATTAGTGTAAAAATGACATAATCAAAGGAATGACATAGACAATACTTTAATTCTAAACCATCCATTTTGCATGTAAGGAATCACCCAAGTGATTAGTGAATCATTGGGGTGATTTGAATGAGAAAAATATGTTTCATATAACTTATAAGGTAAAATATTAATTTTTAAAAGACAATCAAGCTTGCAATCATAGTAGTGACTAGCAAATATGAAAAAAGGCAAGGGAGGGTCCTATGAGTTAAATTAGCCATTCCATTAAGTTTGGAAAAGCTAAAAGAAGGTTATTTATGTCACATGGATCATGTATTGGACTATCAAATCATCATCAAACTACCATATATCCCTATACAATATTGGACACTTACATTGACAACTCTAAGCCATCTATTTATCTCCATCTTTTTTTTTTCAATATTATAAAATACAAACTATAATAACTACTTCAATAAAAAATATTGTTTAAAAAAAACTTTATCATATTGCTATTAGATTCAACCATGTAGTTTTTTGTGTCAAACTCATTGACCCATGTTTCATGAATAGTGGTTCACAAGAAGCCATCTCTAATGATAATGAATGGTCCATATAGCATTCATTGCATTCAAGTGATGTTCACATAGGTGAAACATTGGACCTTCCCGAAAGATCACTCATCCGAATACTACTCCACGTGTTTAACCAAGTTTTCTCTTGCAAAACTAAATTGAGTTTAATTCTGAATTGCTACTAGAAAACAATTTACACCTATAGACCACCATCGGAATTACATAATACAAAATTTGTGAGACTGAGAAATCCCTCCTCACTAATAAGACTATCGGAGAAAAATAGGCTATTTTCGTGCTTGACCCGAAGCGCAGCGGAGCAGCGCGGTAATGGCGAACACGAAGAACAGGGTGGTGGCTGTGTTGGTGATGGTCGCGGTGGTGGCGGCGGTGGCATTGGCGGATGGGGATGGCGATCTGGTGGCGGAGTTGGTGAAAATGCAGGAGCAGTCAGCCGGGGGAGTAATCCATCTGGATGACGCGTCGTTGCAGGGCTATGCGGTGAGGGCGAAATCTCGATCGTACTCGCTGCTCATCTTCTTCGATGCAGTGCAGATGAGGGACAATGCGGAGTTGAGGTTGCAGGAGCTGCGCGCCGAGTTCCAACTAATGGCCAACACCTTCATCCAGAACAACCCGGGCCTCACAAAGCTCTTCTTCTGTGACCTCGAATTCAAGGAGTCGCAGGCGAGCTTCGCTCTCATGGGTGTCAATTCGCTGCCGCAAATCCGGCTTGTGGGTCCGGGCAACGCTAATCTGAAGGACTCTCACGCGATGGATATGGCGAGAGGGGGTGGCATGGCCGAGAGCATGGCTGCCTTTGTTGAAGGGCAGACTGGCTTGCGTGTTGGGGAGATCGAACGCCCCTCCCCTGTTTCAAAAAAGCAGCTTCTCTTTGTGGGCGGGGTTGTGCTGGTGGCCGCCCCCTATGTGGTCAAGAGGCTTCTCACGCAACAAACCCCTCTTCACGACCCCAAGCTTTGGCTCGCCTTCTCCATTTTCGTCTATTTTTTCAGCGTCTCTGGGGCCATGTATAACATTATTCGGAAGATGCCGCTGTTTATGGCAGACAGAAACGACCCCTCCAAACTGGTCTTCTTTTACCAGGGATCGGGCATGCAGCTGGGTGCGGAGGGTTTCGCTGTGGGGTTTTTGTACACCATTGTGGGCTTGGTTTTGGCTTTTGTCACTCATTTTCTGGTTTATGTGAGGAGTCAGAACATGCAACGCTTGCTCATGCTGCTGGCCATGGCGCTCTCCTTCTGGGCTGTCAAACGGGTCATTTCTCTCGACAATTGGAAAACAGGTTATTCCATTCATGGTTTCTGGCCCACTGCCTCCAATTAATCATCTCTCTTTTTTGGGATCTTTTTTCTTCACCCAGGATCTAATCAAGGGCCTTGATATTTCCTACCGAGAATTGCTGTTGTGTCGATGCAGTGAATTTAAATATTTTTTTGCCTTAAAAATACTTCATACTTAGAATTTGCCTCCTTCTAGCATAATCAAAACTGTTCTTCACTGAAATGCTAAGCAGTTTTCCTAAACGGTAAGTACATGGACTGCTTTATTTTCTTAGTCTCAGGTGGTTCCATTAATTAGCACATTGCATGATTGAAAATCTAATTCTAAAGCGGGGAGCAGCTATAGTTTAGGATTTCAAAGTTTAGCTGTATGTGGACAAGGGGTTGTATTTATAGGGCCACTGCATAATAGAAATTTGTCACAAACTGCATATTTTGTTGTCTTCTCTTCTTTTAATTTTTTTTTTTTTCAAAATATAAAATTACAAATATATTATACTATAAGAGATACAGTAAGAATGTGGTCTAATGTAGAGACTTGAGGATTTAGAATTATGGAGAGACAGGTTTCATGTAATGAGGAAAACAAGTGTTTAGGATTAATCCCAATCTTATTCTAACATGTTGGAGCCCCTATTTTTTCCCTTTCAGACTTTTAGCAGTTGTTTGTGGGGTGGGGTTAGAAATTTCCCCTACCAACTTAAAAGTTTTTTTTGTTCCATTTGATTTCATAAGAAGGCATCTGAATATTTTAAATTTCCATGATTGGATTTTGGGGTAAATTTTCCTTTTTGGTATTGCACTTTGTAAGCAAATCATTGGACCACCAATTTCTTCAAAATTTTCAATTAAATTTTTTACCATTATCCTCACCTAAAATTTTTTTGCACTTCATGATTGTAAAAGATTGCTAAATTTTTTTAACAGTACCCATTGAGAAATGTTAAATATCTATGAGACCATAGCCTAAGTAGGAAAAGAAAATCATGGAACCACTGACCCTAAAAAATCTCCCTAAAATTTCAACAGTGCCACTACAAAAATTAACAGTGTTCCACGGGGATGCGTCCCCCTGGAAAAACCACCCGTTTCTGAGACGGGGACGTTTTCGAGACGGGGAGACGCCTAGGAAACGTCCCTCCGCTGTCCCCCCGTTTCCCCGGCATCCCCCCAAAGTCTCCTAGGAGGAGACTTCAGGGAAACTTTTGGGAGACTTCTGGGAAACTTCCAAACATCTCCTCCACCCAAGGAAACTCCAGGGAAACTTTTGGGAGACTCCAAGGAAACTTATGGGAGACTCCAGGGAAACTTCTAGGAGACTTCCAAAGGCATCAGGCCATTAGCCTGGAGCCATTTACTATTAGTATTTACCATGATTGGATTTTGGGGTAAATTTTCCTTTTTGGTATTGCACTTTGTAAGCAAATCATTGGACCACCAATTTCTTCAAAATTTTCAATTAAATTTTTTACCATTAGCTGCACCTAAAATTTTTTTGCACTTCATGATTGTAAAAGACTGCTAAATTTCTTAATAGTATCCATTGAGAAATGTTAAATATCTATGAGACCATAGCCTAAGTAGGAAAAGAAAATCATGGAACCACTGACCCTAAAAAATCTCCCTAAAATTTCAACAGTGCCACTACAAAAATTAACAGTGTTCCACGGGGACGTGTCCTCCTGGAAAAACCACCCGTTTCTGAGACGGGGACGTTTTCGAGACAGGGAGATGCCTAGGAAACGTCCCTCCGCTGTCCCCTTCCTCACTCAAGTCTCCTCCTAGGAGACTCCAAGGAGACTTCTGGGAAACTTCCAGACGTCCCCTCCACCCAAGGAAACTCCAGGGAAACTTCTGGGAGACTCCAAGGAAACTTCTAGGAGACTTCCAAAGGCATCAGGCCATTAGCCTGGAGCCATTTACTATTAGTATTTACCATTTCGTACTCTGTTTTTGAAGTTTGAAGTTTGAACATTGATGATACAGTGATACTTGATTGTAATTATGATTCATGAATCATGATTATGAAACTCAAATTATGAAACATCTAGTTCTTGTTGCATTTTCCAATGTCTATATTTTCATTTTGATTTTCAATGTTTAGTGGTTCACTAGTTCAATGAAATGATATATCATTGCAATGTGTTATTGTGTTTAAACTTTTAAGTTTTTAAGTTTTGTTTCAATGTGTGAACTTTACTTATTCATTAGGCTTCTATAGTTATATAATTATATTGTTATACATCTTTTTATAACTAATTTTTCAAGTACTATATGTATTTCAGTGCCACCCCCCCTGCCGCTGTACCCCCGCCGTCCCCCTGCCATCCCCAAACTTAGGCCCCCCGTCTCCCATCTAGGAAATGCGTCCCCCGCCGTCCCCCGTCCCCGTCCCTGTCCCCGAAACTCCGTGGAACTATGAAAATTAACCAAGCGTCTACATGGGATCATATTCATACTTGCGTATTTGCGTATTCACATATAATGATATATGTTAACATGCTAGACAAAACACACGCGATCACAATCCAATTCAAAATGACCTGAATGTTAAAGTGTTGACAGCCTAACAAGCACAATGATTTACTATATCTAGAGTGGGCTCAAATTTAACAACCCCAAATATTTAATTTTTTAGAGCATAACATTATTCCAACCTATGAGGTGATCCAATCTTAATTTAATTTTCAATCTGCAAACTCCCATTTTGATTTTCAGTCATGAACCCGTTCAGTACATATAAAGTGTCCTTTGTGTAAAACAGTGGATGGGTTTGAATGAAAATCTATCATGGCCTAATTCACTACTCTGCATAACACTCTCTTCACCTATTAGAGTCATTGGGGCATAATACGTCATTACAATAGATGTTCACTGCTGCCTATTGGCCTGTTTCATCTTTTTCTACTCTTATTGGCCAACAAAATGAGTTTCAAAAGAAAAAAGTGTAGGAATTCTTCTGATCTTTAGCAGTAGAAGGACGGATGCTCTTAGCTCCTGGCTTAATGTTTGCTCTCTTTACTGTATACATTTTTGTCAACAAGAGACTTTCTGCAATAGCAACAATAAACAGATTCAAATTTTGAACCTCTCTCTCTTGGTTATCTGCTATTGCCGATTAAAGACAGCCACAAGCCTCTTTTAAATTCCAAAAGATTACATTGATTCAATGCATAAAGTTATTTTAGTGTCCACTTGGATCGCCTGTTGAATCACAATGACATGTAAGTACAGGATTTCATATCTTGCCAAATCCATTTCTGGAACCACCTTATGCGTCTTCTATGCTTCAGTGCCAACAATGTCAATAAAGAAGAAGACTGTCATTATTACAGTGATCCACGGGGACCCTCCCCCCCCCCCGATAATCCAGCCAATTTTGGGACAGGGACATCCTTGGGACATGGGGACTCCAGGGAAACATCCCCCCACCATTCCATCACCACGTTCATTCCACCACTACTGCCTGTAAGAAGATGTTTCTGGCATCTCCCCCTGTTTTGGGGACTGCAAGGAGACACTGAGATGTCCCAGGGACTCTTAGGGGACTTTTTGTGTCCCTCAAATGCATGAGAAACTCCCAGCCGTCCCATGCATCAATCAGCTGAAAAAATGATTTTTATAAGAAAATCAGGCATTTAAAAAAAATGTTTGGGCCACTAACCCTAACTCTAATGGTTTATGGACCCTACCCAAATCCTAAGTACTCACAAAAAGAAATAAATTAAGATCCCAGCCTCACTCCAAATCCGGGCCTTAGGTCCTCCCCCTGCCCCCAAGATCCATCCCCGCATCTCCATGTTCCAAGACTCCGTGGAACATAGGTTCTAACACCAACCATTCCCAATCCTTGTCATCATAAAAATATCATGGGCCATACAGAAACAAGCTTTTTATATTTTTTCTGTCAACACAATTTATCAGAAATCCTTCACTTTGTGCAAGAAGCGTACTTCATGAAAAATCACACTCCCTGAGCCAAATCAACCTATTTCTTCAGGGTCAATGATGGCAATGGTACTTCATTACCTGTCCTGTTTCGTGAAGTCTAGATAGATGGATTTGAATGTCATCTTCTGGAATGTTGACTAATATCAATTAAGATCTTGAGGCAGCTTTAAAAAGCTAAAACAACATGAACGTAGCTGAGGGCTTGATCATGCTCTAATTATCCAAGAGAGTATGTTTCTCATTAATTTGATGAGACCTGTCACCAGGATTTCCCAGTGCCTAAGTATTCTGAGGTTGCTAGGCAGGCTTAGGTGCATTGTCCATCTCTCTTGCCCTGATGGAAGAAAATGAATCGCATGCAGGTCTGGTTTGCTGAATGGCCAAGGACAGGACAAGCCATACCCCAAGAATCATTCTTTGTGTATACAAACTCATACTTAATAAACTATATCTTCATTATATATATGTTCCTGATGATGACTTGTAATGTTCTCTAGATTCATTTGGTTTTTTAACTTTTTAGGATCTATCTGAATGTATAGATGAAACTACTTTGATTCATCCAATCTTATGGTGGGCGTAACAAGGTTGTATTTTTATTTACTTGTTTCTCTGAGCGTTTAGTTTTTAAAGCAAAATCTCCAAACCTTGTTAAATTATTTTGGTTTAGAATTTCATGAACTTGGCTGTTATTGCAACTATATATCTAATAATGTCTATTATTTATTTTATGATGGACACATACATATCTTCCAAATTCATTCATCTCATGGTGTTTTTAGGAGTGTCTATCCGTCCACCAGCTTCAGTATGTAATTTGTTTTTAGTTTTATAACTACTAGTTTGTGTTTCAAAACTTACGGCATGGATAGCAAGGATGCTTGAGATCGGGAGTGATGGTTTTTTTATGGTAACATAATTGTTGTGGATTGCAACTTAATTTTGAGTGGCTGGTAATGAATCTCACTCTAAATAATTTAGAATTTATATGTTGTGTGTTGAGCTGTTATGAGTGAATGTAGCAATTATGTTGATGATATGAAGGGTTTTAAGGACCCAAGACCAACAAATGCAGACTGTGAATAAGCCATCTGTAAAAGACTAAAAGCATGTGTATAGCTGCTATTGTGTGTTGAATTCCCTTCTTAACCTTTCTAGTGTAAAATGCAAACTGTTTTGATGACTTGGTTATCTCAGAAGATCTGAAAGTTAAATAATTGCAGAAACCAGTAACTTGTAAAAGCACCTTAATGGCTGATCGGTGTAGCTATTATAATCTTTTTGGACAAACATTACACATTTTGTGTCTATCAACCATTTGTAGCACTCTTTAAGTGTTGTTTATAGTGTGTTAAGACTTTCATGGGTATCATATAAGAGATTTTAGATGAGAACTAAGATTGTCAAAATAAATATTAACCATAAGAACTTGTAAATATGAACCACAGGAGTGTCTTTTGAAGTCAATTTGTACCCTTTCTTTGTGTTTGGAGTGGAGACCACTGGAGTGTCTTTTGAAGTCAATTTGTACCCTTTTTTTGTGTTTGGAGTGGAGAGTTCAATATTCTATTGAAGTTATAGGAGGTTATTCATCTTTTGTTTAGATACAAGTGTTGCATTTCAGTGTGGTGGAAAAGGATAGAAGTCCTTTTTCAAACATTACTTGGAATAATTTTAACTTCCATTGATGTCCATAACAAAGATCTTATAGATGGGTCATGTTTTGGTTGTTAGGTTGTACCCATTCTAAAACCTATATTTCACTGATCATTGTTTTTAGGTTGGAAGTTAGTACTTTATAGTGTTGGATTTGCTGGGGGGTCTACATAGTATAGATTTGAATACCATATTGAAATTATGTTGATCTTTGAATTGTAGGAACAAAGTGGAAATATTTTGTGTGGATTCATTCCGTGACTTTAAATTTGGGTATTATTTAGAAAGGAAAGTTAGATACATTAATCACTTCTGCACTTTGCAATAATATTGGTTCTCATTGTATATGTTGTAAACAATTAATAATAACTGAATAATAAGTGTATAAAAATGCATCTCTGAAAATATTGTCATTTTTCCTTTTCTAATTTAAAATATTCTATGTTGTAAGATTGATTGTTCTCATGTCATAGCTTTTACCTTAACTCAAGTCAAAACGATAGATGTTTTAGGAAATGCAAATGTTTTTTTGGAGTTTGTAAGCTTAAGAAATGTAATAAGAGTTCTAACCCACTACATCTATATAAAACTTGTATCATTTTATGTCCAATTCAATGACATCTAGTTACTTCTTTATTTTTACAAATAGCATCAAAGTATTTACAACTTTCATCCACCAAACCTTTTTGGGCTATGTGCTAGAAAAATACAAGCAAAGCTTACAAGTTAGGTTGGGTTCTATAGTGTTTCATTTGTTCAAAGTGCTTAAGTGCATCCTTGCAAAAGCTATTTTAGGCATATCTTGTGACCTTAGTTCTATGATATCAAATTTCTTTGAGACAACTTGTCAAATAGTTCACATGACTTGCACATGCTTCCATATTTTGCATACATTTCTATTAGGGCACATGAAACTAGTTCTAACAAAAATCCACATTTAATTATGTTATGATGGATGTTGACACCTTGTTCTAAAGCTCCCAATTTGGCATAGGCAAAGAGAATGTTGTGGAATTAGGCCTTACATTGTAAAAGGTAATTGTATATTAGTTGTGCATGACCATTTCTTTGATTATGGTTGCACTATACAAGAATCCCATGGAGTTGTTCTAGAACCACATAGATTAATGTTGAGGATATTTGCACATTCAATCATGAATGTCACTAGGAACGTTTCTTGTTTGAACCAAGTCCTTGTAGAACTACAACTTATAGTTCTCAATGGGTAGACAATAAATTGGTGAATCACCTATCAATAGAGAATGTGTGGTATTATTAGAAAGCTAAAATATTGCTATATTTATTAAAACTACTAGTGCAATATCCTAGGGGTCCTGAAACTCTATACCCCTTTCTACCATTGACATTTCTCTTCATGAAAAAAGGGCATATATATTTTATACAACTGTTCTTACATCAAAACAACCAAAGTTTGTCAAGGCTCTTTTGGGCTCTTATTATATAACCCTTGCCATTGTATTGTTGTTTTTGCATTAAAACATCCAAAGTTTACCATCTTGTTATAAGCCTCACCCCCCACTTACAAAAAAAAACCCATCAATAGACAAACCAACTTAAGTTACAAAAATAGTGAAAGAGGGAGACCTTCCAATATCTCATATAAAATCCTTGTGGTTACAAATCCAAGTGAATAGTTTCTTTGTTTGGTCTCAAATATGGTATAGAAATGCATCTCACTTGCTTATGGTGCAATAGGTATGAATAATAATTAATTGGTGCTCCAAGCCACAACAAATCCTTGTAAGACTTAGGCTAGTAGACATTTTGGATGTGCGTTGATGATTCTATATTATCAATGGCCTATAAATTCATTGAATAAAGTTTTGGGTATTGACTTTTTGAATTTTGAACGCATCAAGAAGGCCCATTGTATCCTCCACAAGATATAGGGTTACCTTTCTCTATTTGGGAAGATTGATTAGAGAGTCCATAGTCCTTGAAGTTAGTGACAATTGCATGAAATCTTGCATTTGGTAAGGAAATAATCTCATCACATCATATATACCAAATTTTAGGAAAGTAACATAGCAACAATACATTTGGATTTGTAACCAAATCTCATTTAAAAGGGGGATATATAATCATAAGAACAATGAACTAAGAGCACACTAAAAAGCCTTGAATAGAGTGTGAGAAACACTTGATCTAATCTTTGCAACATGTAATTTTAGTTCCCTAGTTTCTCAAATCCTTTATTTTATTGAAGTGCACCATTAAAGAGAGCACAAATGTTGTTATTGTTATTATTTTAATCATGTGGCAACCATATACATTTACGGTTTTTTCTTTTCTTTTCATTTTAGTTACAATTGTTTTTTATTATATTGATAGGTTATTAAGGGACCCTATTGTTATAAAAAGAAAGAGGCATAGACAAAACAAGATCCAACCAAGAAAGCATCACAAACAACAAAGAAGCAACTAAGCATAATAAAAATAGAAGGTACTAAACCACATCCCACTCAAAATTCAAGTGAAGCTTGGCTTTCAATGAGTTTGAATCTTCACTAGTGTTATTTGCCATTGACTTGCCTTTCTTGGATTGGACTTTGTTCCTTTATTTATGCATGCATTTAAGGATTCCTTCAATTCTTTATATTTTCTTTTCATATAGAGAATTGTTGCTTGGAAAACATTTATTTTCTTCTCATAATGTAGTCAATGGTGCAAGCGACAACATACTTTTTGTTCATCACTTTAACCTCTATTCTCTTATCAACTTGAGGAGTTTTTTTTGAGGAATTTCATCACTTTTAGGATGTGGATAATTGGCCTTTTTATTAGTAGGTAGTCACTTCATTGGCTATTTGACATTTTTGGTTGGATTCTCCTTCGACTCCTCAAAAGATTAAGAGGACTCTTTGTCAATGTTAGTACCAAATTGCTCATTGAAAAGTTCATGCTATCCTAGTCCCTACTTGCTCCTTAGCAAACTCATTTTCTTGAGACTCATAGCTCACCTGTTCAGAGGCACTCATATCATAAGGCTTGTCTTTGCCTTCACTTGAAACAAGTGTGTTAACATTATCATCCATATGACCTTATTCAAAATCAAGCTTCTTGTCAAACAAACAAGCAGATCTTCTACCACCTTTAGGATTGTTGCTAACAAATTTTTTACTTTTATTATTTTTAACAACAGTTGATTTGGTGTTTTGCTTAACCACATGTTTCATCCTATAAATTCTCTTAATCTCAGTTGAGCATTTCTCAAATGTCCCAACTCTAGGGTTATGTTCTTATTATCGATTGCTTTCCCTTTTTGTTTTATGTTGGCTTTGGTAGAAGAAGGGCATCAACCTTTATATTAGATTACATAGTAGGTTTTGAAATAAGGTTCTCCTTTTGTTTGACAATAGGGTTGTGACAAACAACATCAGTCCCATTTTTAGTTTTGTTGGCTTTAGTAGAAGTATGGGCTTGAACAATAGGTTTGGAAATAGGGTTCTCCCCCTTCTTAACAGCAGGGTTGAGACCAACATTAAACATTTTACATACAATACTGGTAGAGGAGTTGTTAAGGTTGAAGTAGTACATATGGGAAATGAGCCTTTGATGAAGGGGTATTCCAACCTTGTTACATAGGACATTATCCATCAAAATTTTCAATGAAGATAGAATGTAATAAGGAAAACTTATCAGCCTACCATGACACAAGCGACTTAACAGAGAAAAATCTAAGTAAATACACATTGACCCTTGCACTTAAGGGTAATATACTTAATCAAATAAATGCTAACCTCTTTCCAAGGATGAGGGAGATTTTCTCTCTTATACTCATTTTGATGTTTGACCAATTGTTTGCCACTAATTATGAAGGCGTAGATGAAATCTTTACCCCTATTGCGCCTCAAGCATTTGACTCCACCAATTGTCACCTTTCCATTTTCCGAGGATTGCAAAAATTTGATAGAGAGAGAAGGGTCATAGCCCTCTATGGAGTTGAAATAAGAAGCAATAAGCCCTTGGGTAAAACTTCCCCATAGTTCTTGTTTTGGTAGAATTCTTAACAACTCAAGGGTTCAACCGTCACCTTTTTATCAATCATAAACCAATAATCAAGTAGAAAGAGGGAACATTAGAAAGCACGAATGAAGGGTTTTGTATAATAAAAAATATAATTAATAAGACCTTCTACAACATTATTTGGCAAGGCAAAAAATGTGATAGATATGTTGCCACATATCCTAAAAAATCCTTCTCATTAATGCTTTTCAAATGATACAATATTATGATATTACTAACTAAATGTCATAATCATTTCATGGTAGGACCTACATTACCCTAATAGCATAGAGTCATGATGACCCAATTGTGGGTGGAGGAATTTGTCCATCAACATACAATAAAACTTATATGAACCATCGTTGCATGAACATATGGAAGATCAACCGTAAGGTACTTGACAACTAGGAGAGTGAAACCCATGGACAATATAACCAAATGGTTGGTAATCCTATTTGGAAAGGTTGGCCAAATCATCAAAATAAATTGCAAGAATGCACTTTAGGAGGTCAGTCACAATTATCCAACCCTTCCGGTCCACATAATTTAGGTCCTCATTGGCTAGACTATCAACTATTTTATTTCCTTTCTTGATAAACTTGGGTTATGGAGTAGGGATTTTTTATTTTTATTTTTACATCATGTTTGAAATATAACCCTCGGCTTCCACTTTCCATGGAGTGCATACTTTTTAGTTATAGCTGTTATAAACAAGTTATTGGCTACATATCAAGATAAATAAATAAAATAGAAAGAAGATACAATTTTTATTTGAATAACCATCTAAATATGACAATTAAAGACAACTTAATAAAAAAAGTTCACATAAAAA
The DNA here is from genome assembly GCA_007115665.2 of Sequoiadendron giganteum. Taxonomy (NCBI): domain Eukaryota; kingdom Viridiplantae; phylum Streptophyta; class Pinopsida; order Cupressales; family Cupressaceae; genus Sequoiadendron; species Sequoiadendron giganteum. Next base: position 374,118,892 of record CM021108.1, on the reverse strand, counting down.
TGAGCTATCGATCAAAACACAAATTAACATATATGCACATTATAATAATAAGAAAAAATAAAAAATTTATGCGGACTTTATAATACAATTATAATTATATATATGAATTCCTTTTCATATAAAAACTTAATATTTCTTATATATTTTAAATATTGTTCCTTGCTGTCCCTTAACAAGTGACCTCTAAAAAGTCCGTCCATTGAATTAATTCCACTATACCAGAAATTTGGTGTAACATAGCTTTAAAACAATAAAAGCCATGGGAGCATGAGACATTTGACAAACCATCTTAAGAGATATAAGATTTCTTGTAAGTAATGTGCAATACAGTTGTCCTTTTCTAAATCATTGCTTATTCATAGCGTAATAGAAATCAATGCCATGATGAATTCCATAATATAAAGTAACTAGGGCCAACAAACATTCAGTTTTGACTAGTTTTGGAAAACTTCTTAGGGACCACTACTAACGACTTTTAATGAGATGACATGATGTCATACTTGTCTATATTGCGTGTTCCTACCAACTATGGTCAACATTTTATTGTTAGAGGGCCCTTCCGTTTAAGGGTATGTGAATTATGAGCTGATAAAAAGAGATTACAAAGAGAAAACCAATCCTTCCACAACACCTAAAAAGTGAATAAAAAATGGGTTTGGAAGAAAAGATATATTAAGACAAGGGATAGAATCAAGACCAAACACAAAAGGTGATCTTCAAGATTTCCAAATGATTTTATTATGAAAAATACTATGTGAATTAAATAACATAATGGAATATTTGGGCAAGTGACATTATATGTTTATTAGTTTTGAATGTGAAATAGAGGATAATTGACAAGAAGCCACTTAGAAGAGGATATGCTTCACCCATAATTTTTTTTGGCTGTCGAAACTTAGCAAAATACATAGAATATGTGTGGTCATAGGTATTCTTAGAACAATATTGTTACAAAAACAATGTCAACTATAAAATATGACTTTACTAATCGAGGCATTAAAATAAGATTATAAATATGAGACCATAGGTTTGCTAAAATTTGTCTTCCTTTTGACAACTTTTCTAGGGACCACCATGAGAACTTTCTTGGATTCATCCAATCCAAACACATCTTCCTCTACACAATAGTCAACTAATGAGCCCTTTGCTTCATGGTCAATGAATTCATTAAGTCTAATATTTTTTTCTAATTGAGTGTTTTTTAAACATTTTAATTTGTTACTTTGTGATAATATAAAATGTAAAACTTTTTGGTGATCATCATGGGTCAAGTTGTTGAAAATTGTTTCACGATAAATGATCATTTGAGCTTCTTAGATATTTGTTTTGCAATCTAATTTAAATTGACTTAAAAAGATATATTAGATTATCATCATTTTATTTTTTTATCAAAAAAAGAATCTTGTATATTGGACAGTAGCAATTATAATATTAGACGAAGAAGAGAGAAAAGTTGATCCTATAATAAGAAGTTTTGCTCTACCTCCTTTTTCTTGGAGCTAAGAATTTGGCTTATAAGGTTTACACAAGGTCTTGAAGGAAAGTTGATCTTTTTGAGCTTGGTGTTCCAACATTTCAACAAGTGTCCTCTAACTCAAGGTTACTTCAATCTATACTCAAACTCATCAAAGTATCTTTTCCATTGGATAAAGAACCTCTTGATCACATGATGGGAGATCATGACAACAACAATGACAAAGGCATTCCTCTTCCTCCCTTGGCTTGGGAAAACCAATTTGGTTCTCTCATGTTCCAAACACAACAATTTTTTTCAAGGATCTAGAAAGAATTTTGCAAAATTCCTTGGCAATGGCATGCAACACCTTGATGAACACATCTTAGCATTTACAATTACTTGCAACATATTGGGCGTTTCATACAAAAATGTAGTTGTCTATCTTTTTATACAAACATTAGTTGGATGAATAGTTGAAAGGTTTCACCATCTTCCTTTTGGTTGCATCACTAGTTGGGATCTTATGACCGAGAAATTCTTGGCTTGTTTCAAGTTGGCCAAAGTTAATCATTTATTGTTTGCACAATTGTCCAAATCTACAAATATTGCAATGAGCCCATGTGATAGTTTATTGCTCAAATTAATCACCTTGTGGGAAAAATCATTGTGGCATTAAGGGCTTCATTGCAAGTATTTTTAAACTATTTTATCAATGTATTACTACCAAAGGTTCCCTTTTTTATTTAAAACATGTGATGTAGATTTGCTCGAAGAGGTGCAAACTTGGGTGGCTAAATTAGAAGATGATATGATCACTACAAGAGAACTAAAAGGAATTCCATTTGCCCTCTCATTTAAAGTTCAATTAACCTTTTGGTACAAAAGGTGGTGAATGATGTAATCATAATGATATACGAATTTCCTCAAAATGCTACAATACAACCATATCAATGAGCACCTTGTAGAAAACTTGGCCTTGCAAATGGGATGAGTTTGCCTAGGGTACCTATTGTCTTAGAAAGACTTGCATCAGAGGCTCCTCCTAGCAAGAATACAAACAACTATTGCTCTTTTTATGATACAATGGATCATGATGCGAGTGAATATCTTGAGACACACAAAATATTGTATTTGATTTTATTATTTGAAGTTAACAGTTAAATTTTATTGGGAAACCAAAATATTTCTCCAAAAGAACTTGATGGTGACTAGAATATTTTTTATTCAAGAAATGCCTTCATAAGATGAGTATGCATTGACCTTCAAAGTCATTCACTTTCTATCCTCACTCATTCTTAACATCGATGAATTGAAAAAGAAAAACTGGAGAAATAAATGAAAAATAATAACTATTGAATCAAGCACTTCTTCATCTTAAAATACCAAAGTCATTGCAAGATTGGTTGAAGTGGTTACAAATTTTGATCTTGGATTATATGTCCAAAGCTAAAGTGTAGATTGCACAATTTTTTTTTCCAAAATCATCTTGAAAAACTAGAAAGCGTAGTCAACTATGCCGACAAAGGATTTAAATCAACTCATACTCCATAAAATTTAGTCAAATCATTTGTTGCCCCTCAAAGAAAAATAACAAAGGCAAAAAAAAAATCATTATTGTTAATTAGCAACAAAGAACAAACGACTAACACCATGATATATTGCTAAAAAATATCCACTTAAAAGAATTAATTAAATTGAGTTCATTTGCAAAATTTATGAGACTTGGAAATCCAAAAAAATATAATTATATAGCAAATTCTAAGAGGAAACTTATTGTTTTGAAAAATTTGGGAGCTATGAATAGAAACTAATACATAATTGTGAATAACATAGAAAAATAACCATTTACAAAAGTGCTAAATAATACCTCCATATGATGAAAACATGGCCTTATGAAAATTGTCCTTCAAAACAAAAAATGCATTAAGAACAATAGGGCCCATGGAGGGGGCAGGGGGAAGGGCAATGCGGGGGTTGACAGGGGTCTATCTCTAGTGGCTATTGGGTGACGCTCGAGTGAAGGACTAACTGCACCATCAATAGAGATGGCTACTAGGTGGAGGAATTTATTATTTCTAATACTTTTTTTTTTTTTATAATTTAAAAAATAATTATTAAAGTGGATGGGGCCTAGGCACTTGCCACTCCCATAAGGGTGGGTGCTACCCAAGGCTCCTACTACCCCCTAAATAAATGGAGGTGGGAGTAGGTGGTCTTACATTGTTGTCATGCCAAGGGTACTACAATATCCCTACCATGGGAGGGGTATGCAGGGTACTTCCCCCCACCTCCACAAACCTAAGTAATTTTGTAACAATTTTTTTTCAAAGTACTTAGTGCTTTGATTTCTTTTAGTTTATTTTAGATAATTTTTTTTCACATATTATAGAATTAAATTTTTTATAGTGTTGTACAACAATATGTAGGGAGGTTGTGAAATGTCTCTAGGCAAAAAAATGGCTTTTGTTGACCTTCTCTAACTTTGATAAGTTTTATGTTGATCTAAAGGTTCTCAACCACTTTGGATGCAATGGTGCAATCTATTTTGTGTCAAAATGCTCCCATAATTGAGTTGTTCACAAAAGGTACTAGAATAATGCAACCAAAAACTAAAAAAAAATGAGACATAGATATCTAATTTAGATGAAATAAAAGTCAAACCTTTATTTCTTAGCTACCTTTCTTTTGAGAAAAAAGAGGTAAAAATCTATTAAATCAATAAGAGGCTTACATACAATCCAAGCCAAAACCCACCTCTATCCCCATAAGGGCTAGAGGTCTAACAAAAAAAAAAAACAACCACCTACCCTCATGGGGATCCAAACCCGCAATAAACTAGGCTACAAATGTCCATCAACTAGCCATGTCCTCAGTAATCATCTTCTCTAAACTATGAGATTGATCTTGGGATAAATGCTTCCACTCTTCCACTTGGCAATCCCCTATATTCTTAGAGGCCCATTTTTCTAGGCAATCAACTACCTTGTTCCACTCTCGCAAGATATGAAAAAAGGAGATAGAATCAAGCACCAAACTCAATTGAAGAATCTAACAAGTCATCAAAGATAGTTTCCAATCGACTCCATTCAACATCTACTCATTCAACATATTAATTAGAATATGAGAATCAGATTCACAAATAATCTTGCACAAACCACAAGCACACACTCTTTTAAGAGTATAAGAATAACCAGACCTTCCATAAGATTATTTGTTTGCTGCCCCATATAGAGGGAGAAGAGACAAATGACTTTCCCAAAATTATCTCTCCCAACTCCACTAATCCAAGCATACCTAGGATTTCCCTTAGAGGAACCATAAGTATTAATATTTAAAACACCAACTGGGGGAGAGGACTACCTTCCCTCCCTCTGGGCCTTCTTCCTTGAATTGTGACACCTCCTTGCTCAAGCAGGCCTAAGATCAATACCATGAATTCCAAACTTATTCAACATCTCTTGCTCCTCGCTCTCCAAGGGGATTAACACTTCACATTTAACATTCACCATCTCTTGAATCATGCCAACAATTCGTTGCCAAATCTGTTTAACTTCCAACTTGCTTCCCTAAAACATCCAATGATTCCTTTCAAGCCATATCTACCAAACAATAAAAGAGGGGTCTATGCTCCAGACCACCTAAAGAAAGAAATCCTTCATCAGAGGGTTGCCCAAAATTCTCCAAAACTCAACTAGAGAAGAGGCATGAAGACAAGACTACTTCCAGATTCCCCACCATAAATGATAGATGTCTCTAGATATGGAGCACTGAAAAAACAAATGAGAGGAACTTTCTCCACTACTACCACATAAGACACATATAGGTGGTCCCTGAAAGCCCCATTTCACAAGTTATCCCAGGTGAGACACCTATTCAACATCAAAAGTATATGAAGAAGTTGCATTTGGGCTAATAAAATTTATTCTACATATTCTTCCACAACATGACTTTTGTTCCCCCATATTTCTAATGGCTCAACTCCTGATATCCAAATGCAATCAAATAAACCCCCTTACGATATGGACCCTGGGCTAGGGAATCCCTCCCCCTTAGAGAAATACAAGCTCGACCAACTAAATCCTTCTTAATTCTTCTCAATCCTCAACAAAGCCTCAAACAAGCCATTTTAAGGGATCCTTCCATCTATTCACCTCCACTTGCCCCAATTGTTATGGTTCAGGCAGATTAGAACAATAAACATTAACAATTATATGCAGATTAAATAACCCATAAATAACAATGAAGAATAACACAAAAGAGATCAACACATAATTTTAACGTGGTTCGCCCAATATGGGCTACATCAATAGAAGCTTAGCCATCCAATGATTTTATTATCCAGTGCAAAATAGATTACAATCTTGCGAATACCATATCGCAACTTACATCTGAGTTGCTTATAATAAGCTTTTTAGAGTCTTATAGAACTAGGGTTTTACAAAGTCATTTTTTATTTGTTGATTAACAAAAATTAACTACTGACCCCTTGACGAGCAAAAAAGGGAGGAATTTTTTTCGACGGTTGCACCCCCAAACCCCTGCTTTCAAGGGCTACCACTCCCAAACCTGCTATTGGGGGTTGCCACCCCCAAACCCCCGCTCGGGGCCCGGCTCGGCCCCAAACCTCGACGAGAATACGTTAAGAGTATACAATATTTGAATGATCAGTCACCACATACCAATAATCTCCCACTTGGAGACTAATCAGGCTGCACACCAAACAATCTCCCACTTGGAGACTGATCTTGGATGACACTGCTGCACTTGAAGCTTCCACTGGATTATAGGTATGGCTGGTTTCTTATGTCCACCATTATCAGTCGTGAATGCCAACGAAAACTGATAAGGAAATTAGTTTCTCCCGTGTAACTTCCTTTGTGAACATATCTGCAAGATTCTCACTTGCGTGAATTTTCTCTAGCTTCAACCGTCCATCCTCCAAAATTGACCAGATGAAGTGGTATTTGAGCTGTATGTGCTTAGTTTTTGAATGTAGAGCTAAGTTCTTAGCAAAATGAATGACACTCTAGTTATCAGTGTACAAAGGGCTATCTTCTTGTCATTGTCCCAATTCCTCTAGAAAATGTTGTAACCAAATCATCTCCTTGCTAGCTTTCGTAGCAGCAACATACTCAGCTCCAGTGGTTGAAAGTGCAAAAAAATTTTGTAGCCTTGAAATCCAACTAACTACAATACCTCCTACGATGAAAACATACCCTGTAATACTCCTCCTGCTATCAATATCACCCACCAGATCAAAGTCAACATATCCTTTTAGAGCATAATTTGTTCCTCCAAAACGTAGTTTCTTTGAAGTAGTACCTCTAAAATATCGGAGAATCCATTTTATTGCATTCCAATGTTCCATTCCCTAATTTCTCATATACCTGCTCACAACTCCTACTGAATGTGCAAAATCTAGCCTTGTGCATACCATTGCATACATCAAGCTACCAACTGCTGATGCATATGGTATCTTAGACATTTTATCTTCCTCATCTTATGTCTTTGGACACATCTCCTTAGTCAACTTAAAATGACTAGGCAAAGGTGTACTAACTATTTTTGCATTATGCATGTTAAACCTTTTCGACACCTTCTCTACATACTCACTTTCTGACAAAAACAATTTTCTACTTGTCTTGTCCCGTGTGATCCTCATACCAAGGATTTGTTTTGTTGCACCCAAATCCTTCATAGCAAATGAATTTTCTAATTTCTGCTTAAGTTCATTAATATGCTACATGTTAGACCTGACAACAAACATGTCATCAACATAAAACAACAAGATAATATAGCTACCATTACCCAATTTCTTAAAAGAAACACAATAATCAAAATGACATCTTTTGTAACCTTGTTTAGCCATAAAACTATCAAATTCAAATACCATTGATGAGGTGCTTGCTTTAGGCCATACAAACTCTTCTTTAACTTGCACACCAATTCCTCCTTACCCTTGACCTCATATCCCTGTGGTTGCTACATGTACATTTCCTCTTCCAAATCCCCATGGAGAAATGTTGTTTTCACATCTAGCTGTTCAAGAAGCAAGTCTTCCACAACCACAAGACTTAGAATATTTCTAATAAAATTCATCTTTACAACTGGAGAATATATTTCATCAAAATATATACCCCGTTTCTATGCAAAACCTTTTACCACGAGTTTGGCCTTATATCTTTTCTTGCCTCCATCTTCTTCCTTCAACCTATAAAATCATCTATTTGGCAATGCTCTTTTAGTTGCAAGAAATTGGACTAAGTGCCAAGTCTGATTTTGTAGCAAGGAATCCATTTCCTCTTTCATGCTTGGCTCCCACTGCTTTATGGTATCTATCTGCAGGGCAGGTGCATGGAAATGGGTAGCCAATTTGTGGCCACTTTCAATTTATTTTTTTGAAGTCATAACGCGAGCGCGTTATAACGTGCTTGTGTTATGACATGTTAAAAGCAAAAAAAAGAGTTAAACTCATTCATTTTCATTTCGATTGTGTTTTTTGTTGTGCCCGCGACCAAAACCATCATTTTTCGCACTTGCGTTCTAGGAGGAGGAATTGTGCAAAAATCTTCCTATTTCTTCGCAACGATGGCACAACGACAAGGAGGAGGTGTGAGAGGTAGGGATTGTTTTCTTTTTGTTTTGAATTTGTTAGTTTTAGGTTGTGTTTGATATATATTTGTTTGAATTTTTAGGAGATGCAAATCAACTTGCAAACCCTCAAAATCCTTAACAAGAAGAGCAACCAAATCCTCAAGAACAAAATCAACCACAACAACAACCTCCTCTACCAATCACTTAACCCCCTCCTGGTGTTGGGTCTCAAAAACACAGGTTTGAACAACGAGAGGTTGCCAAGCTCTCACAACACTTTTGGCCAACTAACAAGGCCAACCAATATAGTTGAACCTTCTTCTCTTTAGGCTCTGCAAAACCTAGGCAGGTGCACTTATGTGTATGTTGCAGATTTAAGATGTGTTTCCTGGTTGATCAATCTATCCACAATGGCAATGGGTAGTGGATAGATAAAATTGCTACAACTACTCCTACTACTGCACAAATGAAAGGTTTTGAATAAATTGTTTGATATGAATTTGTATCTCTAGGTTGTGGCAGATCAGTGCCTTCTATCCACATGGGCAATAGAGTCAAAAATGATATGTGTTTCCTCTTATTGGCTTAACTCTAGTTGTTAGGCACTCTAAAAATTCTATGGCTGGCATAAAACATTATTGTCTATGACTTGCATAAACAGTGCTGAAATGTTTCTTTATCAGGTTCTACTTCAACAATCCAAAAGAAATCTTAAAACCACTGTGATTTATTAAGAGGATTTAATTCTAACTTGCAGACACCAATTAATCAAATCACACAAAATGAAATATATTTTGATAAATCAGGGAATATGCTTGATATGCTGATTTAAATAATTTAAAGACCTCAAGTTGGAGACAACCAAAATAAAGAGTATAAATTGATGCAACACAACAACTGAACACCAAAGAGAAATTCACCACTTTGAAACATTAGTCTTCATTGTTTCTACTTCAAGAAAATTATGTACATTATTTCCATCCCAGTCCCTTCTCGGGAAAAATCTCCCTCCTATAGTCTAACTACTGCTTCTTATCTCTACCTTTTGTCCTTTACAACTGATTTATACAATAAAATTCAAAGAGTCACAACCCTTCAGTTTTCTGTTACATCCGTTTGATATTCTATCACAGAGATTAAAATATTTAATTAGTTGCCTAATCGGCAAATTAAATATTTTATAATAGTCATGCTTTTGATTTTTCCATTATATCTTTTCCCTCCTTTATTCATTTCACTTTGTATGCCACTCCTTATATTTCACTTAAAATATTGCTGCGAGCTTTCCTTTGTATTTACCGCTATACCGCAGTCAACGCTTCATCTCACAGTGGTATGGCGGTGTTTGATCTTGACTGCTCTATCATCATTTACCACGCCTTAACTATTACCGCCGCTACTTGCTAAACTTCTAACGCTCTACCGCGGTCTGCATGCTAACTACGTGTTGTACTGCGGTGACATATTAACCATCATCTCCGCCGCTTCCTCCACTGTTACCGCATTACCACGGTCTATATTCGGACCTTCTGTGGTATCGCGATATATGTCTTCGCTGTTACTCTCACTGTTGACTTACTATTTACCGCGCCACTGCGGTCTATGTCTTGACCGTGCGCGGTACCACGGTGAACCTTCAAATTGCTTGCCTTCGTCCGTCTCGCTGCTTATTGACCCTTCACTAACCGTTACCACAGTCACCGCGGTCTCAGACTTGACCATCGGCGGTACTGCGGTGACAGTCTATAACCGCCAACGCTATACTGCGAGCCACTTTGTGGGAGGCCGCGGTAAAGCGGTAAAGACCTATGGAATGAAAATCAAGGGAGCGGTAAGGGTATAAGTCATTTTTGGCCTTTTTGAATGACGATAAAGGATTTTAAACATCATGGATGGAAAAATAATTTTTTTATAAGAGGATAGTGAAAATATAAGGCATGAATAAATAAAATACCTTATGGTTTTGATGGAATTTTATGGAAAATAATAGGAAAACCCTAAGAATTCTTATGGAAATTTGGGTTCTAACAGTGGCTCCTGCTGGGGATGAGTGATTGTTCAATCACTACAAGAATCCAGAGTATCTTTGGTAGAGAAGACCGAGCAAAGGAAAGGATATCAAAGTGAAGGTAATGGCAGCTGGGGGGAATGAACAAATAAATGATATGAAAGATGGAGCAAATGGAGAACGGGAAACCCTAAACTACTGTGCATGGAAGAAAATGATTAAAGAGGTTTGTTAGGAATTGTCCATGCACTGGAAATCCCTAATCCTCTATGTCTGCTATGGTTCAAATTTAAACCACAAAGGATGGCCCCAAACCACCCAAAAGGAAAAACTTGCACTTTCCTCTGTCATAGACCTTATTCTGGTGTGAGCTCATTAGGTTTCTCTTGAAACTATCCATTCCACCCGCCCTGCAACATGTACTGCCATTGAAAACCTTTAGGAAATCATTGCATTCAACCTGATTCATATTCATTTTACCATTTTGCACTTAATCATTCTCATTGTCATATAAAACATATTTACCATCTCCAGCATACAAAATGTATCCATGTTCAAGAAAACATTCATAGACATGATCATTATCATATATTTCTGAATGATCCAACAACTGCACTGGGACTTGAAAATCTGAATGCTTGTCTTGGAAATCGAAAAATTCTGTCTCATTGGTATTTTCTGAAACAATCAAATTACTTTCCACTTCTTTCCTATCACCAGTTGGCACTGACACACACTTTTGATTCATATAGAATTCTTTATACATACTTGGATCAACAAATGTCGGATACTCATCCTCAATTACATGCAAACCAATATCTTCCTTTTGTAGGTAAAAATTATTCAAGTCACATACCTCTTCTTGGACAGACATGGATCTTTGATCAACTTCAAAGAATTCCTCATCACTGTGATGGATGCACATGGGGTCACATGAATTATTACTTTCACTGTCAAAACAAATGTAGGCTGGAATCAAAACTTTGGACTCATCTTTAAGTGCACATCTCTGGTATTCAAGCGTTAACAAATCTGAAACTTGCTCACTGCTGAAAGAACAAGTCTCTGCTTCCGTATCTTCAACCATGTCTCCAACCTCTTCTTGATCTTCATAGTAACTGCAACAATCATCCCATTGAAGATCAACATCCATCATTTCATCTTCACAATCTGGATCACAATCTGTCATGCAAGAGAGACTCTCCATATGTTCATTGTTGGATGGCACAATATCATCTTCTAATTCAGCTTCTGAAGCATTGCTGATGTACTCCCCAAATGATGTGTCCCTATCATCTTCCAAATCTGAAAAGTGGTCATTAGAAATCCTGGTACCACATGCTTCCTTTGTTTGTTGCATTGTTTGATCATTCATGATATCACTATTAGATTTGATGTTGACAGTGTCCATATACCCTGTCTCAAGCATGGAATCAATAAATTCATTCACTACTTTAAGGGCTTGTTGTTTTACTGACCCTGACTAATAAATTGATTTAGGCTCAGCTGCTTTTGACAATTGTGTAACAAATGTGGGTCTTGTAGGCCTATGATGAGGAGGTAATTGCATACAAATGTCTACCATTTTGTTGTACAGAGAAGTCATAGATTCTCCCTCCTTATGTTAAAAAAGGCATACACAAGATTCTTATCTCTCTCTTGAATTTGAAAATACTCATCAAAAGTATTTTGATAGAGTACATTACCTTTATTACCAAAGTTCTAAGTTGCATCATGTGGTATTTGTGGTGTCCAAGATCTCCTAGCATTTGTGTCTTCATTCTCACTATATGAAGGCCTGTTTGGTGACGTATTTTGAGCACCATTGACTCCCAATTGCCACAATTGTTGGTTCACTTGTAGCACCCGCTGTTCAACTTGTAGCCTCTGTTGTCTCAATTCCTTCAACTCTCTTATTGACTGTTGTCTTCTTTCTTCTTCTGCCATCTTGACAAAAGATTACTGCTTCACAACATCCATGCATTATTTATCAAATTAAAACAGAGTTGCCACCTACTTTTCCAAAAGTAGGAAAATGAATTGGATTGCTTTGGTTTTCTCCTAGCGGAATCTCCAAAAAATGTGAAACTTTGTTGACTCTATAAATGGAAAGGCTGAAAAATATTCTTGAGTAATTCCCCAGCGGAGTCGCCAAATTGTTGGGTCTCAAAAACCCATGTTTGAACCACGAGAGGTTGCCAAGCTCTCACAACGCTTTTGGCCAACTAACAAGGCCAACCAATATAGTTGAACCTTCTTCTCTTCAGGCGTTGCAAAACCTAGGCGGGTGCACCTATGTGTATGTTGCAGATTTAAGATGTGTTTCCTGGTTGATCAATCTATCCACAATGGCAATGGGTAGTGGATAGATAAAATTGCTACAACTCCTACTCCTACTGCACAAATGAAAGGTTTTTGAATAAATTGTTTGATATGAATTTGTATGTCTGGGTTGTGGCAGATCAGTGCCTTCTATCTACATGGGCAATGGAGTCAAAAATGATATGTGTTTCCTCTTATTGGCTTATCTCTAGTTGTTAGGCACTCTGAAAATTCTATGGCTGGCATAAAACATTACTAAGTCTAGGACTTGCATAAATAGTGTTGGAATGTTTCTTTATCAGGTTCTACTTCAACAATCCAAAAGAAATCTTAAAACCACTGTGATTTATTAAGAGAATTTAATTCTGACTTGCAGAGACCAATTAATCAAATCACACAAAATGGATTATATTTTGATAAATCAGGGAATATGCTTGATATGCTGATTTAAATAATTAAAAGACCTCAAGTTGGAGACAACCAAAATAAAGAGTATAAATTGATGCAACACAACAACTGAACACCAAAGAGAAATTCACCACTTTGAAACATTAGTCTTCATTGTTTCTGCTTCAAGAAAATTCTGTACATTATTTCCATCCCAGTCCCTTCTTGGGAAAAATCTCCCTCCTATAGTCTAACTACTGCCTCTTATCTCTACCTTTTGCCCTTTACAACTGATTTATACAATAAAATTCAGAGAGTCACAACCCTTCAGTTTTATGTTACATCTGTTTGATATTCTATCACAAAGATTAAAATATTTAATTAGTTGCCTAATCGACAAATTAAATATTTTATAATAGTCATGCTTTTGATTTTTCCATTATATCTTTTCCCGCCTTTATTCATTTCACTTTGTATGCCGCTCCGTATATTTCACTTAAAATATTGCTGCGAGCTTTCCTTTGTATTTATAGCTATACCGCAATCAACGTTTCATCTCACCGCGGTATGGCAATGTTTGACCTTGACTGCTCTATCATTGTTTACCGCACCTTAACTATTACCACCGCTGCTTGCTAAACTTCTACCACTCTATCGCGGTCTACATGCTAACTGCGTGTGGTACTATAGTGACATATTAACCGTCATCTCCGCCGCTTCCTCCATTATTACCGCGTTACCATGGTCTATATTCGGACCTTCTACAATATCGTGGTATATGTCTTCATTGCTACTCTCACTGTTGACTTATTGTTTACCACGCCACTGCGGTCTATGTCTTGACCGTGCGCAGTACTGCGGTGAACCTTCAAACTGCTTGCCTTCGTCTGTCTTGCCGCTTACTGACCGTTACCGCAGTCACCGTGGTCTCAGACTTGACCATCGACGGTACTGCGGTGACAGTCTATAACCGCCACCGCTATACTACAAGCCCCTTTGTGGGAGACTGCGGTAAAGACCTATGGAATGAAAATCAAGGGAGCGGTAAGGGTATAAGTCATTTTTGGCCTTTTTGAATGATGATAAAGGTCTTTAAACATCATGGATGGAAAAATAACTTTTTTATAAGAGGATAGTGAAAATATAAGGCATGAATAAATAAAATACCTTAGGGTTTTGATGGAATTTTATGGAAAATAATTGGAAAACCCTAGGAATTCTTATGGAAATTTTGGGTTCTAACACCTAGCACTCAACAAAATTTAATGAGTGAAATTGAGAACAACAAAAAGAAAATTGAGGATTTAATTAGTAGGTTGAGTGATCCAAATGGTTCAACCACAGAAAGAATGACCCTAGCAAGTTCATTGAAAGATATGTTAACAAATTTATATTCAATTAGCAAACAAATAATTGGATGGCAAGATAGGAGGCAAGCGACTAGGGATTATTATGTGAATAAACTATCATATAAAGATGTAAAGGATTTAAAAATTACAAAAGTTGATTTGTGTTCATTATTCACTGACCCATGCACAAATCAAAATCTTACCCTCAATGCGGAGAGGTTTCCTATTCATTGGTGCCACCACCAACAAATTAGGAACCAATTTTATGATAGGTGGTACATGGTCTTCGATTACCCATCGTGCAACAATTGTGAAGTTCCACAATATTTCCTTAGGAAACTATACATGAGTTCATATTGAACAAAATCCCAAATTATTTTGATATGAGGGAATTTTGGGGGAGAAGTGGGGGGTTAGCTTAGGATAGACCCGGTGCATAGCCGAATCCTATGCGGCAAGGGAGACGAGCTCTCGCTAGGCCGCCTCGTGAGCACGTTGTTATGCCTTCCGTTGTGAAGAAGAGTGTCGACGTAGAGACATTGCAGGAGATCAACACTTTGACCTAGAGTGACATCCATCATACCAGCCCTACTCTACAATGCCATCCAGGGGAGTCTTCGAGTGGTGGCCTTCGAACCCATGTGTGTCAATCTTGCGGGTTGACTTGTTCATATGACTCCATCGACACTCAGGAGGCTGCTACGCAGGATTCGTCTGCAGCTATGGAGATGGAGAGGGAAATTGGCATTTTACATGAGGCGTATGGAATTGATAGTCAGGTAAAAGTTAGCATGTTCATTGAATTTAATTTATTAAATTTCGATTTTGAAATGCAAGATTAACTAAAAATGTTTTATGATTTTAATAAAATTGTAGGGTCACAATGTTTAGATTGGATACACCGGCCCTCCACCTACTTATTTTTGCAGTACACCTATCATTGGGGTATGCAACTAGTAAACAATTATAAATTTATTACATGTTAATAGCATTGTTTTACGAATGATATTTTAATATGTGATTTTGGATGTTGAACAAGCTAATATTGGAGGTTTCGAGGGAACACCTCCTAGTGGCAGTGGATTTACTCAAACCTACACAGAGGTAATAGAATAAAGAGTTTAACTAATGAATTATACTTAATAGATTTGTGTAGTTTATATGCACATCGTTGATTACGTTGAATAATTTGTTGTTTTATTTTCAGATGTTGCAAGACGAAACACCTCTGAATGTGATGAGGGCAATGCAGATTGGTGTTTCATATGCTATACAATCCTCGATGGCTCTGATAGGGGAGGTATGAGGTAAATTACTAAATTTCAATTTACATTCGTTGTTATAGATGTTAGTTAGTGAAAAATCAAACCATTATTTATTCATAGTTTAATTTTTATTTGGATGGTTTATATAGGGCTTGAGCATGCCTGAACGTGGACGTGTGAATATTTCCCTCATGGAGAGAGATCATGAGATGGTGATAAGTGATTATTTTGTCAAATATATCATTTTTTATAATGTAATTTCTATATATTCATGTCTTTACTTCTTATTGTAATAGTTAAAACTTCACCATGAGCTAAACACTAGGAGGAGGAGCAGGAGCACTCCTCGAGTGCAACACAAACAAGTGATAGACCTATCGCCATTCGATCAATAATAAAAAGGGAAATAATTTATTTCCAGAGCATGGAGAGCAATGAATTTTGATTCCAGAGCCCTTTGCTATATGCCTACATGGTAGTTTTGTACATATTTTGTATTGGACATATTTGACATTGTATGCCTATATGGCATTCTCGTAAGCCTATATGGCTATTTTGTACATATATTTCATACTTATATCGACATATATTGATGTATGCCTACATGGCTATTTGGTTAATACAAATATTTTAATCGATGGTGTCCATGTTTACATTCTAAATTGATGGTTCAATAGATATGAGTTACGTGTACTCAAGTGTATACAACTTACGTCTATACTTTGTGACTTACATGTGTTCCAATGTATACTTTCTAACTTACGTGTTTTCATGCGTATACCTTATATTTGTGTATATACTTTGTATTAATTTGTGTATACTATGTATTTGTGTGTATACTTCAAGGCTTACGCGTTTTTGAGTACTTGTGCTTCCCTTATTCACATGTACATGCTTGACTTATTCACATGTATACTTATTAATTGGTTATCCCTAGCATTGATCATTGTTGTCCTTCATGGCTTGTCTTGAATATTGATTGATTGATGCTAAACAACTTTATCTAAAATCAAAAAACCCGTTTTCAATTGGTATTCCATGAAATGATTCATAAAAATATTCCAATATGTTCTTGATACGTCACCATATAAACACGTCAAAAGATTTATATGTCAAATTTTTGCAATATTATTTCTTGTATACGAAATGGACTTGGGAGAAAGAATGTTATAATTTATAATACAAATAAGAAATGGACTCAACGCTGTCCTAGACCCCTGAGTATGTCTATTTAACAAAGCAACATGCTCTCAATCACTCTTCCGATTGCAAAACACCATCAGGAAACATTTACCAATCTGCAAATCCACAAAATCCATAATTTTTAGGGCATGATTGGCCCTCTAACCCCACTATCCTCTAAACCCTCATTTTTCTCAAATTTCATGAGGGTTTATTGAAAAACCCATATCCAGAAGTCATACAACCTCAAAACCTCTTCCAACTCTCTTCATTCTACCTTCACAAACTTAATTGACCACCAAATTATGTTGCCCCTTGACTTTACCCATTTTTACTCCCTCAAACCTCTCTTTTTCATTCAAAACCCCTCTATTCCCAATTAGGGCATCATGCCATAAAATTATTTTGACCTCCCTTGTCCTTTCAAACCATTTTAACACATCAAACTCCCAAACCTCACTCTATTTCCAACCTATTCTAACTTATTCTCAAGCAATTTCTTCTTTTCACCTCGTCTAGCCTTGCTTTTAAGCCCTAAATTCTGAATTTTGAATAGGGGCAGTGTTAGTAATCTCTTCCAATGCCTTTACCAATGCTATTTTCTTATTTTTACTTACATAATTGACTCAAATGACCCCACACTAACTCAAAACTAAAAGCAAGATTACAAAATGGGCTAATCATGGCCTTATTTGACATTATAATGACTAAAACCACTGAACTAGACCTTTTTCATCAAATGGAGGAACAAGGTGCTCTGCACCAATGATCATACGCTTTTTGTGTGGAATACTCAAACTTCTCAACCTTCATGTGTATGTTTCTCTTTTCCATTATTTTTTATGCCATCATAAGGGATCAATTCGGTTGAATGCAGCTCGGATCAATTCTGTATGTTTGGGTGCGAAAGAGGACCATGCCTATCATAAACCTACCTATCGGGATGCATTGGAGCAATTAGTTTGGTCGCACGAATTGCAAAATGGAAGTTGCATCACTTTGCAACTTTACACTGCTTCGATTTGACACTTTTTCCATCAAGTGAAAACTAGACACCACAGGAAAACGACTCCAAGATAACAAAAAACAAGAGAGGTTATTGTAGAGGGTCCCAACGCGATCCCGTAGGCTCAGACGGAGAGTTTGTAAGCATCACGTTTTTTGAGTAATACCCTGTCAAAGTTTGCTTCCCTTTTGCACTTTGAACCCTTAAGGGATCGATCTGGTTGAACGTAGCTCAGAGCAATTCTACATGTTTGGGTGCAAAAGAGGACCATGCCTAGCGTAAACATACCTATTTGGACATGTTGGAATAGTCCGTTTGGTCACATGAGTTGTAGAATGAAAGTTGCACCACTTTGCAACTTTGCACTGCATGCATTTGACACTTTTTCCATCAAGTGAAAAACCACCACCACAGGAAAACCACTTCGAGATAGCCAAAACTGAGAGAGATTTTTGTAGAGGGGCCCAACGTGATCCTATAGGATCAGATGAGAAGTTTCTAAGCGTCACGGTATCCAAGTAACACCATGTTGAAGTTTGTAGCCATTTTGCACTTTGGACCCTTAAGGGATCAATCTGGTGGAACGTAGCTCAGAGAGATTCTGTGTGTTTGGGTGCGAAAGAGGACCATGCCTAGCATAAACATACCTATTTAGATGCATTGGAATAGTCCACTTGGTCACACGAGTTGCAGAACAAAATTTGCACCACTTTGCAACTTTGCATTGCTTGCATTGGACACTTTTTCCATCAAGTGAAAATCCGCCGCCATGGGAAAACCACTCTGGGATAGCCTAAATCAAGAGAGGTTTTTGTAGAGGGGACCAACACAATATTGTAGGATTAGATGAGAAGTTTCTAAGCATCATGATATTCGAGTAACAAAATGCTCAAGTTTGCAACCATTTAGCACTTTGGACTCTTAAGGGATCGATCCGGTTGAACGTACCTCAGAGAGATTCCATGTGTTTGGGTGCAAAAGAGGACTATGTCTAGCATAAATATACATATTCAGACGTTTTGGAATAGTCCGCTTGGTCACATGAGTTGCAAAATGAAAGTTGCACGACTTTGCAACTTTGCACTACTTGCATTTGACGATTTTTCCATCAAGTGAAAATCCAGCGTCACGAGAAAACCACTCCAAGATAGCCAAAATAGAGAGAGGTTTTTGTAGAGGGGCCCAATATGATCTTGTAGGATTAGACGAGAAGTTTCTAAGTGAAATGGAATAAGTTTTATGGGGTTTGTGTTGCTGCCCCTATAGATTTTGATGGAAAAGGGCATGAAAAATGAGGTTTCACCCTAGGGTTTGATAAAATATTGCATGTAGAGGTTGGGTGATTGTATTTTGAGTTTGTGCAGGTGATTTTAAGAAGGTCTGAGGCAGTGACATGTTGTAATAAGGTGTGGAACCATTCCTTTCAATAAACTCTCCTCGTACTAGCATAAAATAAGGGTTTTGTGGTTTGGCATGGTGGAGTGAGTTTCTCCTGAGCCAAATTGGGGATTTGAGGGTTTGGATACATGATAATTGCTGCCCAAAAAGTTCAAGGGGTTGTTGAATGTTTAAAGGTATGTTCCTTTGTAAATTAGGCCTAGTTAGCCTAATGAGGACATCGAAGAAGGTAATTTTTGATGCACAAGTTCCAAGACAGTCACTATTGATTTTGAAGTATGTGTTGTAACTCAATAATAGCTATCTAGATCAGTCATTTTTCTGTGAAGTCATTTGAGAATTTTTCCTCAAAACACCACTTGGAGCCACACTTTCACTTGGAAATTCATCATAAAACCCTGTAGTAGCAAATCCACCTTTGTTTCTTGAATTACCCTGCACAGATAAACACCTACAACATCCTAAGACTAACTTACTCCACTAATCTAAACTATTGAATTCGGTGTAGTCATTATTGGTTATCTAGACTCTCAAAACCCCAATCTTGAGGGTTTACAGACTGAGTTGAGAAAAATCAGTTCAAACTAATGATAAACTCAATGGATACCCTCATAAATAGATTCAAGTGAAAGCTACTTCACTATTCTACCTTAAAGAACAAGATTCAAGGCCTTAAACTATTGTACAAGTCGCACAAGTTAATGAACAATAGGAAAAACTCATAAATTCACTAAAATAAGGACTTTATTGATTGTAAATATTCAAGAATACAAAAGATCTCTGTTTTTCTCGACCTTACATGCTTTGTATCACTTCTCTAATCACCTAATGACCTCTTTGAGACTTTGAATACATGACATATGGCCTTCACATGACCTTTTTCACATTGTTTACATTTCAAAATTTGAATTTTGCAAATTTGCCTATTGAAGGCATTTAGAGAACAAGGTGCTACTGCACCAAACATGAACTCCAAAATTACAGTATTTGAGTAAATATCATTACAATGCCTTAGGTATTTTGTTCTCACAGATCTTTTACAATGTCACTCATACATTTGAGATTCTCTTTAAATGTCTACATCATAGGTGCTCATTATGAGGTTAACTTCAATTGAGTAACTTGAGATTCCCTCGCTAAGCTTCACACGCTATTTTATAATGGCTCGAAATCAAAATTGAGATTTTTCAAGATCATCAAAATAAGGATGTTGCATTTCCTTGTTGGCTGAGATTCTCTTTCATGGCTCATAAATCAACATTTTGTGCAACGAGAGACCATTCAATTTTTAGTAGTTTACTTACAAATACGCAAAGTAAAAGAGAAAAAGAAAGAGCATCCAAAATGGAAATGAAATGAAAATAGATGGAAGGCACTTATAGATATGCATGCAGGTCTCACAACTTAGTCACTCCCGGTCATACATCTTCATTGAGAATTCCAACATACCTATTGCACACAACACCTCTCATGATTAGAGTAAGTTGAAATTTCAAATGCTCTTATAATGTCTACATCATAACTGCTTATGATAAGGTTGACTTGAAATGAATAACTTGAAATTACCTCACCAAGATTTGCACACACTTTTCTAATGGCTTAAAATCATGATTGAGATTTGTCAAGATCATCAAAATAAGGATGTTGCATTTTTTTCTGGATGACATTCTCTTGGATGGCTCATATATCTACATTTTTTGCAAGGGGACACCAATCAATGTTTAGTAGGTTAATTACAAATAGGAAAGGTAAAAGAAGATGATAGCATTGGCAGTAAACAAATTAATGTGCATACAAGTATAAATTAATAAGAACCAATGTGCATATACTTATAAATTAATCCAACGAACCATCCGGATCTGCTCTACTCTTTATTGTGTTAAGTATTGCCTCATGGTCAGACTCATGAACCTTCCACAAGGTCTTGTTCAAAGGTCTACCCCCATATTTGGTCAAATGAACATTGGATGCCATGACAAGGTTCGAGTAATGAAGAATCTTATGATGTGTGTCAAAGTCTTGAAACAACCAATGTTTAACACTCAAATGTGGGTACCTTCTAAGCCACGTTCCAGTAACCACAACTGAGCCTGCAAGGTATTCAATGTTTTCTCCATCTATAACTGGGGTCTCCAATTTCTTTTTGGCCTCAACACAATGACACAAGTAATAGTATGTTCCTTCTTCATTGTCTTCATTTGCAATAATTGCATAAACATGCCCTGCATTGACCTGTGCAACAAATCTCTTGAAATTAGTCAACATTACGATTACACTACAAAGTAAGATAATGATACGAAATTTCAACAATTAAGCAAGTAGATATATCACCTGGTTGAACTAGATCTGATACGTGGTCAAAGACGACCGATGATTCCATTTGTGTCATTTCCAATGCCGTCGAAGGGCAATATGTGTGAAGTGGGCTAAGATAACTTTTCAACCATTTTTCAACCCACTCCCCTGACTTACAATCATTCCAGGATTCCATTGTACATGAAGAACAAAAGCATGCCATCTTTCGTGTATTGATACTCCATGAACTTGCATTTGAGCTAAGGAAAGAGTGTACCTCACTCAATCCTGTTAGTGTACAATAGTCCTCATATGGTGCAATGTTAGTATCATCCATCAACCAAAAAAATCTACGAATTGAAGACGTGCCTTCATTACCTGGACCCATCGAAGCATTACACCACTCGATGATTGATTTTGCATCTGTCAACTTTGCATTGTCTTATACTTTAACTCTTCTCATGCTAATGCTCTTTTCACACATGCTCCTGCACCATCATGCTCCCCCTTTCCATGCCCAACCTCACAAAATTTCCACATATGTTGAACACATGTAATGACATGCATCCTACACAACCAGTAGAACATGCACGAGTTCTTGAATTGTGCTGTAGAGTTATCCAACCATATTATATGTTGGTCGTATGCTATGCCCCTCTAAGCCAAACCACTGTAGAACATTTGGAAGCAACCTTGCATGAACTCTGGAGAATGTGTGTGATCATCACTAATGTAAAAGTGGTACTCCCTCAATACCTTCCTTTGGTCATCTGTACTATCAGATGCATGAATGAATGCTATGTGTACAAATATCAAAACCTATGTGGAGTTGTAATACTGTGACTGCACCTCACGCTGTGGTTGTAGAGTGTAGTTCTCTACAAAGTCAACCACTGATAGTATGTTTCCAACTAGAAAGGTGTCCTTGCATAGCTTGAATTGTGTGTCCAACCATCAGGCTCTATGGGTATGCATTGCATACTCAAATAGTATTTTGTCATGAAACATGGACATAAACTGGTACACTGGAATCTTCTCAATAACCAAATCACACCTTTTTGCTTGAGACCCATCTTTTGTAGCATATGCCACTGTTTTATACTTCCTAAACTTTACTAGTTTTTGTCCCACCTCATCTGTGCTTTCCATATGTTGACATATTGGCATACGCTGGAAGCCACCACAACACTCACATGAACCATCCAAGCATGTTGTCCTCTAGAATATCTGGACATCCTCTATTTCACATAATTTTTTTGATAAGAACTCTCTTGAAGATTTTGGTGGGGCTTTTATGCCACAATCCTGCAAAACATCGTTAGTATGCAAATCTAAACATATAGAATGATAAACATCATAATGGTTAGAGAATTCAATATGAAGTCTACAAAAAAAAGTAGTGCATGTGTGATTTATCTTGACATAAAAAGGTTTAAGCATTTCAAAAAATCTTTGAGAAATACTAATTTGAGGATAATCATTTTCAAATTTATGAAAAAATTGGGTTTGAGCCATATCCAAAAAATGCTTTGGATGTGGCTCACGGTTCTGACTACCGATTCTCCTTCTTACCACATCCCTTTGATTCAAATATGGCCTTGTGTTATTCTTCTAATACTCTTCAATTAGTTTTCTCAATGCTTCGACAACTTCTTTATCTTTTCGTGGTAGTCTCCTTGAGAATGCCCATAATTCATTTGAATTAGTGCCCTCAATTCTTTTTTGCCTTTGAATGGCTCTTGATAAAGTTTTTCTACTAATTCATGTTGTTCACTCGTCTTTCTAGTGAGATGAGATCTCTTTGTTTGACAACTTACCAAAGTTGATGTAATGACACGTTGGGTGACATTACTATCCTTTGAGCGTGAGGTCTTACCCACACTCTCATAAGCATCCATTAGATTCTTCACAATAGTGTCTTCACTTGATGCATTCGATGTTGTCAACCCAAGAGTCTTCATGAT
Organism: Sequoiadendron giganteum; assembly: GCA_007115665.2. NCBI lineage: Eukaryota > Viridiplantae > Streptophyta > Pinopsida > Cupressales > Cupressaceae > Sequoiadendron > Sequoiadendron giganteum. The sequence continues at coordinate 374,095,666 of CM021108.1, read as the reverse complement.
GTTCCTATACTTTACACCTCGCATCATTTCAAAAAATAGTTGACATCTTGCGGTCTCATTTAGCCTTTCAAAGAAGAATTTCCAAATATTATTAGCATATCTTCTACAAGTGCGTGTTGAAATCTTACCTTCCATGTGCTACAAAATCTCATCATCAATATTAATCAAATACTTTGGTTTTCTATGTAAAATTCTAGGTGGTGTTCTCCTAGGTACATACATCTCAACATTACTAATTTCATCAATATTTAATTGAGGTGGGCTAGATTGCGTACCTTCGATTGAGGGTGGAGAAGAAGACATACCTTGAGGTTCACGTGGGGATGATGGCATACCTTCTTCGTCAAATCTGAGTGATGATATACTCTCAACTTGAGATGTGGTGGATGGTGTCCAACAATATTCACTTGCGGTAGATGGTGTCCCTCCATATTCACTTGCAGTAGATGGTGTCCCTCCATATTCGCTTGTGCTTAATGGTGTCCCTTCATATTCTCTTGCCGTAGAGGGTGTGTCTCCAACTACGATATCCGAATCTGTCTTACCACGATGCTTTTGCATTCATACCTTTTATGTTGCCAATCCCTTTTCTCTTTTTCACAGTTGAGGTTCCTCTTCAATTGGCTTGTTTTCATCAATCGTTTCCAACTTATTTTTTTCACAATATGCCGCCACCCGAACTCTCTCCTTTTCTTTAAAGGTTTTGTTCTCTTCGTCTGTTAGTTTCCTCTGTGTTCATTTCTTTGGCATGGCGGATAATTTTATTTGTAGCATGGTAATGAGATGAATATTAGTTCCTAAAACATGTATCCATTCAAGTTAATCAAAATATATGTCATTCAAGGCTTCATAAATAATACTTACAATCATCCTGTACAAGAGTTAACCTAGCATAGACAAAGGTCACATGATTTTTTTGAATCCAAAATGCCTTAAAGAAATGTGGTAATGTGGAATGCCATGATTGAAAGATAGGCTCAAAATGGAAGCATGGAAAATCATACAAAATGTCAACTTATTTCATATATATATGTATACAAAATGTGGAAGCATACATGGTGCGGGAGCACCACTGAATGAAAATTATCAATTCAAGAAGTTGTTGTCTAGGCTTTAGGATTTTGGAATTTTTGCATTAAATAAGATCAATAAGACCATTTTACTTTGTAATGAGTCATTTTTGATGTTTCCTAGGTGTTTAGAAGGTTTAGATTTCAAAATTGCAAAAATCATTGGTAAGTTGCCAAATGTGCAAAAGAGCAAAATTATAAAGTTATAAATTTTTTTTTTTTGAGGAAGGCAAATAGTCATACCATTTTAAATGTCAGTTGAAGGCGTTAGGACAGTTAGTTTTGTGGGAAAAAGCATATATATTCTAGAGAACATCAATGCAAAGACTGATTTAGAAGATTTGAAGGAAGATTGAATTGAAAAATCATTGTTTTTCAGATTTTTTGTATTTCTTTGTCTTTTGCAGCCTTGGTTCGGACTATACAAAGAGGTTTTGAATATAAATCTTCTTGAATCACTTTGGGGCATGTGTTAACTTTTTTTTCATTTGATTTGATACTTTAACTCCAATTCTATTGGTAGTTTGGATTGAATCTCTTGTCGCAGGTCTGTGTGCCCTGATTAAAGGGTTTTGAAGGTCTCAATTATGTAAATTGGCCCATTCCACTCACTGCGATTACTATAATTGGTGGAATGGGTCTGCATCATTAATAAATAGGTGAGGGAATGTTTTTTTATGTGCAGGGGAGGTCTAAAAGGGTGTTGGACATGAAACCCTAAAGTGAAATTTTGAGTTTTCCATGAGATTTTGAGTGGTTTTGATATGCTAAGGTGTGTTTTGCATTGGGGCGGCATGGTTTCTTGTTGAATTGAGTTTTTTCAAGCCATTTTAGACCTATTTTAAGTATTCATAAGATTGTGTGAGGGTTGGATGAGTGGTTTTCAATAAACCACTAGTTTCTTGGGTAAAAAGAAGGGTTTTGTGATTTGGCACTTTGGTGAGTGATTTTATGAAAAAAAATGGTGGAATCCTTGGTTTCATAACATATAAAATATTTCCCTATTGAGTTTGGTGTTTTGGAAAAGGATTGAAGATAAGGTCCTTTGAAAAAGAGGCCTAATTTGAGGCCTAGTTGGTGTAGAAATCCAGTTTTGATGAAGTTGTAACAAAGAATCCTATTGCGGATTGTATGAATTATTAATTATGAATTGTTGTTGTTGGTTTATTTTGTGTTGAGTTGTATTACAGGACCTCCCCTGATTGCATCAATACACAAGGTAAGTCAATTTTTAAATAACAAAATGCCTCAAAGAGATGTGGTTTTGGTGCACTAGGGGGTTTGAGAGTCTAAGAAGGTTCATTATGACTACTCCATGATCTAGGCTCTGTAGTTCAGTGGAGTATGTTAGTTTTGGGTTGTTTAAGGTGTGTGCATGTTTTTTTGTGCAGGGAAAAACAAGAATCCCTGTCCTCTCAAGAAATACAAAAGTTGACTCCTTGTGCAAAATGATGTTATGATTGCAAGAATTAAAGAGCCTGATGGATCAGTGGTTTGTGAATGTGTATTTGGTTTATTTCAATCAATAAAATTCTGATTATGGTGTCTTGGATGTTTGGATAAAGGTTGGTAGTTACCTTCCATGATTTGTTGTTATTTTTCCATGTAAGTTGCAACATTGAAGAGTGAATTAGTGAACCATGAACGAATTGAATAGTTATGAGTTTCTAATGAGGTTTATGCTATGTTACAATCAATTTTATGATGGTTAATCTATTTGTGAGTTTGACAAAGAGTTGAAGCCAAGTTCTAATGTTTTTTGGAAATATGAAATCAAGTGAAATTGAAGGATTTTGATGAAAAGATGACTAAGTTTGTTGGTTGATCTTCTTCAATTTAAGTTAGGGTCAGAAGTACCCTTGATGATTTGTGGATCCTGGTAGATGCTCTACATCAGGTTTAAAAATGTAATTGGCAAGTGTATATAATTGTGTAATTGAAAATGTGCATTGACAACCTAAGGTTATAATGACAAACAAACAATGATCAACATGGAATATGCAAAATAACAAAAATGAAAGCAAGCCATAATATAATGAAAGAAAATGTGTAAAGACTTCACATACCTAAAAAAATAGAATTTCAAATGGAGGAGTTCAACCCAATTATGTAGCCTTAGCTTCTTCTTTCTTCAAACTCCTCAACAATTTGACTTTTTCAAAAGCTTGTTCCCCTCCAAACTTCAATTGTATATCAATTTTCAATGGAATAAAAACTTGAATTGATATTATATGTATTTCAACGTGAAAACTCTTCTATTTCATGCAAAGGTGGTAGAAAGATCATGGAAAAGGTGGTGGAATGTGAAAAACATGCTTGCACACTTCACAACATCACCAAAAAGCTACTTTTTGTTGGAGCACGTGCAGAACCAGGAGAATATGCAAAATGTGGGCCTTGAGATCACAAGTATATTGATATTTTTTACCATTTTTAGTGGAAGACAAAACGTGCCCGTGTTATAACGTGAGCGCTTTATAACGCGAGATTTTTTGCTAAAACGACCATATCTCTACTTCTTCAAAACGTGCTTGCGTTATATGAAATATTTTTTTTAAATAGATTTATTTTCTCCCTCTTTGTCTATACCCTCTATCCTAATTATATATCTCTCCCCTGTACCCTTATAGTGGAGGAGATAGAGGTGAGTGTGTGTGAGAGAGAGAGAGGTAGAGGGAGGGAGAGGAGAGATATATGTTAGAGAGGGAGGTAGGGTTGAGGGTTTAAGGGTTTTAGGGGTCAAGGTTAAGGGTAGAGGGTGTATGGTTGAGAGAAAGAGAGTGGGAGAAAGAGAGTGGGAGAGAGGGAGAGAGAGAGAGAGAAAGAGAAAGAGAGACTAGGAGAGAGTGGGAGAGGGGGAGAGAGGAGAAAGAGAGAGTGGGAGAAAGTGGGAGAGTGGGAGAGCGGAGAGGGAAGATAGAGGGTAGAGGGTTAAGAGTTAGAGGGAGAGAGGAGAGAGAGAGGGAGAGAGAGAGGAGGGAGAGAGGGAGAGGAGAGTGGGAGAAAGTGATAGTGGGAGAGATGGAGATAGAGAGGGAGAGAGGGGGAGAGTGGAAGAAAGAGGGGTAGGAGAGTTTGGGAGAGGAAAGAGTGAGAGAAAAGAGAGAGTGGGAGAGTAGGAGAGTGGGAGGAGAGGGAGAGTGGGAGAGAGATAAAGGGTAGAGGGTTAAGAGTTACAGGTTTAAGGGTTAAGGGTTTAAAGGGTTAAGGGTTAAGGGTTTAAGGGTTAAGGGTTTTAAGGGTTAAGGGTTAAGGATAGAGGGGAGAGAGATAGGAGTGAGAGAGAGTGGGAGAGAGGGGGAGGGAGAGGGAGATTGAGAATG